>BSBK01004321.1:0-502500 GCA_027943335.1 Chamaecyparis obtusa | reverse complement strand
ACAAATCTTCTTAATTCCAAATGTTTTTCCCCCCAACCTTTTGCACAGATCGATGGAGGCCTCTTATAGTTGATCTGATGCCTAATTCAATGGTTTCATATAGTTACATAACCATCTTACTCGAAAATGCTCCCTTGCACAAATGTTGTCAATGTTGTGAATGACAACATTGACAACTTGTTACAACCTTTGGGATTTTGGTTCAAAACTTATTGTTCAAACACCATAAGACCCTAACCATGACTTAGTTAGGCTATTTAGACCTCACATAGGCCACTTCTACACTTCTTTGCCCAATTTGACCCCTAAATGCTTCATTCCCACTTTTGCCACAATATTGGTAACTTGGGTACAAATTGGCACTTGCCTTCACAAAGGTCACACATGAGGACATCTCACAGTGATCGATTGTCCCTTGTGTAATTGCCACTTGAATGTATTGCTATTGAACCAGATTAATGCTTTTCTTCTTCAACAAATGAGGATAGTCACTCTAAAGACAACATGATAATGTACACTCACTGTAAGGACAGTCACAAATGAGGACATCTCACAGTGACTGTCCCTTGTGTAATTGCCACTTGAATGTATTGCTATTGAACCACATTAATGCTTTTCTTCTTCAACAAATGAGGACAGTCACTCTAAAGACAACATGATAATGTACACTCACTGTAAGGATAGTCACAAATGAGGACATCTCATAGTGACTGTCCCTTGTGTAATTGCTGCTTGAATTACACAAGGGACAGTCATTGTGAGATGTCCTCATTTGTGACAAGGACAGTCACACATGAGGACATCTCACAGTGATTGTCCCTTGTGTAATTGCCACTTGAATGTATTGCTATTGAACCACATTAATGCTTTTCTTCTTCAACAAATGAGGACAGTCACTCTAAAGACAACATGATAATGTACACTCACTGTAAGGACAGTCACAAATGAGGACATCTCACAGTGACTGTCCCTTGTGTAATTTCCGCTTGAATTACATAAGGGACAGTCATTGTGAGATGTCCTCATTTGTGACAAGGATAGTCACACATGAGGACATCTCACAGTGATTGTGCCTTGTGTAATTGTCACTTGAATGTATTGCTATTGAACCACATTAATGCTTTTCTTCTTCAACAAATGAGGACAGTCACTCTAAAGACAACATGATAATGTACACTCACTGTAAGGACAGTCACAAATGAGGACATCTCACAGTGACTGTCCCTTGTGTAATTGCCGCTTGAATTACACAAGGGACAGGCATTGTGAGATGTCCTCATTTGTGACAAGGATAGTCACACATGAGGACATCTCACAGTGATTGTCTGCAATGTCCCCTTTTTGGCTAACTTGGAAAACAGGAACAATTACTCCACTTCTCAGACTTACTCTATCAGATACTTACAATTAAACTAAGTAATGGAGGTTACTTAAGATATCAACTGCTATTTCAGATTCAATCACAATATGTGTGCAAGATGATATTGATACCAATATGTTTAATAGCACTGTTGGATATAATGATATGAAATATGCTATGAATATGATGTTTCCTATCACTTATAGTGATAGTATAATGATGCTATGTCTGATATAAACAATATCGATATACAATCAATAAGTATTGCTTACAGCAATGTATTTGTTGTGTCTGATATGATGATGTAATTATGCAAATGTGTAATATCGCTATGAGTGATATGTTGCTATTTCAGATTCTGAATTATATGCTTGCAACTTCAAATATTGATGTTGTTTCTGACTATCCTTTCTATCTGTGCAATCATGGTGTTGTCTCTGATCTGTAATGATAAACTTGAAACCAAACTGCCAAAGGTAGATGCTCTATTGAGTATATCCAAATATGGATAAGTAAATAAAGTTCTAATGATGCCTTGAGTGACTGACGAGAATGCATTCTTATATTGTCTTTAACAAATGAAGAGATGCTATGAATGAGACGTGTCTTTTTTCTTCCTCCATGTCCCTTTGTTAATCACACCTTTCCATAATCCGACAGTTCACATAATATTATTTCATTATTTTCTGATCATAGATAACTCCCAGATTGACTCAATATCAAATCTTTTTATGAAGGTAATCTTCCCTAATTGGTAGTGCAACCAGTAGTTAACATCCATTGTGTTTGTATTAGTTTGGTCTAACTATCATTAGTATTTAGTCAATCGATATTAACTCTTGCCTTATCCCATATTGTTATGATTATATCCAATCTTTCTACTCTGATATAAGTCGATATCATTTTCTGATAATTGTCCATTTATTGGTTGATTGCTGGTAATGGAGTTTGATCTTCAAATTGACTTCCATTCCTGTTAATACTTAAGGATACATTGTACTTATTATCCATGACTGATGCCTCATTCATCAATAGCTTGTGATATAATCACTGATGCTTTTGTGTTTCTACAAGATGTGGTTTATCTCAGACAATCGATAATCTTTCAATCCTTTAGTCGATATCCTCCTATGTGGTGTCTATTGATATAGATAGTAGAATTCAATCTAGTTTATGTTATTGTCATGATAACATAGGAAGTGATGGTGCATATTTGCTAGTGGGTCTTCATGTTTGATATTGCTTTATCGGATATGTCATTGTCTAAACTTGTGCAATTAATGATTATTTATAATATATGAATGGTTATCCTTCTTGCTTATCAATACATCTTCTGAAACACATAGCGACCTATCCCTTATTCATATCATGTTGATCTTGACTTCATAGTATTTGGTTCATTAATCATCCTCTCATGGTATCGATGTGTAATGACTAGTGATTGTTGTATCACTTCTTCATTCCTCATCGTGATAGATAATGCAGATGTTTAATGTAGATGTATATCGATTACAGATATTCGATATTGCTTTAAACGTTATTATTATTATTATTATTATTAATGTTATTGTTATTATTAAATATTATAATTAATGATGTTAGTAATATTAATAATATTATAATAAATATTATTATAGTGATAACATATTGTTTTATATTGAGAGGTTTATTAATATTATTTATATATTAAAATTATTATATCAATAATTGATTTAATATTATTACTTAATATATTATTATAATATAATATATATAATTTATTAATAATTATTTATTATTAATTTATATTATAATTATAATCATAATTATATTATTTATTAATATTTTAATATTATTTAATTAACATATTACTTATTATGCTAACTATATATTATTATTATCTTTTGATAATAATTATATATTATTGTTATATACCGTTAATAATAGATTATTATATATCATCTAATCATTTTATTATTATACTAAGTTCAATATGTCACGGCTCATGACATTGTCCCTTGTGTAATTGCCACTTGAATGTATTGCTATTGAACCACATTAATGCTTTTCTTCTTCAACAAATGAGGACAGTCACTCTAAAGACAACATGATAATGTACACTCATTGTAAGGACAGTCACAAATGAGGACATCTCACAGTGACTGTCCCTTGTGTAATTGCCACTTGAATTACACAAGGGACAGTCATTGTGAGATGTCCTCATTTGTGACAAGGACAGTCACACATGAGGACATCTCACAGTGATTGTCCCTTGTGTAATTGCCACTTGAATGTATTGCTATTGAACCACATTAATGCTTTTCTTCTTCAACAAATGAGGACAGTCACTCTAAAGACACCATGATAATGTACACTCACTGTAAGGACAGTCACAAATGAGGACATCTCATAGTGACTGTCCCTTGTGTAATTGCCACTTGAATGTATTGCTATTCAGCCACATTAATGCTTTTCTTCTTCAACAAATGAGGATAGTCACTCTAAGGACAACATGATAATGTACACTCACTGTAAGTGTACATTATCATGTTGTATTACAAATGGACCTTATGTTGGTCGGGATATAAGTGCAAAAAAAAAAAGGAACGTTGTCATTTGTGTTTTCAACAGCGCCGAGAGAGATTCCCTCCGCGAAATCAAGCGGGTTATCATTTGTGTTTTGAACAAAGCGGGTTGTCATTTGTGTTTTGAACAGCACCGAGAGAGATTCCCTCCGCGAAATCAAGCGGGTTGTCATTTGTGTTTTCAACAGCGCCGAGAGAGATTCCCTCCGCAAAATCACAGCTAAAATTTCTGAGTACGTTGGGTTTATTTTTCTTTTGTCATTATTATTTAATCTGGTATTCAGCTGTTAGAGAGCTAAAATACCCAGAAATGAGGACATATCTATGTTGAATTTATTGTTAGCGGCTTTGGTTATTTAGAATGCTTCCCCACAATACTTAATTACACAAGGGACAGTCACTGTGAGATGTCCTCATTTGTGACAAGGACAGTCACACATGAGGACATCTCACAGTGACTGTCCCTTGTGTAATTGCCACTTGAATGTATTGCTATTCAACCACATTTATGGGCCCGTTTGGACCATGACACACAGTAGCATCTACAGAGAAGAATATCCCAGGTGTAACAAGTTGTAAGAATATACCAACAGTTCTAAGAAGTTCCCTAGCACGTAGTAGCATCTACAGAGAAGAATATACAACATGAGGGCAGCCACTGTAAAGACAACATGATAATGTACACTCATTGTATGTGTACATTATCATGTTGTCTTTACAGTGACTGACCTCATTCAAGTGGCAATTACACAAGGGACAGTCACTGTGAGATGTCCTCATTTGTGACAAGGACAGTCACACATGAGGATATCTCACAGTGACTATCCCTTGTGTAAGCCACTTGAATGTATTGCTATTCAACCACATTTATGGGCCCGTTTGGACCACGGCACATAGTAGCATCTACAGAGAAGAATATCCCAGGTGTAACAAGTTGTAAGAATATACCAACAGTTCTAAGAAGTTCCCTAGCACATAGTAGCATCTTCTAATTGTCTATACCACTTCACAAGGTATTGTTTGCACACATTGTTTTTGGTTCTTTTGATGACCCTTGTTTTGAAATTGCTATTAGGCCTTGTAGCTTATATGTTTTGATTGCTGGAGAGCTTCTAAAGCTAAGCAAGAAGACCATTGCACGAGTTATAGCTGCGCGCTCAGGTTTGAAAATTGTATATTTTTTAATCTAATGTATATTTTAACTAGACTTTTAGCTTATTTTTGCTATATATTTTAATCTAAAGGGAATCATGGATGTGAACTTGAAAGAATTTTGTACTTAGTTCTTATGGAGAGAATAGTAGTAGTTTACGGTCTAATATCAAATAGAGTTTTCCAATTACAGAAAGTTAATGAATTCTAATAGCTTATATGTTTTGATTGCTGGAGAGCTTCTAGAGCTAAGCAAGAAGACCATTGCACGAGTTATAGCCGCGCGCTCAGGTTTGAAAATTGTATATATTTTAATCTAATGTATATTTTAATCCTTTTGCCATGTCATGTAATATGTCTTGCCTTGTAGCTTATATGTTTTGAAATTGCTGTTAGGCCTTGTAGCTTATATGTTTTGATTGCTAGAGAGCTTCTAGAGCTAAGCAAGAAGACCATTGCACTAGTTGTAGCCGCGCGCTCAGGCATGAAAATTGTATATTTTTTAATCTAATGTATATTTTAACTAGACTTTTAAAATATTAAAGGATTTAACTAGGTCTAAGAAGATTTGTGTACTTTTGACAATTTTGCTTAGTCACTGAAAGTTGTAGACCGAAGTTTTCATAGCCCAATTTTTGCTTCCTGCGAAGAACGATCATGTCAGATAATATAAGTGAAGAACAAAATAGGGAGACAATCGCTAGATTGTGGTCTAACTTGAAAAGAAAAGGTGATGGAAAATGTTATTGTCCGTGCAAAATTTGTAAGGGCTTAAACCGTAGAAGATTGCTAATCAAAACAGTTAAGAGACATTGTAGGGAGAATGGTCACATTGAAGGGGGGCATGACTATCATCCACTGGTAAGTTGTTCATTATATCATTTTAACAATTTATATACATATGAAATCACTTGATGATGAGTTGAAGATCATGGTTTATTTATGTTAATCAATTTTATATAGGTTGATCTCCCCAGGGAAGTACATGATATGGAGGAACATGGGGGTGCGAATATCCAAGGTGAAGATAATGATCCCATGGAAGATGACGATCATGCGCCAGAAAACACAATTGAAGATGATGGTATAAATACATTGATCCATGACACATTTAGTCCAAGCGGATCTGATCATGATGATGATGATAGCCTTGATGTACCTCTACTTGAGAAGGCATACGAGCCCCTATACAAAGACTCCCAAACAACTCTTCTCTCTGCTGTATTGTTGTTGTTGAACTTGAAGGTTATGAATGGTTTATCCAACATAACAATGTCACGTATGTTAAGGTATGTCATATATGTCTTTATAGTTAACAAAGGGTGAATAATGTACCACTAATATTGTTTATATTAACAACTTATATTTTTTGCTGTAGATTGATAGGCAAGTTTTTGTTACCACCATCAAATATTCTACCTCGCTCATATCGAGAATTATTTGCTATTATGAAAGATATTGGAATGGAGTATCAAGCAATACATGCTTGTCCCAATGATCATATTATATATTATAAAGAGCATGAATTTGCAACACAATGCCCTGTATGTCATACGAGTAGATATCAAACAGATTGAATAACAAAAAAGGTGCCTCACAAGGTTCTTCGTTACATCCCCATTATTCTACGGATGCGACAATTATTCAGGTGTACTAGCTTGGCACAATTTATGGATTACCATGCACGCAATAGAAGTCGAGATGACATTATTCAAATCCCTGCGGATGGTTCGGCATTTATGCACATAGAGGAAAAGTGGCAACACTTCAAAGAAGAACCTCGTAATCTCAGGCTTTCATTGGCAGCGGATGGTGTCAATCCATTTGGAGAGATGAGATCTGTTTGCTCGGTGTGGCCTGTTTTTGTTATCAACAATAACATTCCTCCGTGGATGTCAATAAAGAGGGAGCACATTATGTTGGCAATGATTGTTCCAGGTATTTTATCATTTGATAGTTATTAATTTACATGTACTTACAAATCTTACAGTAAAATGGTCACAATAATTATGTAATGTTACTGTTCATTCAAGTAGGTAAATATCAAGTTAAAGATATGAATGTATATATTGAGCCTCTTATTGACGAGTTGGTGGAGTTATGGAACGGTGTCACTATGTATGACGTGTCTAGACCAATAGGACAAAGACAATTTCAATTCCATGCAATACTTGTATGGACAATACATGATGCCCCAGGGCTAACACATTTTTGTGGTATGTTATAGTGAATTCAAGTTGCGCATGATAATTCTAATTATAAAAATCAACATATTTAATAATCCAATTATATCATTATCTTGTAGGTCTTCAAACAAAGGGAAAATTTGCATGTCCAGTTTGTGGTCCAAAGATGAAATCTCATCATTCAAAAAGTTTAGGAAAGCATGTGTTTGATGAGTATAGACACTTCCTCCACAGGAATCATAAGTATCGAAGTATGGAAAAACATCTTTTCAATGGGAAAGAAGAGACTACATCAAAGCCACGAAGAATGACACCTCGCCTATGGAAGTTGGAATATAATAGAATTAATCATCGAGGTAATGTCGTTCCACTTAATGGTTTATGTTTGTAATTTATATATTTCTATTGTGATTTTTGTTTACTAATTATGTAATTGATGATCGTGAAAGTCGTCAAGGCACTACTGACAACCTTCCAAAGGGACTAAAAAGCTATCCCAGACAATTTAGTAGGTTGCCCTACTACGAGGACCTACAAATTGTGCATTTGTTTGATCTTATGCATGTTGGAAAGAATATAACAGAGACATTGTGGAAAATACTGGATGGAAGGCGTGACAAAGAAAAAATTGTCAAAATTTGTAATGAAATTCATGAATCCAATCATGCACTGAAGAATTTCATTCACTCAAATAGCAATAGAGATCAGATTAATATAAGTGCCCTTCCTTGGTTATTAACGGAGCAGCAAAGTGATGCCATAAAAGAAGTCATACGAAAAATTCAATTTCCCACAGGATTTGCTGGGAACATAAGCAATCTCATATCAAAGAAAAGTGAATTTGGGCCAGGGCTCAAAATGCATGATTGGCATACTTTCATCAAGGTAAGTTATGTTCTTCTGTATTTACAATATATTCATAAACTACGTGTACTATTCATTATTTTATGTTAGAAAATAATGAAATGATTGGTTTATAATTACTGCAGTACGTGCTACCTCTATCTCTCCCAGAGCACTTCAACAATAACATCAAACAAGTGATATATGATCTTGGAAAATACATGAGGTAAGCAGTAATATCTGTTCAATTTGTTGTATATATTTATTATATTCGCGATTTGTTTTTCTTGCTATGTAATCTATTGTATATTATTTTGTAAAGTCTCGTATTTATATATTTTTTGTGACTTGAATCTCTTAATGTAGGTGGTTTTCATCTAAAGAAATCCATAAAGAAGATATAAACTATTGGAAGAGAAGAATTCCTCATTTATTGTGTGAAATGCAAAAGTGTCTACCTCCAACTTTTTTCAATGCACAAGAACACTACCTCATACACCAAGTTGAGGAGATTGAATTGTGTGGACCTGCACACACTAGGTCAATGTGGATGGTTGAGAGGCACTTGAAATCTTTGAAGGCTTTGGTTCGACAAAGAGCACATCCTGAGGGTTCTATGGTAGAGGGATACATGGTATACCAGACTATGGTGTACATTACTGAATATCTTCCTAAGTTTGCTTCAAATATCCATGTAGATCGCATTTGGGATCTCGACCCTTTTAAAAAATTCAAAGGGGAGTACTTGATGGGGAAAGGTAGATTGAGGAAAGTGACAGGTAATAAATTATAAGATGTTATTGTAATAAATTATTTCTTAATCTTCAAAATAAATCGGTTGTAAGTCGTCTATTTTTTTTTTGTACAGTTGCTCGAGAGTGGGATGCACTACATTTGTATATTGCAAACAATCTTGATTGGATGATGGTATGGATTGAACGATGTCAACATTCTGGTCACACATTAACATGGGAAGATGTATCTTCATTGGTTAAAGAAGCTCATCGTAATGGAGATTCTAATGTTACGCAAAGGGAAATAGATTTAGCATATGGTTTAGAGATTTCCAGGTACGTACAAAATTATTAATCACCCGTATGTTTATCAACTCACGATATAATAATTTTGACATGTTTCACATATTATTGCAGGTTAAACACCACAAGGGTATGTTCTGTAATGGTCAAAAATTTTGCGTCAAAGTGTTGGATGACACGAAGAAAACTTGTGATTCTGGAATAACTGCAGTCTTTCAAGTGACTAATATTTCATCTAGAAATGATTTAGATCCTCAAGAGTCTAAAAATCAATACTATGGCATTTTGGATGATATACTTGAGTGCGACTTTAGTTCCTTCAAATTAGTACTCTTCGTTGTCAAATGGTACAGGCTACGACTTAATCCAAATGATCCTAATAGAACTGTTATTGAACATGATAATGGATTTACAATGGTTAATACAAGGTCATTTGAGCTAGTTGAGGATGAGCCCTATGTTCTTCCAAGCCAATGTGAGCAGGTATTTTACTCAGAGGTTTCACATAAACCGGGTTGGTCATTTGTTGTTAGACATGAACCGAGAGGAAGGCCGATAAAGTATAATGCGATGGAAGAAGAAGATACCGAAGAAGTAGAAGATGATGTAGATGATGATCACGATCGACAATTATTGGATGATGTTCTTGAGACAAATTTTCATGAAGAAGAAGAAGAAGATGATGCTGCTACTGATGATGATGATGAAGATGATGTTGATGTTGATGATGATGATGTTGATGATGACGACAATGACGACAACAATGATGATGATGACGACGATGACGAGGATGATGATGATGATGATGATGATGATGATGATGATGAGGATGATGATGATGAAATTTAAAGGTATGCCATCAATCCTTAATGTATTTAATATTCATTTCTTGATAGAAATATATTTGTCTTAAATGGTTACATAGTTTATTCATTATCTATTTAAAAGCTATAAGTGTTATAATGTGTACGTTTTAATGTTTTTAATTTTTATGTGATGCTTATGATGGATGTGATTATGATTATGATGTGATTATGCTCACGATAATTGAATTACATTTGCAGGAAATTGAACCCCTTTCAAGAGCATCCCGCACAGTCTCATGGATCGACAGGTATAAGTCAATACACCTTATAGAAAGTCTATTTAATACACTTATCAATAGTAAGATTGATGTCTTCTAAGATCTCTCCCATTTGCAGGTACCAGCAAATAGGTATTTGTCAGAAGTGTCTTCCTCGAGTGAGGGAAATATAGGAATAGAAGAGGAAAGTGAGACATGCAGTTTATCTAGAATAGGGAGATTAACTAGAGGTCAAAGGACTAGAAGGAAATTCAATAAACACATGAAATTTTTCCTTGCTCAAGGGGGGTCATGTTCTTATGATGATGAGACGAAAGGCGACATCGAGGTGCCCTTGAGGTCTTACAACAAGCATAAAGGCGACATCGAGGTGCCCATTTTCTATGGATGGCATAAAGGTGTCTTACAACAAAGTTTCTGAATTGATGGAGTATGTTGGACCATGTTACGATTACAAAAGTTGGATGCATATTGTTCAATATAAAAAAAGTATGCGTAGGTATGCACTCTCGGCAACTTATATACAACAGCAAGACAATAATCAAAGTAAAAGTGTGGCTATATACATTGATGGAAGGCCAAAAGCAACAAGGAATATTGCGGGTTTTATAAATAGTACACGACCTGGGTCAACTATAAAGCAACCCAATTGCATATTTGAGGCACGCGAGGGAAATCGTGTATTCATCTGTGCAATAAAATCAATACGTGCAGGGGAAGAGCTGCTTATTGATTACAATTTGAACCGCATAGATACAAACGAGGCTACTATCATGGGGGTGGTACATACTATTAAACCAACTTCTAATCAATGACTCCAACATACCATTTAGTTATTAAATTTTTGGCTAACATTTTTATACTTGATCTTTGACACAGGGGCACAATATGGAGCAACCGCCCGAAGGTGATGGTGACGATATTCCTAGCTCATCTACATATGAGCAGGTAAAACTCATTGTAATTGTGCAAACTAGATAGAAGCAAAATGTTATTTTTTTTAATGTTATTTTCTTCATTGTTTTGGAGTAATTTTGATAATACTAATACTATTGTTGTCACAGAGGGCCGGTGGTCGGAGAGAGGGAAAGAAACCTGCAGTCCCTCAGGAGTCCCCCCTTGTGGACCCTTTTTTTATTGATTTAGCAGAGACCGATGACCCAATCGATTCCATTAAAAAGCTGCTAAAGAAAATTGGGAAAGAACTTCTACGTTTGGTATCCATACATCCTCAGACTCAGGAAATAAAAGACAGGGCAGCTGAGTTGTTGCGCACTTCTGAAAACTTTAAAGTAAGTATTAATGAAATTTTTAATTATTACAAGAGTTCAATAATGGTTTTTATGTTATGCTCTTTTATGACATTAATTAAAATATGGATGCATTGTCTTTACAGAGTTATTTGCGTAATTTTGAACCCCATTCCCATGATGAGGCCGGTATTGCAAGTGGTTCAGGTAGATCACATGTTCCATTCCCCACTTGTGTTTTCCACTGAATATATATAGGAATGATCATAATCATTGACAATACATGCTCGAACAATCTTTTTTTTTAATGCTCTAACAATCTTGTCCATGCTAGTCCACGCGTTCTATATTTATGCATGCTCTAACAATTTTATTCTTCAGCTCCTTTCCATGATGATATGACAACGCCGCCTCCATCCAGGATAGCCACAAATGTCTTGCCGACTGCAATGTCAATGACACACAGCCTAAATGCACCAACTGTTGCACCATCTACTGGTACACAAATCCCTCTTTTTCTCTCTTTTGTTATGTGTTTAAGTGTTATGTGTTTACGATGTAGATCCCTTGATTGTGTTTGTGCCATGGGTGCTCTACACCAATTTATTTCCCTTGAAGTATTATTTCTTGGAGGCATTTGATAATGGTTTTCATTTTTTGCAATAGGAGATGCAACAAGTCCCGATGCAACATCATTTCCTGGATGTTCCCGTGTTCCTAGTACGGGAACGGTGAAGGATTGCGTATTGATCATCAGCGACGATGAAGGCGTTCCCTTAAAAGTATCCAAACTTCCAGGTACTTTAAAGTTATTATTATTCTATAGTGATATAATAGTAATTTAGTTTTTGATCACTCTTCATCGACTAATGATCCCATGATTATTTTGTAGGGAATGATATTTTTTGGTGAAAACTTGGTGACGAGTGTTTGCGGATATTCGGGCCCACCATATGTACATGGTGGAACATCATATCCTAACTAAAACCCCAAACCACTATTTTGATTTCATATCATTGCTAGAATAGTTTTCCTTTTCATCAATTTCTTGAACTATATTAAAGGTAGCTTCTCTTCATTTATGAGTTTAACATGTTTTTTTTTACTTAAAAGGTGGAATAACCAAGATAAAAAGTTGAAGGATGATCTTGTACATAGTATGACCCAGCTTTTTGGACCTCGTGCATTCGAGAGAAACAAGCTCCTTGAAAGAGCTGGTTTATGTTTGAAGTATATTAGGGACCAGTATAGGAAATATTTAGAGGTTAACCCAAGGCACGAGTGTCCGCCCTGTGTTCTTGAGGCTGAGTGGCAGGGTTTGATTTTGGATGGAAAGTATAAAGCCAACATGAAAAAAGGAATTACGCCAGTAGAGAGTAGAGCAAGGTATGTGATACTTTTGAGAATGTAATTATGTACTAATTAACCTCTAAATTTTTCCTATACTGGTCTCTAACATATTTCAAACTTTTCATAGATTGCCTGACACATCAAAGGCAACAAAGGCAAGATTAGAAAAGCACGGGACACACAAGCTCGGCTCTGGTGGTTTTTCCAAACTTCAAGCACGAGTTGTAAGTATTAGTAAATGAAAACTTGTATCAATTTTTTTATATATTGCAAGGAAATTTTTTTTGATCAAACAATGCAAGTAAAATTCACCATACCAAGAAAAAATGTAGGGGTCAGAGTTCAATAGATGCCTCACAGAAGAGGACAAGAGAATTGGCTTCCAACAAGGCTATAGAGCCGTGGCTGAACGGCTACGAGCTGAAATCAGTGTGCAAGGTTCAAATAATGATGCATCTGAGCCACAGGTAAATAAGCTAAATGAAATTTATTTCAAATTGAATACTTTACCAATTAGTCTATTTGATGTTAAGTTCTAATATAAAGTGAGTATATCTGTTTTAAGAAAGCAATGATAACAATGTGTAGGATATTGGAATGCAGCCTGACAATCCTTCTACACAATCTATGCATAATGAAGGTTCGCATGATGTGCATCCTAGTGGTGGAGGTATACATTTGCTATTAAAATTTTTATATGTAATTACAATTGGTGTTTGGATTAATTTAACATTTTGTATAGCAACTGTAGAGGATCGAGGGGTCGGTGCTCATGAGCATGTTGAGGTTGAGTCTAGACAAAATGATGTGGCCAGATCAGGTAATTAAAGAGCGCCACAATTATGTTCTTTAAAATAATTAAATACTTGTAACAATTATAATTAAATATTTTAAATTTAACTCTTTTATTTGTTATTGTAGAGGACCCCCCTTTGCAGCAGCATAGGAATTTGAGATCATCAAGAACAAAGAACAAAACAACTGATGAGGGGGGTATTGATGATAACACTGATGCTCCTCTTAGAGCTTACATAGAAAAAAAAATTAGAAAGAGAAAAAAGAAATGATTGTCATCTAAATACCTTAATTGATAATGACTGAATTTTATGTCTCAATGAATTTAATTATGTGCTAATGAATGTTCATGAATTATGTGTTTATTTTCATATTGATGAATGTTGTGTGTTAACGAATCTAATGTGTTAATGAATGTTATCATGTGATATTGATTGAATGTTACATTTTATTAATAATTGAAAGAATGAATGAATGTTAGATGTTAACGGGGAATGTAGAGTGATGTTAGGGGGAGGGGGGTGGGGCCAAATGAGCTTCCACCTTCACGTGGTTGGCCCTTTTTAGTAGAGAATATTAAACTATATTCTCGAAACAAAGTGAAGCTCAATAAGATACTAAATGAGTCAAAATGGTTATCAAGGTCCTCTATCCATAAGATACTTGTAGTCAAAATGGTTATTAATAAGATACTTGTAGTCAAAATGGTTATCTAGGTCCTCTATCCATTCCATAAGTTCTTCACCATTCAAACTTCCTCCATAACAAGGAATGTGCTCTAGGTTAGTCATGAAGCCTAGCATGGACTCTCTGTCAGATAGAGCCACTATTTCAGAGCCTTTTCTGTGCATTTCCTTCAAGCACTGTACAATGTACAGATGTGAAAGGGAGGGCAGACCAGTGTGGAAGTTAGAGTATTTATATCTTATGCTTTGAGAGTTTATTTGGTAGATTCAAGACACCTTATATCAAAGTTATTCCTTTTTCTTATCTGTTGTTCTGTCAAACCCTCATTTTTTGGGTTATTGCATTCAAATGGCCTTAACTTGCAAATAAACCATAGGATATCCTCTGTTCTTTGTAAAATGCAAGTTAAGGGGGTTTATTTTCATATTTTAAAAGCTTTGGAACAGGATACTAAGCCAGAGAATTTCAAGAGCAAGCCCTAGGTCAAGAATCTCAATGTTCTTGACTAGGAGTTGATGGATTATGCAAGATCAGAGGGTAGCGGCAAGTAAAGGACCTCAAACCTTGTTGAATCTAGATCTTTAGAGCATGGTGGACATCTTCAAACTCTGATCTTGGTTTCATGCACCCATTTTCAATGCCTTGTTTTGGAACCCACACCCAAAGGCATGCATTAGGTCTGCGGACTCAATAAGGACATTGATATGCTGGAGTGGAGTCAAGGTCTGGGAGTTGGAGGATTGTTAGAACATCAAAAAGGGTACTCAAAAAACATATAAGTTCATAAGGTCCTTTGTCAAATTGAAGAGTTATTGCTGCAGAACAGGTTTTGGAGACCTACTAGAGTCACTAGGTCTATTTGGACCCGTTTGGACCACGATACACAGTAGCATCTATAGAGAAGAAGTTTGGTATGCAATGGTCTTGAAACCTCCTGAGAAATTCTTGGTATGCATTTGTGTGGTGCAAAAGCTTCGTTGAAAGAGAAAAAGAAGAAAAGAATAGAAATGATTTTTTTTCTTTTTATGTCATATACTGTAACCAGCTACTTATAACTTGCAAAAATTATTATAACCATTTGAAATTGAAACTTAGTTTAATGTGAAACTGAGAACTACTTTATTAGAGCTTTCTGTGATTTAGATTCAGACATCAAGAACATTGTTTGCCTAATATTGTGATTAATGTTTATTTATTAATATCTCATACTGACAAACAATTGATAATTGTAGGGAAAACGTCATTGGGGGTCTTTGAGGATCCACCAGAAGCCAAGGAGAAAATGTATTCAAATGCTAAAGATGGTGTAACAGTCCTTACAGCTATTGAACCTTGCTGTGTAGATCATCTCCGATTCTCCAAGTTCAACAGTACTGTGGTATTCCTTTGGATACTTCTAATGGTAAATTTCAGACATCAAGTTCTTTTCGTATGAAACTACTACATTTGTAATCTATAGTTTTAAACTTTTAGTTTATAAATGTTCATCAGCTTTAGTTCGTATGCTGCCATTTCAAGTATGATTAATGAAGTTACCTTTATCACAGGATGAAAGTGAGCAGTCAGCATACTGGTACGGAGCTGGCAGCATTGATACGGTGACTAGGGCATTGTTTAATGGTGGTATTGTGTTTTCCCGTATTTAGGGCATCGGCCTTTTGAAGCATTGCCTTCATCTTTCTTAAGTCTGAGTTTTAAGTTTGTTTATCTCTCTCGGCGCTGTTGAAAATACAAATGACAACGTTCTTGTTTGTTTTTCCCTTATATCCCGATGTGATTTCGCGGAGGGTTACGGTGCTGTTGAAAACACAAATGAAAACACAAATCCCTTGTGTAATTGCCACTTGAAGGAGGACAGTCATTGTAAAGACAACATGATAATGTACACTTACAGTGAGTGTACATTATCATGTTGTCTTTAGAGTGACTATCCTCATTTGTTGAAGAAGAAAAGCATTAATGTGGCTGAATAGCAATACATTCAAGTGGCAATCACACAAGGGACAGTCACTGTGAGATGTCCTCATTTGTGACTGTCCTTACAGTGAGTGTACATTATCATGTTGTCTTTAGAGTGACTGTCCTCATTTGTTGAAGAAGAAAAGCATTAATGTGGTTCAATAGCAATACATTCAAGTGGCAATTACACAAGGGACAATCGATCACTGTGAGATGTCCTCATGTGTGACTATCCTTGTCACAAATGAGGACATCTCACAATGACTGTCCCTTGTGTAATTCAAGTGGCAATTACACAAGGGACAGTCACTGTGAGATGTCCTCATTTGTGACTGTCCTTACAATGAGTGTACATTATCATGTTGTCTTTAGAGTGACTGTCCTCATTTGTTGAATAAGAAAAGCATTAATGTGGTTCAATAGCAATACATTCAAGTGGCAATTACACAAGGGACAATCGATCACTGTGAGATGTCCTCATGTGTGACTATCCTTGTCACAAATGAGGACATCTCACAATGACTGTCCCTTCTGTAATTGCCACTTGAATGAGGACAGTCACTGTAAAGACAACATGATAATGTACACATACAATGAGTGTACATTATCATGCTGTCTTTACAGTGGCTGCCCTCATGTTGTATATTCTTCTCTGTAGATGCTACTATGTGCTAGGGAACTTCTTAGAACTGTTGGTATATTCTTACAACTTGTTACACCTGGGATATTCTTCTCTCTAGATGCTATTGTGTGTCGTGGTCCAAACAGGCCCATAAATGTGGTTGAATAGCAATACATTCAAGTGGCAATTACACAAGGGACAGTCACTGTGAGATGTCCTCATGTGTGACTGTCCTTGTCACAAATGAGGACATCTCACAGTGACTGTCCCTTGTGTAATTGCCACTTGAAGGAAAAAAGCATTAATGTGGTTCAATAGCAATGTATTCAAGCGGCAATTACACAAGGGATAATCACTCTGAGATTTCCTCATTTGTGACTATCCTTACAGTGAGTGTACATTATCATGTTGTCTTTACAGTGACTGTCCTCATTTGTTGAAGGAAAAAAGCATTAATGTGGTTCAATAGTGATGCAGAGTAGTCAGGGCTTTTAGAATATACAAATATACATCCTTAACTCTCATTCCACCAAGGAAGAAGGAATTCCAATGGTTGAAACGTGAGTTAAGGTCTTTACATCAGTCAAACCCTGAAAATGAGGGTTTGTAAACAATGCACAGAAAATTTGAAATAACTTAGATATAAAACAAAGAGAATCAATCAAACCAACTTCCAAAGCATCAGATGTCACTATTACAACTTCCAGGCAAATTTTATCATCCAACCACCATCCGTACAGTCGTACAGAGTTCGTTTTTCACCAGAAATGCACTAAAACAGGGTTATTTTTATTTTTTATGAAAGCAAAATGATTACAATACTGGTTCTCTGTCTGTCTTCGACCATTTGAAGCCTAAAATAGGCTCTCCAAACGTTGGTTCAACCATCTAGGTGGTTAGAACAGTTTATCCAACAAATGTCAACTTTGCTAAGCAACTTTTAAAGTTGCATTACAACTTTGCAAACAACTTTGCCGAGAAGGTTAAAAATGTGTTGTGAAACTTTAGGAACCTTATTAAAGTTATTTTGGACCTTCAAACTTCTTAACAACATCTAAAAGACACCTAATAAACACTTACTATGCTCATTTCATCCAAGGACTCAAAAGATGCCCAAGGTTTATAAGTCACCAAGGGGTCTTGTGTCCAACAAGTGGATGTTTATAAGGAGATAAAATCAATCCTTAATATTTATTACAAACCAAGAAAACATCTAAAACTCCTATTCTAATTTATTGTCATTCAAAAAGACTCTTATTTGTCATTCAAAAAGACTCTGATTTGTCATTCAAAAAGACTCTGATTTGTCAATCAAAAGGACCTTTCACCAGTCAATCCTTCAAAGCTCCAAGGTGAAAATCTTATGTTCCAATTGATAGGATTTGACTCCTTGGCTTCATGGAAACTTCCTTCAATCATGGTGTCTTTGGCTTGCATTAGGGATGCCCCTGCATCAAATAGCAATGCATTCAAGTGGCAATTACACAAGGGACAGTACATGCCCATTAAAGTTGGTGTTTTGTTATCCAGCATGACAATGGAGACAACATACTCTGTGTCAATTTTACTGATCAAATTTCCCTCCGCCAGGCAAAGCAACAATCTGGGTATGATAAGGTGAAATTTTGTAGTCCTTTTGGGTATGATAACAGTTCCAGTTTCCAATAAGATGGTTCATTTTTATAATCTAGCTTCAATTTCTCTTGTGAAAATCTTTTTTTCATTTTATGGGTGGTAAAATATAATTATTATGCTAGAGGTGTGTACTTATGGATGATAATGAAACAAAATGATAAGATTTAAGACTCTTGTTTTTTTTTTAAATAGCAATTTAAGTTTCCTTCTATTATAAATTACTGTTTTTTCTATTTTTTAATGTATCTTTCCAAATCTTTTATATCAATTTTATTTATGAAATATAAATATATTAATAATGTTTTAGTGTTTTTAGGATTAGTTTATATCAATTCTATGTATCATCATTCGTCATTCAATTGTCAGTATTATTAATTTAGACTGTGCAATTGTAGAACTACTCGAATATGGGTTGGATGGATACTCAAGCAGGGGAACCCTCCTCAAATATCTCAAGTAGTGAACTTGGAAAAATGTGTCCTGAAGGAACCCTTTCCATCAGAGAGATAAAAGTACAAACAAGTAAAAGAAGCAGGCTCTGCAAATATGTTTTTGAGAAGAAAAATGATAGATTATTCGAGTATGGTTCATGAGGTATATCTAAAAAGACATTTTTTTTCTTATTATAATAAAAGAGGAAGTTGTGAATGTCAAAGTTGAGTGAAACAAAAATTATTTTCATCAAATTTTGTTAGGCTTGCTTTTGGGAATAGTTTCTTACAATATTGCTATTAAGATTTTTATTGTGTAGTTTTTAGATTAGGTTTATAAAATTATATTTCATGAGTAGTGATTCATATTAATCAATTAACGATACTTTTGGAAGGTATTTTCAATGTGTCAAATTTTGATATTTTTACAAGAATTAGATTGTGTAATTTTTTTAATTAAAGTCATTGACTCATATTTCATAAATAATAGTTCTCATGAATCCATCTCTTATAAGATTGAATAGTCTATTTAGGAAGTATTTCTGATAGTATGTCAAATTATGATATTACTATTACCATTAGATTGCATGGCTTTGAATTCAACCTCGTTGACCCATATTCTTCTCTATAGATGCTACTATGTGCTAGGGAACTTCTTAGAACTGTTGGTATATTCTTACAACTTGTTACACCTGGGATATTCTTCTCTGTAGATGCTACTATGTGCCGCGGTCCAAACGGGCCCATAAATGTGGTTGAATAGCAATACATTCAAGTGGCAATTACACAAGGGACAGTCACTATGAGATGTCCTCATGTGTGACTGTCCTTGTCACAAATGAGGACATCTCACAGTGACTGTCCCTTGTGTAATTTCCACTTGAATGAGGACAGTCACTGTAAAGACAACATGATAATGTACACATACAATGAGTGTACATTATCATGTTGTCTTTACAGTGGCTGCCCTCATGTTGTATATTCTTCTCTGTAGATGCTACTATGTGCTAGGGAACTTCTTAGAACTATTGGTATATTCTTACAACTTGTTACACCTGGGATATTCTTCTCTGTAGATGCTACTGTGTGTTGTGGTCCAAATGGGCCCATAAATGTGGTTGAATAGCAATACATTCAAGTGGCAATTACACAAGGGATAGTCACTGTGAGATGTCCTCATGTGTGACTGTCCTTGTCACAAATGAGGACATCTCACAGTGACTGTCCCTTGTGTAATTGCCACTTGAATGAGGACAGTCACTGTAAAGACAACATGATAATGTACACAAGTACCATGAAGGTAGTTGCAAGTTACGGCTATTTCATTGCATACCCGAAACAATGAAGATGTTACGGTCCACAAAATGTTTGTGCTTGAAAGATGAACAAATAAAATTAAACTTCTAAATAACCAAAGCCGCTAACAATAAATTCAACACAGATATGTCCTCATTTCTGGGTATTTTAGCTCTGTAACAGCTGAATACCAGATTACATAATAATGACAAAAGAAAAATAAACCCAACGTACTCAGAAATTGTAGCTATGATTTCACGGAGGGAATCTCTCTCGGCACTGTTGAAAATACAAATGACAACGTTTCTCTACATTATCATGTTGCCTTTACAGTGACTGTCCCTTGTGTAATTGCCACTTGAAGGAGGACAGTCACTATAAAGACAACATGATAATGTACACTTACAGCCCGTGTACATTATCATGTTGTCTTTAGAGTGACTATCCTCATTTGTTGAAGAAGAAAAGCATTAATGTGGCTGAATAGCAATACATTCAAGTGGCAATCACACAAGGGATAGTCACTGTGAGATGTCCTCATTTGTGACTGTCCTTACAATGAGTGTACATTATCATGTTGTCTTTAGAGTGACTGTCCTCATTTGTTGAAGAAGAAAAGCATTAATGTGGTTCAATAGCAATACATTCAAGTGGCAATTACACAAGGGACAATTGATCACTGTGAGATGTCCTCATGTGTGACTATCCTTGTCACAAATGAGGACATCTCACAATGACTGTCCCTTGTGTAATTCAAGTGGCAATTACACAAGGGACAGTCACTGTGAGATGTCCTCATTTGTGACTGTCCTTACAATGAGTGTACATTATCATGTTGTCTTTAGAGTGACTGTCCTCATTTGTTGAAGAAGAAAAGCATTAATGTGGTTCAATAGCAATACATTCAAGTGGCAATTACACAAGGGACAATCGATCACTGTGAGATGTCCTCATGTGTGACTATCCTTGTCACAAATGAGGACATCTCACAATGACTGTCCCTTCTATAATTGCCACTTGAATGAGGACAGTCACTGTAAAGACAACATGATAATGTACACATACAATGAGTGTACATTATCATGTTGTCTTTACAGTGGCTGCCCTCATGTTGTATATTCTTCTCTGTAGATGCTACTATGTGCTAGGGAACTTCTTAGAACTGTTGGTATATTCTTACAACTTGTTACACCTGGGATATTCTTCTCTGTAGATGCTACTGTGTGCTGTGGTCCAAACGGACCCATAAATGTGGTTGAATAGCAATACATTCAAGTGGCAATTACACAAGGGACAGTCACTGTGAGATGTCCTCATGTGTGACTGTCCTTGTCACAAATGAGGACATCTCACAGTGACTGTCCCTTGTGTAATTGCCACTTGAATGAGGACAGTCACTATAAAGACAACATGATAATGTACACAAGTACCATGAAGGTAGTTGCAAGTTACGGCTGTTTCATTGCATACCCAAAACAATGAAGATGTTACGGTCCACAAAACGTTTGTGCTTGAAAGATGAACAAATAAAATTAAACTTCTAAATAACCAAAGCCGCTAACAATAAATTCAACACAGATATGTCCTCATTTCTGGGTATTTTAGCTCTGTAACAGCTGAATACCAGATTACATAATAATGACAAAAGAAAAATAAACCCAACGTACTCAGAAATTGTAGCTATGATTTCGCGGAGGGAATCTCTCTCGGCACTGTTGAAAATACAAATGACAACGTTTCTCTACATTATCATGTTGCCTTTACAGTGACTGTCCCTTGTGTAATTTCCACTTGAAGGAGGACAGTCACTGTAAAGACAACATGATAATGTACACTTACAGCCTGTGTACATTATCATGTTGTCTTTAGAGTGACTATCCTCATTTGTTGAAGAAGAAAAGCATTAATGTGGCTGAATAGCAATACATTCAAGTGGCAATTACACAAGGGACAGTCACTGTGAGATGTCCTCATTTGTGACTATCCTTACAGTGAGTGTACATTATCATGTTGTCTTTAAAGTGACTGTCCTCATTTGTTGAAGGAAAAAAGCATTAATGTGGTTCATTAGCAATGTATTCCCAGCATCTGTACCCGCATCTCTCTTATATACTACAAGTTACTTGCCATCAGAAATTGCAGTTCCCTCACGTGACATTGATGGTGAAGTGTTCTTTTCAAAACCATCATCTGTGGTTACCAATGCTCTTGTTTTAGGCAATAATTTTGTTGCATTCCATGAGCCATTGGTCAAGTTTCTTCTACGAGCTTCTGATGCCTCAAAATCTAAGCAGCGCCTACACATGCCTCGTTGTGGTTGATTATCATTCTGTACATGAATTATAATGAGTAATCAGTTTTGGGCCTTGGAATCTTGTATGTAACATGCACAGGCATTTCATGGCTAAATGAATCTATTTTAAAAGCATCAACTTTTCTTACATGATGCTGGATACATAAGTAGAACAAGCGTATATCAAATTGGAAGCAATCAGAACTCCACAATGACATATTATTTAGAGTACTCTTCAGTTTAAGTAATAATGCATATATTGACACTGTAAAGACAACATGATAATGTACACTCACTGTAAAGACAACATGATAATGTACACTCACTGTAAGGACAGTCACAAATGAGGACATCTCACAGTGACTGTCCCTAGTGTAATTGCCACTTGAATGTATTTCTATTCAGCCACATTAATGCTTTTCTTCTTCAACAAATGAGGATAGTCACTGTAAAGACAACATGATAATGTACACTCACTGTGAGTGTACATTATCATGTTGTCTTTAGAGTGACTATCCTCATTTGTTGAAGAATAAAAGCATTAATGTGGCTGAATAGCAATACATTCAAGTGGCAATTACACTAGGGACAGTCACTGTGAGATGTCCTCATTTGTGACTGCCCTTACAGTGAGTGTACATTATCATGTTGTCTTTACAGTGGTTGTCCTCATTTGTTGAAAGAAAAAAGCATTAATGTGGTTCATTAGCAATGTATTAAATAAAAAAAAAATTTAATCCACCCACGGGCGTCGCAATTGCGACGGCAACCCGTCGAAATGCGATGCAGGCGCCCATCACAATTACTTGGGAGGTCCGTCGTGATTGCGATGGCCCTCCAAAGCCATGCGACAGGGGGGCGACGCCCATGCCGCTAACAAATCTTAGTCACATTGCGACGGGATATGTGTCGCAATTGCGACGGCTACCCATAGACGTCGCAATTTGCGACTAAAAAATAGTGACGTCTATGGGTGTTGCTATTGCGACACATAGCTGTCGCAATTGCGACACATAGCCGTCGCAAAATGCCCCCAAATGTATTAGTGAAATTGCAGTTTTTGGTGACTATACCTATATGATCCCTATTTTTGCAACTTCAGAGGCTTCGTATGGTCTCATACGGACACATTTTCAGATGCAATTTTTTTTGAAAATGTATAATTTTTCATCTACTTTCCAGATCTCATATCAGTTTGGAGAAATTTTAAGTGGACATAGTACTTTCAGAATATGGTCTATTTTGGCCTATTGTGGCACTTGTAATTGATTAGATCCTTGAGGGATCTTGTGTCTTATATTCTTGAGTCTACTATAGCATAATATTTTATGGTGTAAACATCAAAATCAGAAGTCCACTTTGATCAATTTTGTCAAGTGGCAATTGTACATGCACTAGCTATAAAGTGCCAAAATCATCATTTTTGGGGGGGTTCTTTGATTGAGTGAATTAGGGGGTGTCTTGTGTGTTGGTGTCTCTCTTTCTTGTGCTCTTTTTCATTTTGCATCATGGCTTCTATTGAAAAATTAACTCCACATAACTATGCTACATGGAAAGATAATGTATGCAGCAAGTTAATGGTTAACGTTTGAAATCCTTATGTGGATGGTACAATTAAAAAACCTACTGATGATGATACTTCTGCAATAGATAAATGGTCATACAAAAAATTTTAAGCTTTAGGAGTGTTGAGAGAATATTTTTGCAACTGTCATGTATCACATCAAAACCATAAACAATGCTAAAGAAGCTTGGGATAAACTTGCAAAGTTGTTTGGTCAAGTGGATGAAGAAATGAGATTCAAAATTGAGACTGATCTCCTCAAATTAGAGCCCAAGAATTTTGACACAATCCAAGATTATCTCAACAAAATCAATGATTATAGAGCACAACTTGATGATTGTTGTAATCCCATGAAGGATGTGAACTTGGTTAGTCACTTGTTGAATCATCTTCCTCCTGAATATGCGGCTTTTGTTTCAAGTTACAATACTCACAAGTTAACAATGGGTAGTGCCTTCACTAAGCCTTCATTTGAGTCATTTTCAGAAATGTTGGTCTTAGAACAAGCAAAATTGATGAGTATGGGGATTCTCAAGTCTTCAAAGTCTAAGGCATTGGTGGTTAATAATGGGAATCAAGGGAATCAAGGTGGTAAAGGTTCCAAAAAGAAGCAAAAGAAGTGGAAGGCCAAATCACAATAAGACACTCAACAATCTTCCTCCTCACAACAAGGAAAGTCTTCTCCCAACAACAAAAACAAAAACAAGGGGGATAATTCAAAGAAGGAGAAGACAATTTGTGCATATTGCAAGAAGCCAAATCATGATGAGCATCAATGCCACAAGAAACAAATTGATGAGTTGACAAATATACTCAAGAAGCATCACATTGATTTTCCAAACGCCTACAAAGGAAAGGATTCATCACCTTCCACTTCAAAGGGTAAATGGCAAGCATTTGTGGCTAGTACAACTAATTCAGAGGACTGGATCTTTGATTCAGGTGCCACACATCATATGGGTGCCACAAAGGAGCAATTTTCTTCCTTGAAACCATCTATGGTACCTCACATCTATGTAGGAGATGATACTCAAGTGGAAGTTGAAGGAAAAGGGGAAGTTGAGATGGACAATGGAGCTTTCAAATATGTTCTCTATGTTCCAAACCTTAGCACAAACCTCCTTCCAATTTACCAAATCACTCACTATGGAGGTGGAAAGAAAGTTGAGTTCCTACCTGATTCCGTTGTAGTCAAAAATCTTAAGGATGATTCTATGGTGGCAATAGGAAAAGTGAATCATGACACAAGGCTTTACTCATTTTCTAAATTTATACCTAAGACTCCTTCTCATGCCTTGTTGACACACTCAAATTCACAAAGTAAACTTTGGCATGAAAGATTTGGACATCTCAACTATAGATATCTTCAACAGCTTAGCAGCAAGGATATGGTCAAAGGTCTACCTCAAGTCAAGTATTCAGAGGGTGTATGTTCAGGTTGTGAAATGGGAAAACATCCCGAAGAGAAGTTTGATAAGGGGAAGTCTTGGAGAGCAACATTTTTTCTTGAGTTGGTTCATAGTGATGTAATGGGGCCATTTCTAGTGCCATCATTTGGCAAGGCTCGTTATGTACTCACCTTCATTGATGACTTTTCACGCTACACTTGGGTCTACTTTCTTGGTCACAAGAGTAAAGTGTTTGATAAATTTCTCACCTTCAAGGCTCATGTTGAGAAGCAATCAGGTAAAGCCATCAAGATTCTTCAAACAGATAATGGAAGGGAATATGTGAACTCAATGCTTATAGACTTTTGCACACTTGAGGGTATTGATCTTCAACATTCAGTTGCCTACACTCCACAGCAAAATGGTGTGGTAGAAAGGAAGAATATGACCCTTAAGGAGATGGCCACTTGTATGATTCATGCTAAGTCTCTTGATCAAGCCTTTTGGGCTGAAGCTATATGTTGTGCCACTCACATACAAAATAGAACTCCTCATAAAGCCTTGGATGGAGTTACTCCTTTTGAGGCTTGGTGTGGAAAAAAACCAGTTGTGAAACACTTTAGAGTCTTTGGTTATCTAGCTTGGGCACTCATACCTCCATAGAAACGCAAGGCATTGGAACCACAAAGAAAGCCTTGTATATTTTTTGGTTATCCTGAGACTCTTAAGGCATACAAGCTTATGGATCCTGAGACACATGAGATCTTCTTTGAGAGGAGTTTTCACTTTGAAGAGAATTGTCCTAGCTTGGATTCTTCAACTCCTCCTACTTCCTCCATTTTGGATAATGATAGTGATGATAGTGACTTGGAAGATGAAACCCCCTCAACCCCGACTCGCAGGCCTCCACCTTTGCAGGGTCAAGACATAGTTGAGGATATTCCTTCACCATCTTCTTCTTCCACTAGACCTCATTGGGCACAACAAACTCTTGATTCAACAGGTTCACTTGTGGGGAATCCTTCAGACACTAGAAGGACAAGGTCACAACACAACTCATTTCCACATGCTTATATTGCAATTGCTTCCGATCCACAACCATTCAAGGAAGCTTCAGGGGTTCCTGAGTGGGACAAAGCTATGGAGGATGATTATAACTCTTTGATGAGAAATAATACTTGCGACTTAGTTCCTCTTCCTAAGGGAAGAAAATTGGCTTGATGTAAGTGGATCTATCAGACCAAGTTTGCAGCAGATGGCAGTGTGGATAAGTATAAGGCAAGATTTGTTGCAAAAGGTTTCTCTCAAGTTCCTGATATTGACTACACCGAGACCTTTGCACCTGTAGCCAAGATGAACTACATTCGTTTGACACTTGCTATTGCTACAACTCATGGTTGGGCTATACATCAGATGGATGTTAAGAGTGGATTTCTACATGGGGATCTTCATGAGGAGATTTATATGGTGCAGCCACAAGGATTCATCTAGGATACTACTATGGTTTGCAGGTTAAGGAAGTCTATCTATGGCCTCAAACAAGCTCCTAGGGCTTGGTATGCCAAGATGGATTCCTTCCTTCTCTCAGCAGGATTCACCAAGTGTCATTCAGATTCGAATGTCTACATTCTTTGACAGGATGACTCACACTTGATACTTGTACTTTATGTTGATGACTTGATCATTACAGGAAGTACTTCATCCATCATTGCTAGTGTCAAGTCTTTTTTGTAGGACAAATTTGCTATGACAGACTTGGGTTTACTTCACTATTTTCTTGGTATTGAGATCACACAGTCCTCAGTAGGGATCACACTTTCTCAGCCCAAGTATGCTCTTGATCTACTTGCTTGATTTTACATGAGTGATTGCAAGGCTGTACCCACTCCATTTCTATCAAGTGTCAAGTTAGAGGCTAAGTGTTCTACACCACTTGTTGATGATACATTGTATAGATAGCTTTTTGGAAGTCTCATCTACTTGACACATACACGCCCTGACATATCATTTGTAGTTGGCATGGTTTCTCACTTCATGCAAGAGCCACATGAGCTTCATTGGAAGGTAGCCAAGTGCATATTGCACTACATACAGGGTACACATACACATGGGATTCACTATGCAGTAGGTATAGGACTTCAGTTGGTTGGATATACAAACTTAGATTGGGTAGGCGATCTTGATGGTCGCAAGTCTACTTCAGGTTACATGTTTCATCTTGGTTTAGGCCCCATTTGTTGGCAAAGTAAGAAGCAGCATGCTATTGCTCTTTCTTCGACTAAGGCTAAGTATCGAGGGGATGTTACTATAGCTACTGAGGCTATTTGACTTCAGCATATCCTGAAGGAGTTTTGTTTCAGTATTCCATGACCTATAGTCATTCATTGTGATAATCAGGGTGCTATAGTGATCTCTAGACATCTGGTCCAACATCAACGGACCAAACACATTGAGGTTCATACACACTTCATTAAAGATTTGATACATGAGTAGGTCATTGAGATGCAGTATTGTCCTACAACATAGTAGGTTGTAGACATCTTCACCAAACCCTTCACTGAGAGCAAGTTTCTTCAGTTGCGAGCTCTCTTGGGGGTGCGGGATATTCCATCAGGGGGGTCACATGACTTCTCTATTCTATCTTATGGGGGGGATATTTTCCTCATATGAGGTATTCTCTCTCATATTATATTATTGTATTTATCTCTCTTTTTGGGGGAGGGTTTTTCCCATGAGGTTTTCCCTCCTTCTCCATTTTATGAGAGATTGCATTGTTCTTGCATTTTTTACTTGGGTACCTAACATGGCCTAGTAGTCGGGACCCATCTTGCATTGTGAGCTTAAGTGCATTCCCCTAAGTTGCACTTAAGGGGGGGTGTTGGTGTAATTAAGTATTTACTTATTACACTTTACTTAAGTTTACTTAGGATAATGCATTTGCATATTAGTTGTCTTTGAGACACCTAGGAGTTTGCATTTCTTTTTAGCACATGGTTAGGAGAATCTCCACTTTAGGTGTGATAGTTGTCATCACATACCTCTTTGTGTGTGAGATCCACCTTTAGTGTTCCTATCACATTATCATCCTCTCATTGTTGCACATGTTTCTCATACTTTCATGTACAATGGAGGATGATCCACCTTTGGTGGACATGTGATTCCACCATGTCTAGTTGATATCTTATCACTTGCATATCTTCTAGTTATCATGCATTGCCTATATATTGAGGCATTTCTACATTGTATGTAATCAATTATTCATTATCATTTGATCATTATTGAATTCTTCATTTGATCATATTATCTTGTCTCTCTTTGTTGTGCTATCTCTTGAGATTCTAGATCTTGGCATCTATTCTTTGCCTTAGGCAAATTCTTACAATAAGAAAGTATGAGAAAGCTACAATAATCCTTTCATTTCATAAGATAATGCTTTCATATTTAGTGTATGGGATTTGGTGTTATTGTAGATTTTTTATTGCCACCCCTCCATTATGCCTTTTACATTTAAATCCAATCCATGAAAATTAACTTGATTTCTTATATGTTGAGGAAAGGATGGGTTGACTTATGAGTATATCTATAGTATGTATTTTAGAAATGCAAAGATGAATGATAGATTTGATTTTAGAAAATGTGTGTTATTGTAAAGGATTTTATAAATATTATCATTTTCCAACATGTTTCAAAAATCATAATTTTACCATTATCTTGAGCTTCACGAGACTTGGGAATAACTTTCCAGGTGACAGTGCATTACTAGCTAGTAACCTAGGATAATTTGCAAGATTAATTTTTAGAATTGGGAGTTGTATGTGTTGCTATTGTATGATGCTAGTTTCTATTCCCTACACACACACACACAGATATATATATATATATATATATATATATATATATATATATATATATATATATATATATATATATATATATATATATATATATATATAGATATATATATATATAGATATATATATATATATATATATATATATATATCTATATATATATATATATATCTATATATATATATATATATCTATATATATATATATATCTATATATATATATATATATATATATCTATATATAGATATATATATATATATATATATATATAGATATATATATATATATATATATATCTATATATATATATATATATATATATATATAGATATATATATATATATATATATATATATATATATATATATATATATATAGATATATATATATATATATATATATATATATATATATATATATATATATATATAGATATATATATATATATATATATATATATATATATATATATATATAGATATATATATATATATATATATATATATATATATATATATATATATATATATATATATATATATATATATATATATATATATATATCAAATTCTAAATTTTCATGCAACATCCTTCAAACTAATGTAAAATTTGAAAAAAATAGTGTTTCTTCCAACATGTAGTATTCTAACCAATCCAAGACAAAAAAAAAAGTTGACAACATCATGAAAGGTATGAAAATTTTTGTTACAAGTTGTTTAATGTTTGTGCGGCCATGGGGCTTTGGATTCAAGCTAGAAGAGATAATATTATGGGGGAAGTATATTAGAAACTAATAATAGGGACACTTTGGTTATGCATTGAAGATAGTATAGAAACTTGGCAGGGGTACACTTTTCAAAATTTCTTAAAGATGCTTAGAAAGAAGATGCAGCATTCCACATATGTAGAGTCAAGGTTGGATATACAATTTGTCACAATACATCATTTTCACATTGAATTTTTGAGAAATTTGTTTTCAATTTATTAAGGACAGTAAATTTTAGGAAGGGAGGACTTCTCATGTCACCCTTTCAAAGATAGTCACTTGCCAAATATATATAGTAAGCTAGTTGTTCAAAAATAGCAAATTAAATCTTTTGATAGTTCAAAATTATTGATATTTTTTTACATTGCATTTGGGGAAAGACATATTTTGATCTCTTCAAAATATATGTATTTAATATTTCTCCCGCTTGGGCGTGAGAATCATGGAAGAGCACTTTGTATCTTGGTGACTTTTGGAGACACTTGACCATTACAAAGAGGTGGTAAACCATTTTTCTTTATGGAGGTGATAATGCCATGTATCTTTAGATTTTAAAACATGACTTTTCCTCTTCCTAGGCATAGGATATTGGATCCTATGCTTGTATTGCAATGGAATTCTTTAAATAGAGGTTTTGGCCTCCAAAATTGATCATTTTATCTTGCTCATTCTAACCAATTAATGGTGTCAATGAAGAGAGGTCTCCAAGGATTATAAATCAAGGAGATTAAGGCTCAAAGGTAGTGGTCCAAAGGGTTTCCAAGGGAAATCTCACCGAGAGGTTTTATTGGTTCTTAAAGCTTTTAGTTTGTAATGTTTTATCCATGAGTTTGTAAGTGTTTATAGAGGATTTGAGTGCGTAGTTTAGTAGTTCAATTTCAAATTTACATTTTTGTTCATATTAATATACTATTTTTTGGCTATTGTTGGGTTGTTATTCTATGTGTTTTTTTTGTCAACAAATATGAGAAATTTGAAGAAGTTTTAGTTAAGGTAGCAGAACAAATTCCTACACTAACCTTGAGAGGAGAGTTATGCAAAAGAAAGATATTTACAACAGTTATATAAACTTAATAGAAATAAAAATAAATAGCATATATACCACAACACAATGATTTGTGTGGCGAAAACCATTTTGGGAGAGGAACCCCACACTCCAAAAAAAATTCAAAATGTTATTCATAAATCAACAACATAATACAATATACTTGTACAATAAGATTCTCACAAGAATATTACTAACCATAGATTCATAAGTAACTCATCAACTATAAAACTCTTATACACAACCTTAATATCATGCACCTAATATATAGGAGATACAATACAAGAAACTATCAAATTGTATTACAAAATCGTGGGCTAAAAGAATCCAAAAATTGGCACCCAACTTATCTCCAATTTAAAATGTAGTATGATGTGTTAAATAGACACCAACACGTGCAACTCCCTTTTATACCTCATTTATGTGTCCAACATATTTTTATATTTCCCATTTCAAGGGGCTCGACTTTCAAAGACCATAAATTTTGATCTACCGATCCAATTCACTAATGCTTGAAGCAAAAAAAAGATCATGAAGCATTCTATCAATATATAATTGACTATGCCAATTACAACTAATTTCGGTATGTTTCAAAGCCTCTAAAGCCTTTAAAATTGACTTCAAAAAATTTCATTCACAACTTTTAAAAATGAAAAACTTTAATATCTTCAAATCTAACACGATCTTGTACTGAAGATCTACCGATATGCTTACTTATCCAATCTGTATCTTTGGGGAATATCTCAAACCAATCTATGTGCAAATGTGAACTTACTATGTATACTAACCTTATCTAAAGGCAAGGTTGAGACATCATTTTGCTAACAATTTGGAGAATGTTTACCATAAGTTGTAGCTAATTTATGTGTTTTTGGATGCCAAATAGTGGGAGTTTGTTCTTATATTTTCAATAGATGTTTATTGTTGTTATCTAATGTATTAAATAGAAAAATATATGTAAAATCATGTTAAAAAATGCAATAAAACTTTCTACAATAGTTGTATTTAGTTGAGTTTCAATTTGTTATGTTTTGGAGGCCATTTCGGTAGATACCCAATTTGCCTATTTTCAAGTTTATGCAAATCTGATTTAGAGATTAAAAAAACCATTCAATCTAATGTATATATTATAAATAGTCTCATACAAAAAATATGAAGTAAATTATCATATTCTTTAGAAGTCAAGAAATACATGAAAATTTAGGTTCATGGTCATTTCTTTTTATTTTCATGTATGATCACTTCATATTGTAGATGAAATATTTTTGCTTTCAATCTCTTGAATAGTGTTGATGTGTTAGATTTGGCTATGGAGATAGCCAACCAAGATCTAGAGGTCTAATTGAAAGTAATCAATAAGACAAGAATAAATTGTATTCCTATCAAGAATGCAAATAGAATGAAACAATTGAGATTACAAAGGAGACCCCATGGTTATATGAGCCAAGGTGAAAGTAAATATATCATATGATTATGGCAAGTGTCTTAGAGTTACGATATAAGACATAAATTGACAACTTATCGTCCACTCTAGGAGGAAAATTGATAGTGTGATGATTGTCCAATAAAAGTGAGAATTCCACTTAAAGTGTGAAGAATCATTTAGTGTCATAAATTATACCCTTTACATTTTCACAGTCTTTTTGGGCTCACTTTAGTGGTTGTGCCTCATGCCCCTAATTCATGCCTTATTTTGCCCAGTTCATGGCCATTTTTGGAAGCTCGTTGTAGGAAAAACATTAAGAAACCCCCCTTGAAAAAGGTGCAAGATAATAGAAAATATTTTGTTAGTCGTAGAAATGATATTTAATTGAGTTGGAAAGCTTTATTTTTTTCAAAACAAAATATTAATGTTGTTGGTGAATTTTTTCAAATCGAGTAAAATTTGTAGGAACTATTAGTGAATATTATCTTCCTTAAAAAATATAAAATATTATTGTTGGTGATTTTTTCTTGTATTGAAACAAATATAATATTTTTTTCTAGCAAATCATGCATTCAATGCTAAAAGATTTCCACAATCCATCAATTAAAGATCAAACTATTTATGGATTCAATTGTGTTAAAGATTTTTTGCATCAACGTTTTAGATCACACTTTGTGATCCATCATCATCTTTTTGGTTCATTTGGGTCTTCTCATCCTAATGATGGATCATGGACTGTGATCTGAAATGTTGATGCAAAAAATCTTCTACACAATCGAATCCAAAAATACTTTGATTGTTAAATCATGCATTTATTAAAAATAAAATAAATATTTCCATTGGTGGATTATGCTTTCATTTTAAACAAATAAGATAAGTTTACTTGTAAATTATATAAATATACAAAATAATAAATTTAATAAGTTGACAAATGTGTTGGTAAGTGTTTGAAAATTTATAATTGTATTAGTAAAGATATCAACTGCTAAATGATAATAATTATTTTAGTCATCAAATTTTTGTGTTTGGCCTTGAGCACTTTAATTTATCCTCGATCTTTGTAATATGTATCCTTGTGGTGAATTAAAAGCATAAACAAATTTAAACAAGTGAAAGAATATAAGTATAAAAATAAGAAATAAAATAAATAAAGGAATGTGTACAATAACATTATATTTATAATGGTAAACCAAAACATATATACAATATTATTTTTCATGCTCTATCCTTTGATCAACGTTATCTGCTATTATATTCTTGCATTTTATTAAGAGAATCATTCACACACTAATGTTCATGCATAGGTTTAACGCTAACCACATTCTTTGGAAATGATACTGCATGGCTTGCCCAGTGCCTATATTGTACAAGAGTAGTATTGTGCAAGCCAAACAAAAATGAGCACCAGTCAACATTAGTTTTGATAGATAAAAGTCTATCTATATCTCCTAGAAAGTGAATACCAACTCCAACACTAAATGAGCAGCTAGAATTACTTTTAATCCCAGGAAATCATTTTTCACCATTATCATCAATAGAGTCTGAACCATGACTTGAGTTTCCCCTGAACCTAAGAGAGAAGCCACAAATCTAGAAGAAATGTTAGTTTTTTCATGGTAAGACAAGTCTCGTACTGGGAAGTTTTTTCATGGTAAGACAAGTCTCGTACTGGGAATTCTTCTCCTAATACCCATCTCACTACCTATAACCCCAACCAATTACTGAAATTTAGAATTGTTTTCAATCTTTGACTTGATACTTCCCTAGAAAGGTGTACTACCTACAAGCATTTACAAGTCAAACAAGAGGATCCATTTTGGCAGAGAGAAAAACTATTGAGATCATTTGTACAAGTTATCCTAAATGACATTAGTGTACTATTGAGATTACACAAATTAATTCTCTTATAAATTAATGGTTTTAACCTTAATTAAGGTATCACTTGTCTCTTATTATGATTATTTAATGCTATTTGAGATAGAAAATAAATAAATATCTAATATTGATATTTATGTATAAACACTATTAGATAATAGAATATTGATGATATAAGTTTAATTCTATGCCAAAGCTCTCACACATCCAATTTCCTACATAGAATTTTTGAAATTGTGATTGAGTTTCACCTTCATATTGCGTCACACGAGGCTTTTATATTGCAACTTTATGGAAGTGATCCTAACTCAAAGTTGTAATTATGCACAACTTTATGGAAGTGGTCCTAACTCAAAGTTGTGATTATGCAAAATTACTTGATGTACATGTTATTTACTTGACACAAAATTGAAACTATTATTTGATGTGTCTGGTGAATTTCCTTCTACAACCTTGCAAAAGAAAAGGAATTTGGTGGCACCAACCTCTCTAAAGTTAAAATTTCCTTAGCTATCATTTTGGCATTAATGCAAAGTTGTGAACAAGGTAACATGACAACCAAAGCTCTTAGCACTAAATTTTAAATAAAACTAATGTCATTGTTGCCACATATTTTTACGTTTTCTACTCCACAAATTAGTGTTGGGTACTTGGTATGTGCTTACTTTGTATACTAATTTCCATCAACTTCTTTATTTTCATTAGAATTTTGTTCACTAGAAATTGTAGTGAGAAAGCTTGTTGGTCAGAACTAGCTCTCAACTAATCATTAGTCTCTATTCATTAAATTAGTTTCCAAGTTCCTTTCGGATTGTATGCATCTTCTATTGGATGCCCCCATCATTTGTGCATTGTCAAACACTTATGTGCAACTAGTTTTGTAAAATTCATTGATACATTTGGAAGCTACTATGGATAATTTATATCTAAACATACATTCCCTTCATATTGGGGGTTTTATGGATAAAATGTTAGTCATCACCAATGCTAAATGTGTTGAGCTCCTCTTCACAATTTGCATTGGGTAGTTATGTGATGATTTCAACTCCACTCTCCTCACCATCCATTGTCTACACTAGGGTATTGATTCTAAATTGTTGGTGGATGCAGTGGGCCATTTTTCAGCCCTTCATCTTCTGAGCACAATATTCATGTTTCAGTTGAGCCTCTCTAGTCCTCTATTCCTCTATATTTCCCTCCTTCAAGCTACTTGTAATCCTATTTGTATCTTGACAATGGAAACTAATAGTATTAATTTTTATTTGTTCAACTTTCACTATTTAGGGTCATTTTTTGGTTTGTTACAAATCTATTCCACCATCCTATCCTATTTTTCAAATGTGGGACTCTTTGCTAAGACTTTTCGCTATCAATATAATTTTAGTGATTACATCACTTTTATAAAAAATAAATTCTCATAAAAATTAATGGATGGTTGTCACACTAATTAACATTTCAATTTTCCTTCTATTATGATTAATTAGTGCTATGTGTCATAGAAAATAAATAATATTCAAAATATTTGTGATAAAACTAAATAATATTTAATATTAATATTTGCATATGCACTAGCAGAGGATAAAATATCAAGGATGTAGATTTTAACAACTTTTTATTAAACATTACACAAGACCTTCATATTGCAGCTACATCAAAGTAGTCCCACAATGGTGATTTTACAAAATTGTGCCACATATTAAACCTATCAGTGGGACCCTCGATCATTATTGATATAGCTTGTGTTGTGTACATATCTTGGACTCAAGTTAAATTTAAAACTCAACATGAAATAAATGACAAGTTGCCAATATCAATTAATTTAATTTTTTTATAGAAATAAATATTATTTAATAAGATATTTGGTAATTTACATATGCATTGTTAGTCCATCAAATAATCAAATATCAATGACAGAGTTTCTATTTTGGACTGAATCTATTATACAACCAATTGCATACATAAAGTCTCCAGAATTGAGAGAACTATCAACTTTCTACTGCTTTGTGCAAAGCCTTCATATCACAACTTCATCAAAGGAGTCCCACATCAAAGGTATAATGTTGAGAAATTGTTTCATGTATCTAACTTATATTCTTTTTCATGTTTAAATTTCTTATATTAAAGAATGCGTGCTAGGGTAACACTTGTCACCTCAACGCAATAGCACAATGTGAGGGTGGGCTATTCCATGGAGGATCACACTTTTGCACAACCAATTATAATTGTTGAAGCTATATCCTATTAGGCACAAGGTGAGGTCCAATAAGAAAAGTGCACATAAAAAAGAATTTGGTAGGGAGAATACATGCGAGAGGGTCAAAGACATGTTGCTTCTAGGGTGTAGGGCCAGTCACTAAAGAGACTAAAGTGGTACAAGTTACAACTTAAAGAATTAGCTACTAGTAATAAGTAGTCATTGAAGAATTGTGAAAAAAAGGGCAAAGAGGTGAGAAATCTTGTTGCAAATATGTATATTGGGTTCTATTGATGTCAAAATTCTTTTCATTGATGTCAACTATGGTCTGTAGGGTGTATTCAATAGTTTTCTTGTGTGTTTTGGAGTAATGCAATAATAGTTATGTACATATGTGTTAGCATTGATGAATGGGGATTGATTGGAAATGATTGTAGGTGTATCCAGATGTCTTAGGTCTTTTACAAATTTTTGGAGGATGTTTCAATTGTCTGCACATGAAAATGGCTAAGTATGATTGTTCTCATGACCAGTCTATCAACTATATTTTGTTATGTGATTTGCATTGTAGTGCATTGATTCATACCAATTTTTTGTTGGAGTATGTTGTTGGTAGTTATCCAAAGTTGATGCATCTCAGGTTTCATGGCTCCATTCAATCCATAGAAAAAGTTACAATGTTCTAATTTTCAAAATGAGAATGACAAGGTAGCAACTTGTAGGAATACTTTGCATTCCTCTTCCTTCAAGTTTTTTATTGTTGCATCTCTCATAAAATGTTATTATGGTTTCAAATGATGACATGTTTTGTATTGGTAGTTGTTGTGGAGGTCTACACTAAATCCTATGCTTGTTTAGTGGACACACATTAATAGTATTATCTTTTGGGGCCAAGTCAAGGTGTTTTGATCCATGTGGTAGAGTGTGGTGATAATGGTGATGATTGTGGATCAAGAGGAAGGTGTTATGACATGGTGTGATGCCTCACATGTATCATTTCTCTTTCACATTCTTTGGAGAATGAAATAGGGTCGATGGTCCAAGTATTTCATGTTACATATAATTAGGCTAACCTAATGGATGTAATCATGTGTTTTGATTAATATATAAAGGTGTATATCCTTTGGAGATAGAAGAATGAGTTGTGCATGACTGTGTATGATATATTATGATGTGAAAAGGTATGAATGCGTAGAAAAGAAGAGATTGAATTAGTTACAAATGTATGAATGGCGAACTACAATCATTACTTTAGAGAATGGGCATCCATTCAATTCAATAACAATAATTTTATAATCTTTTGTATTGTACCTTTCCCTTAAAAAAGTATTCTTTATTGATTTGTAAGTCATTGTATATTTCCCTAAGGTTGTGCACCTTAGTCCACAAGTCCACATCAAGAGCAGTGAGTTCCTTAGCCTCTGGCCTAAAACATTTTAATCAACTCTTCATATAGTGAGTGTGATTCTCACTATGGTATTTCCCACCTTGGGTTTTCTATATAAAACTCTTGGGGTCATATGTGTTATTTTTGTTGTTTCGGATCTTTACTTCTACATATGAGTTGGACATAATGAATGGTTGATAATTGGTTAGTTTTAATACACGTTGATTCACCCTTCCTCTCTTAGAATATCAAAGTGTTTAACAATTGATATCAGAGAAATATTTCTATAGAAGCAATCTAGTAATTGAGGTAGATTTGGGATTTGAATACTATGTTTGAATCTAAGAAATACTTAAATGTTATGAAGACTCAATGATGAGATATTTGATGTACTAGTGGACCTTGAAGGAGAATTGAAGTGTGTGTTTGTTGAAATGGGTGAATATCAAGAAAATGGAAGAAAGTACCAAATTCATTACTTAGCTAAATAAGTGGGTTGAAGAAAGAAAGAAAACCAATGACAATCTTGAGATGAATTTGCAAATCTAATCCAAAGAATTCTTAAGGCTTGAAGAAGAAGTTTACATGTTAAGGAAGGAGTTGAAATAGGAACAAGAGTAAAGAAATCCTAATGATTTCACTAATATTGTAGAAGAAATCGTAATGTTGAGAAAAGAGTTGAAAGATGCAAAGGAACAAATTAAAAAGAACCTGAAACTTGAGTGTGATAGTGATCTTCTTGATGAGATGCTTAGTTTTCACAAACCCTCTAGGGATAAAGGTGGACTTAAACTTGACAAAGGAGAAATATCTAAGACTCCAAAAAAGATGAAAAGGGAAAGGAAAAGGTTGAGGATGAATCAAAGAAGGCTAATGAAGATTAAAAGGGTGTCACTCTAGTCCAGAACAAGATTAACTTTAGAAAGTCTCCCTTGCTTGAACTAGGTACCATTTATCTTTTAATGGTAGATGTTTTTTTATGTAAAAACAATGAATGTAGAATTCATATCATATCACAACCATCTAATGGTCAATGTTGTACATGGAATAAGTTTGGTCATAAGGATAATGAATGTAGAAGTAGAATGATGAGAAATGGATTTGTGAAGATAAACAATGGTATAAATGTCCAATCCTTAAATGGATATTGTTATGCATGCAAAAAGTGTGGGAACAAGGTTTTTGAGTGTAGGTCTAATGGAAAAAAGAATTGAAGTGGTCTGTGATGAGTTCCTACATGTTACAATTACAATAAATTAGGGCACATTTCTAGGTTTGACAGAAGAAAGAATGAGAAGACCTCTTTTATAGTAAAGAAGAAAATTGATTTGAACGAGGAAAGAGAAAAAGATGTAGAAGAAATGGGTGAAGAAGTCCAATGAGAATGTGGAAGACAAATCTTAGGGTGCATTTGTACCCCTTGGTGGTGCAAATGTTTCCTCTAGAAACTAAACAAAATGCATTGTCTAAGGGGGATAGTTCATTTCAGATCATAAGGTCCCCTTATGTTTTGCATGTTGGATATTTATCAGCATGGAAAACATTACGAAGGCATTTCTAGAGAATTTTAGGTCTCTGCAAAGAGTTGTAGAGGTTTTTGAGCTCACTAGCAATACAATGTAATAGTCTTGAGTTGAGATTCAACGGTAACAAACAACTAATGCATAACCCTACATGTCCATTAGAAAGGGATATATTGAAGGTTTCAAATTCATTTTGATCACTTGGAATCTTGTGACTCTGAGAGTTCTTTTGTGTAAAAATATTTTTTAATTCGACTTTTGTTAACCCTAGAAATTGTTGCATCCAAAGGAATCCTATTTTTCTACGCTATCTTCTCTAAATTTCTTATCAATATGGCCACACTGAGCATTCTTGACCCTACTTTGAAGTCATGACCAAAATACATGCCATAACCTTTTGTGGCAACACAAATAGATTAGGAGAGTGCATTTTCTAATGTGTTGTTGGATGTTGTGTATACAGAGGATGTTAGGGAATACATCCACACACCCTTAAAAGAGATTAGCCATGTCAAGTTCAACAATGTGTGGAAGGAATTAATGATGGAAGGTGACTTGACAATATAGAAACTGGATTATAGACATATTTTGAAGCTAGGGCTCAATATATGGAAATAATTTGTATACTTAAGCTATTAGAGTGGATGGATTCAAATTATTCTAAGTTAGATTCACAAAGATGTTATTTATTTGGACCAACCACAAAAATTAATGGAAAAGATTGGGGCTTTGACAGGATTGTGCTCCTCTAGAGCTCTTCTAGGTTTGAGGGTTTTAAAGAATGATATGGTTTCCTAGCTTACCAATGCATATCTAGACATAAGGGCAATGATAGTAAAGGCATAATTAATCTATAAGTCAAGTATACAACCATGGGTTTGGCATACAAGATCTACCATCACAACTATAAGGGTTCTACTACTACCACCACTATATACACCATACATCAAATGGTGGTTGCAGGAGAAAATGTTGACCTATGATTGTCTATAGAGAACCAAGGACACCAAGTGTCATTTTAATTATGGTTTTTTGATAAACTGCCTTGCATTATTCTTTATGAATGAGCTTTTGAGATTCAAGAATAGGGTTTGGGATAAATCCACCCTAGTAGCGATATAAATAAAACAATATGTTAGAAAATTCAATGAGAACACAAAAGCATACAAGTCTTGCTTCTAGAGTTGGTTCAAGAACTTGCAAGATAAAAAGTAGCACAGAGATAGTGTGCCCTGGGATCTAGTCTAAAAACACAAAGATGAGATAACCTTCCTTGTCATCAAGGTCTTTTGCTACATTGAGGCAATTCAATCTACGGTTCTTGCCTGCTAGGAAGAAATTTCCTATGATATCATTGTAGAAGAAGTAGTAAACAACATGAATGTGTTGTAGTAGTTGGAGATTGATCTAAATGAAGAGAAGTTTCGAACTACAATGGAGCTCCTTAATAAGATTCTTTGAAATAGAACAAAGAAGGGCAATATGAAGAGGATGGAACCTCTACAAAAATTTGAACATGCATCCATTCTCAAAAAAATTTGGTTTGGTGCCTTTGGAAGAAGCTACTTTCAAAACTCTGTAGAGAAGAAAAAGGTTTGTCATTGTATCCCAACCCCTTAAGATTAGTTCCTCTGGAACTCGTACAAGAGTGGTAGTCAGTGAAACAAAAGGACATAGGCTAAAGCACAAAGCCACAAAGTGGAAAATAAGTCCAATAATTGTTGATAGTAGCAACTCAGATGAGGAAGCTAAAAAAACAAAAAAATTGTAGGGAAGAAGAGATCCAAAAGAATTGAAAGGGAAGATGATGAAGATGAATAAGAAGGGCCAAATCTTGAGAGGAAAGATATGTATAGGAGTTTGTTGTAGATATGTCTTTTTGGTCTCAAGGGAGTGATGTATAGTAACACAGAGTTTGTACAGTGTTTTTGAGGACACCCTTTGTCCTCAATATCAAAGGGAGATAAATATATTGATGATGTGGAGAGTTTTCAAGTGTTTCCATCAATGAAAATGGGGAGATTGTTGCAAACATGTATATTGGGCTTTCATTGACATCAAACTTATTGTCATTGATATCAACTATGGTCTGGAAGGTGTGTTTAGCAATGTTCCTATGTGTTATGGAGTAATGTTGTGACAGTTGTGTACATGTGTTGACATTGATGAATAAAGGTTGATTAGAGATAATTGTAGGTGTTTCTGAATTTCTTAATTATTATGTACAGTTTTGGAGAAGGTTTCAGCTGTATGGACATGAAAATGGCTAAGGATGACTATTCTGGTGAACATTCGATGAATAAAGGTTGATTAGAGATGATTGTAGGTGTATCTGAATGTCTTAATTATTATGTACAGTTTTGGAGAAGGTTTCAGCTATATGGACATGAAAATGGCTAAGGATGACTATTCTGGTGAACATTCTCTCAGATTGTGTTTTTATTTTTGGCATGAATCATGGTACATTGATTCATATCACTCTATGGTTGGAGTAGTTTTTTAATAGTTTTCTAAAGTTTATAGATCTATGGTTTCAAGGTTCCATTGGATTCACAACAAAATTTATGATGTTTTGTTTTCTTTCAGACTGACAATGACAGGGTTATAGTTTGCAAGAATACTTTGCATTCCTCTACCATTTGGTGTTTTGTTGTTGTGACTCATAAAGAATGTTATGTTGGTGTCAGGTAATGAAATATTTTTCATCCACAATTGTTGTGGAGGTCTACACTATATTCTATGTTTGTTTGGCCGAAACACATTAATAGTATTATCCTTTGGGGCCGACTCAAGGTGTTTTGATCCATGTGGTAGCATGCAATGATAATGGTGATGATTTGGGATCAAGAGGAAGGTGTGATTTCATGGTTCGATGCCTCACACGTATCATTTATCTTTCGCATTCTTTGGAGAATGAAAAAGGATCGACGGTCTAAGTGTTTCACATTACATATAATTAGGCTAACCTAATGATTGTTAGTTTGTGTTGCGATTGATATATAAAGGTGAATATCCTTCCAAGATAGAAGAGTGAGTTGTGTATGACTGTGTATGATATATTTTGAAGTGCAAAGGTGTGAATGTGCAAACAAGAAAAGATGAAATCAATTATAGATGTATGAGCAACAAACTGTAATTAGCATTACAGAAAACACACTTATATTTAGTTCAATAATAATAATTCTTTGTAATAATATGTATTGTACCTTGCCTTGAAGAAATTGATCTTCAGTGATTTTCAAGTCCTTGCATCTTACTCAAGGTTGTGCACCTTTGTCTACAAATCCACATCATGAGCAGTGAGCTCCTTAGCCTCTAGCCTAAAATATTGTAACAAGTTCTTCATATAGTAAGTGTTATTCTCACCACTATTTTTTTGACGTTATGTGAACCACATAAAAATCCTGGTGTCATACATGTTATTATATCTATTTGTTATTTACTCCCATACATGTGTTGAATAGAATGAATGATCGAGTTTTAGACATGTTGATTCACTTCCCCTCTCAACATCCATGTCTCAACAAACCTAGGTAAAGAAAAACCTAGTTCATCTTGAAAGACAAACCCTAGAAAAATGTAGCATTGCAAATGTGGAGGTATTGCAATGATTTTCTCAATTTGTTTATAAATGAAATGATTGAGTGACACAAATTTTATCCTTACAAATTTGTTGTTGTTTGTATTCTTTAAAGGCAAACATTAAATTTTCTAAATAAGCATTGAATAATTACACAAACACAAAAATTAACACTTTAAATACAAATAAAAATGAAGAACTTCTCTTTATTGAATATCTTCAAAATCACAAAATGTTCAACTACATCTGATCTAATCTAATGTTAGGAGTTATTCTTGGAGAGGGATACATGGGTCGAACTAGGACTTGGACCAAGGATTGGCTCACAATTTTCAATCCATGGTTTGTAAACTGCCAATGGTTTTTTGAGGCTCCTTTGCCCATATATTGAGGCCATATGATAAAAATTGTATGGTCAAATTTAAGCTAATGCTATCAATATTCATCCATGTTAAAAGTTTAGATTGCATATAAAGCTATACAACTCTTTAGTATATTGCAAACTTTTTGGGAAAGTAATACATTTAGCATCCTTTGGAGGCTATTTTTCCCTTATTAAGGGTTTCCCAAGATGTATATCTTATATTTTGTTTCTCTTCACTACTTGTTTTCTCTTTTTTATCACTACTCTATTAAAATTATTGTAGCTCTAGCTTATTTAAATTATTATCTTATGTGTATTAGGTAAGAATAAGATTTGTTATCTCTCATTTTCTATCAGATCCTAGCCAACTTATTAGATCGATATAAAGAGTAATACTTGCTTGAGTGGATTGCTTAGCAATGTGATCTTTGTATATTAAGGAAACAAAATGGAAAGCTCTAGAATAGAGAGAAAAAATTTATAAAACCAACTTTAACCTTTGGAGTCCAAGATGCAAGATATGCTTTTTGATAGAGATTATAGGTAATTATTTTGAGTCAAAGGTCAAATGTCATTGGAGATTGTGCAATGCATGACATGAATGCAAGAAGCCTAGTTTGGCTTTTCCTTGCAAATTTAGTGCTCTTCAATCTTTCTAGACGAACCACAACCATCTATTCACTCAACAATTTTGAGTGTCTAATCCTCGTGTGCATGTGTGTACAAGTTTTGGAATCATCTATCTCGAAGAGAAACTCAATCAAAATTTCTCCAAGAGTCAATACATATATACCAATCTATTGAAAGAAAAAAAGAAAAGAATCTAAAACTTTATCAAATAAATTCTTGTGCAAATCTAGATAAATGATACATTATGTCCAAAACCAAGTGGAAACATCTTCTATGAATTTTCATAACCTTTTATGAATATCTACAATTATATAACTTTGTTTAGTGTGATTGCAAAGACACAGTCATCATTCATTTGACTCCATATACTTAACTACATTATCCACAATAAGTTATAGTTTGCTAAATATAATTAAATGATAATTTTAAAACATCTTTTTAATGATGAATACCTTAGTGTTGCTAAAAAGGTTCCAGCATGAATCCTTATATGCATTGGAAGGATGATATTATATTTCAAGATTAAACACAAATCTAAAACTAGTAATCTTGTGAAAGGTCACGAGGATTTGTTTGTCCAATGTATTGAGATGCAAAGATCTTATGATGACATGATTTTTTCAAAGTCCCTTTAATGGGCTTTAGTATTTTAATTCGTATAAATGGATTGTCACTAAGTATTTTAATAACTTCAACGTTTGTCTTCAGTGGATAGCAGTGGTTGGAGATCAAAACTATTGTTTTGACTCAACAACACAAACCCTTAGATCCGAGTACAAGAGATGTATGTTTGGACACAACATTGTTCACTATAACCTGCCCACAAAATTATAGGGTGATGAACACGACTATAATTAATTTGACTGACATGGATCAACAGTCAGATTAGAAGCCATCATTATAGATCACATGATAATATAGTGGTCAAATCAAGGAAAAATAAGCGTAGGGGCAGCAGCCATGGAGAGCAAGAGCCACATGCAGATTAGTAAATATTTGAGATCAAAGTAATCTGGACCGTGGGTATTTTTATACTGGTGGCTAGTCTCACACATTGATATTGAGCCCTTGATAACAGTTTTCATCATCTTAGGCTGGGACTCGAGTTTTGGGCTGCGACTCTAGAAATTATGTGTTGATATTTCTAGATTTGTTGGCATGATTTTGGTTATATGTATATCGTTGAAATCAAATTTGTGATGGCTGAAGAGAAAAAAGAAAAATTGTGATGTCTTGCCAGTTATGAGTTCAATTTATGCCTGAATCCATTCATATCAATCTTGTCAAATCTGGGTCTGCATCATGGTCTCCCAGCTGCATGTTTTTGACAAATTAATTATTATAACATGAACTCTTTCTCCATGTGAGGAAATCTGAAAAGTGCAAAACTGAACTAAAGCCTGTTCATAGAATTGAGGTTCCTGTAGACGTTACTACTGAATCTTATTTCCACACTGTAACATAGTGACATAAATTTGGAAGCACCTGAAAAATATTACAAGCACTTTTGACTTGATTTCCACACAGACAATATTTTCGTTTTGTATTGGAAACATGCACGTTATTTAAAAGAAGGGAAATGTACATGTGAGGAGGGAATCTTTTTACATGAAATGCAAAATTATGCACCAAGGCTACCTAAAACTTGGATATATGCCTACATATAGGAAGTCAAGCCCAATGCAATCTAAAAATATTATACTCTTTCTAGATATTTCTTGGTAAGCTGTTTGCCGCTTTTAGTCCAGAAATATGCCTATGTATCTTGCTATGCAGTTTGCTTCTCAGTCCACCAAATGTGCTTATAATTTTTAAGCTGTTCAACAGTTTAAACTTTTCTCCCTTAGAACTGATGGTTTCCTCAAACCTTTATCCCATTACTTGGCAGTGTTAGTTTAGTAGCTTAGACAGTTGTTCGTCCATATGCTAATAATTAGTAAATAATTGTTTTCTAAACAAATTTGTTAGAGTAGGAATAATTATTTATTAATTAATTAACCTCTTTTGGAAACGACTAGAAACAAATTGGTTAGGGTTTGTTAAGTTGTTTTTAATCTCAGCCGTTGATTGAGAATCGATCTCAGCCGTTAGTTTTCCAGCAAGAGTAGTATAAAAGGAGATCAAGGGGCATTTGGAACACATACAAGTTTGAGAAGCATTTGCAGTGTTAGCAAATAGTCTTGCAATGTTAGCAAAGGCACAGTGATAGCATTGGGATTAGCAATTGTGGGATCTTAGCAAGAGAAATTGGGAGATTATCGGAGCTCTACCAGAAAGACGCAAACAGTTAATTTGTATCTCTTAATTTGCTGAAGTTTAATATAAGTTCCTCATCTGCAGTACCGGTTTTCCCTCCAAGGATTTTCCAGGGACAATTGTCCGAAAATATTGTGTGCATAGTGTTGCATGTTTCTTTCGTATTTTTAATTGTGAAGTTGCAGTTGTGTTATTTTTCAATATTTGTCAATCAAATAATATTTATAAGATAGGAGATTAATAATCAGTGACTGCAATAGAATTTTCACATGATATCAGAGCTAAGTTGATGGTAGAAAAGGTTTACCCTAAGCAAGGAAAGAAATTGAGGATTTATAAAACCTAGTTTGACCTCTTTAGAATTATTATTTATTTTATTCTTTGAGATGGCCTTAGCTGGTTTGAGGGATCAGGACAGATTGGATGGAGCCTCTAATTTTGGTGTCTTGAAACCCAAAATCTCTTTATTGCTAGAAGAGAATGGTATCAAGGAATATGTGACAAGCATTGTAGTTGTACCTACAGACCCAACACATCTCTTAGCATATAAGAAGGATGATGCCAAGGCGAGGAGGCTAATCCTTGATGGTGTCAAGGACCATATTGCTCCACATATCACCGAGTTAGATACATCAAAGAAGATGTGGGATGTTATTCTGAATCTATACTAGAATGCTACCACTAATCGAAAGATGATTCTCAAGGAAAAGTTGAGGAATACCAGGGTGATCAAGGGAGAAGATGTTACAAGTTACCTCATGAGGCTTAAACTTGTCAAGGATGAGTTAGCAATTGTTGGAGATAAGCCAGATGATGATGAGCTAGTAAGAATAACCCTAAATAGGTTTACTAAGCAGTGGGATGTTTTTGTTCAAGTCATTAATGGACGAGACACCTTACTGAGTTGGAATCGACTATGGAGTGATTTCACTCAGGAAGAGTTTAGACTAAGTCTTGTCAATGGAGCCAACAATAAGAGTCAGAAAAAGTGAGGTGGAACAGGAAAACGTTGCCCTAGCCGAAAAAGGGAAAGCGAAGAAGGGGTCTAGTAAAGGATCAAATCCTCAAAGGAAGAATGAGCTCTCTGGTAGAATGGAGGATGAGTTTACAAGAAAGGCAAGAAGCAGATAGCAGCTTCAGCAAGTGCAGATGAGCTCTCTGGTAGAATGGAGGATGAGTTTGCACTCATAGCTTGTATGGTTAACTCAACCTTACAGAGTGTATGGTATATAGATAGTGGGGCGTCATTTCATATGACATGAGTTAGAGAATACTTCTCCAGTTATAAGGACACCAGAATCCAGATTTCTATGGGGAACATGTCCAAACTCATCTCAGTTGGGAAAGGGACTATTCAGTTTCAAAGGGAGAATGGCAAGCCGATTTCCCTTCATGATGTGTTGCATGTGCCAAGTTTAGGTATGAATCTGGTTTCCGTGTTTGTCCTTCAGGATAAAGGGTATAATGTAGTCTTTAGAGGGGCACATGTGTTGATCAAGCATAAAAATTGGAAATCACCCATATCTATTGGAGTTAGGAGTGGTCGATTTATAAGCTGCAGTTTGATACTCCTAAGGCACTCATGAGCAACAGTAATCCTAGAGATTGAGGAGAGCTATGGCATAGGAGGATGGGCCATATACATCATGGAGCACTTAAATTGCCTCGTGAGATAGTGACGTGTTCCAAAGGTGAGCATAGAGCATGATGATTTATGTAAGGGATGTGTGTTGGGGAAGTTTGCAAAAGCATCTTTTACAAGGGGTGACACCAAATCTAGGGGTGTTCTTGATTTAGTACATTTAGATATATGTGGACCAATGTCGACAAAGTCTCTCAGAGGATACGAGTACTATGTTACTTTTATTGATGATTTCTCTAGGAAGACCTAGATATACTTCTTGAAAACCAAGGATGAGGTTTTTAGTCGCTTCCAAGAGTTCAAGGCTCGTGTGGAGAACTCGACGGGAAGGAAGATAAAGATTCTTCGATCAAACAATGGAGATGAGTACAAAGGGAATGAATTCTAGGAGTTCTATACCAAGGAAGGAATCAAGAGAGAAAGGATTGGTCCTTACAAACCGCAATAGAATGGGGTTGCCGAGAGGAAGAATCGTTCCATATCAGTGGCAGCAAGGGCTATGCTACATGATCAGGATATGCCATGCTATTCATGGGCAGAGGTATGTAGTACGATGTATACATACGGAGCAGGGTTCTGCATAAGGTACTGGGGAAGATGACACCAGAGGAAACTTTCACGGGAAGAAGCCAGATGTCAGTCACTTCAGGATATTTGGAAGTTTGGCATATTGGCATATTCCAAGGGATACACGTACCAAGTTAGATCAAACTATAGAGAGAGGGTACTTTGTGGGGTACAGTGAAACCTCAAAGGCATATCAGATATTTATTCCACGGACTAGGAGTATTATAGTCAGATGTGATGTCAAGTTCATGGAGGACAAAGCATTTTAAAGGTCCAAAGATTTTCCAGCAGAAGATCAGAGTGAGCAACTGACAGAAGCTACAAGGGTAGCTCAACCGAGTCAAGGGAAGCAAAGCTCGAGTACAATTACTAGTACAAGCATACGCTTAGGTGGTGAGAGTTCGCAGAGTATGGAGCAACTGGTGCAGCAAGAAATACATCAAGAATATATGGAGGTTGATATCCCATCATCTACAATTGGCAGTAGGAACCGTGAGGATCAACAAAGGGATACTCAGGAGTTTGTGGGAACTCCTAGGAGTACTAGATTGCGAAAACAACCAGCCAAGTTCAATGACTATGGCATTAGTTAGTCAGTTGGTAGATAGTGAGTCTTTCAACTATTAGGAGGTTGTACAGAATCAGGTGTGGCGAGATACGATGGTTGAGGAATATACCTCAATAATGCACAATGATGTGTGGGAGGTTTTGCCTAGACCAACAGATAGGGTTGTGGTTGGATCATAGTTCAAAATATTGTTATCGGCAACTTATCACCAAGGGCAAAAAAAAAGATATCGACAAATATCAGAGATAAGTCGGGAACTTCTCGGGAAAATATTGGGAACTTAAAAAATTGCTTAAATTTAATTAGAAATGCATATTTTTTGCAAAATTCAATAAGGAGATGCATCTAATGAGTCAGTAAATGAGTAAACAAACCAAACAAGTTGATCTAGATATATATAAATGCAAATATGATACAAAATTGCATCGTCATTTGGAATGTTGATGGCTTGTAGCCATAGTCTGATAGTCTAAACTCTAAAGCAAACTAAAAATAGCAAATATTAGTTGACCACTGATCACCGCACCGCATATATTATTCACCAATATTAATGATGTTGGTTATCTAATTGTATTTCATCACTTCTATAGTTGTGCCATTGATTTAGTAACATAGTCATGGTTAAGATATGTCTTTGTCGATAGACTCCTTTATGATGATTGTCTTCTTCCTTACAATGTTCCTATTACCGAAAGTCCCTAAGTTTATTTTGAATGGTATAGACCGCGACTAGCAATAATATTCCTTAGTCGGATAATCGAATGATTGGCATAAAATTGCTAATTATAATATTGTATATTTGAGTATGATTGTTGTATGAATTGGTCCTGCACGATAAGGTCTTTAAATATCACAATAAATTGCCGACATATCAGCAATAAAGCATCAAAATATTAGCGAGAAATTGAAACTTATCCACCGCGATAACTTTACACAGTTTATCGAGAGCCAAAACTTCTTGCGATAAGTTGTCTTATCGGAGAGATATCAGAGATATTTTAATCTATGGGTTGGATCATGCTAGATCTATAAGATCAAGCATGGTGTAGATGGTAGCATCGAGAAATACAAGACAAGGTTTGTGGCAAAGGGGTTCTCTCAGAAGGAGGGAATAGACTATGAGGAGACATTTTCTCCAGTGGCTAGGTACACTTCTATACGAGCTGTGATCTCATTTGCAACACATATGAGATGGAAAATTCATCAAATGGATGTCAAGACAACATTCCTTAATGGTGAGTTGAAAGAAGAGGTATACATAGAGCAACCAGAAGGCTTTGTAGCACACAGTAAAGAGACCTGCATGTGCAAATTGAAGAGAGCTTTGTACGGACTCAAGCAGGCTCCTAAAGCATGGTATGAGCGCATTGATACATACTTGCAAGAGATGGGCTTTGTGAAGAGTGAGGCAAATTCTAACCTCTACTAAATGGTGGTTGGGGGTGAGGTTCTCATTCTTGTTCTATATGTGGATGACTTGTTTCTTACAGGTTCACTAGGGCTTATAGAGGAGTGCAAGAGGGAGCTTGCAACAGAGTTCGAGATGAAAGATTTGGGACTTAGGCACTACTTTCTAGACATGGAGGTGTGGTAGACAAATGGAGAGATTTTCCTTGGGCAAGGGAAATATTGCATCGAAAGGTTCAAGATGGAAGATTGTAAAGCCATGTCTACACCTATGATCACAAATTGGACGAAGGTAGACACATCCAGGGAGAAGGATGTAGATCCCACCTTATAACAGCAGTTGATTGGTTCTCTCATGTATTTGGTCAACACCAGGCCAGATATAGAATTTGCAGTAAACTTAGTCAGTTCATGGTTGAGTCAAAGAGAGTACATTGGACTACGGCAAAGCATGTGATATATTATTTGCGTGGTACAGTTGAGTATGGGATTAGATATGCTCGAGGTGAAGGTATCAAGTTGATAGGTTATACTTGACGCAGATTGGGCAGGCAGTACAACAGACGAGAAGCACTTCAAGGTGTTGTTTCAGTTTTGGATCAAGGCTTGTCTCTTGGTTCAACAGGAAGCAAAAGTCTATAGCTCTAAAATCTGCAAAAGTAGAATACATAGCAACTAGCATGGTGACATGTGAAGCTATATGGCTTCGGAAGTTGCCAGTAGCCTTGTTTGGTCAGAGAGTTGAGACTACTGTGATACATTGCGACAATCAAAGTTGCATTATGTTATCTAAGAATCCAGTGTTTCATGATAGGTCTAAGCATATAGATATTCGATATCACTTCATCACAGATTGTGTACGGCGAGGGATTGTTCAACTACAGTATATACCTACAAAGGAGAGCAGGTAGTAGACATTCTGACAAAGGCATTGGGGAAGGCAAAATTCATCTTCTTCAGAGATAAGTTGGGTGTGGTGCATAACAACTTCCTTGCTAAGAGGGAGTGTTAGTTTTGGTAGCTTGGATAGTTATTCGTCCATATGCTAATAATTAGTAAATAATTGTTTTCTAAACAAATTTGTTAGAGTAGGGACAATTATTTGTTAATTAATTAACCTATTTTGGAAGCAACTAGAAACAAATTGGTTAGGGTTTGTTAAGTTGTTTTTAATCTCAGTCGTTGATTGAGAATCGATCTCGGCCGTTGGTTTTCCAATGAGAGTAGTATAAAAAGGGGGTCAAGGGGCATTTGGAACACATACAAGTTTGAGAGGCATTTGCAGTGTTAGCAAATAAATTTGCAGTGTTAACAAGGGCGTAGTGATAGCGTTGGGATTAGCAATTATGGGATCTTAGCAAGAGAAATTGGCAGATTGTCGAAGCTCTGTTAGAAAGAGGCAAGCAGTTATTTTGTATCTCTTAATTTGTTGAAGTTTAATATAAGTTTCTCATCTACAGTACTAGTTTTCCCTCCGGGGTTTTTCCAGAGACAATTGTCCGAAAATATTGTGTTCATAGTGTTGCATGTTTCTTTCGTGTTTTTTATTGTGAAATTGCAATTGTGTTATTTTTCTTTATTTGTCAGTCAAATAATCTTTATAAGATAGGAGATTAATAATCAGTGACTGCAATAAAATTTTCACAGGCAATAATTCTGTAATAGGATGGCAACATTTGTTTGTCTAAATATGGTGCAAGAAACCCATTAAGTATTGGTCCAGTTGTAGTAATCTCTTGATTTCCAATATATTTATGATAGTACCCAGATGAGATCTCTGGTTCTCTTTTAATATTCTTTCTTGAAAAGCCAATACATCGAAGGAGGCAGAAAACAATGCCAATAACAGCACATATCCTTGAACTCTAATGAGGGAACCTGTTCTACCTAGGTTGTGAATGACATTGATTTTTTACTTGTAATTTACAAACAGTACTCATTCAAAAACAGATCCTGAGACCACTATTGAAAAACAATTCCCACTTCCATGAAAAATACTGACAGATTACTAAATCAATGCTTCACAATCTTGTACAATGGACTGCTTAAGCATCAAGCTTGAAGCAATTTAACGTCTGGCATGTCCTAGGATTCAGTGCGAACAAATGCCTTAGAATGCATTCATGCAGGTGCATCTGGATCTAGCCTCTTTTGAATTGCAGCAGCAGCCTGCAATCAGAAATGAAATAATATATGATGAATCATTGAATACCCATGTTATCAACTCCAATAAATAAAGCAATGTTGTTAGACAATACCATACCTCATAATTACCCAATCTGTACTGATAATTCATCTCTTCCCGAAGTTGAGCCTGTTCTTTCATTGCTTTTGCCTAGAGAATAGAAAGCAATTCCAATTTATCCAGAACTGTCAGGATTCTGATGGTTTACACCAAGCCCAACACATCTTGATTTTTTCACATAAATTTTGAATTGATGACATAAAAAACCAATAACTACTTCTACATTAGACTTTGAAATGAAAATTTCAGGGCTACACAAAATTATTTGTGCTGGAAAAACAACGTTAATAGATCACCCAAAGGCCATACATAGAAAATTATTTTCAAATGCAATATAGCCAAATAATAGATAAAAGTGTCTTTAAATTACAGCATTATGTCATTTAGTATATAGTGATTATCAAAAAAATCAAGACTACTGAGGATCCAGGTCCTTTACCTATGTTTATATCCTTAAAAGAGGGATTTGAGCAAAAACATTGCTAATTTTATGATAGACCAAACTAGTATTATTAAAGTGTTCATATTAGTGGATGAAGAAGTTTTTGTAGTAGTAGACTACAGACTTCCTGGTAGTTCTGATCGGACAAAAAGGGAAATAAAAGCACCTTATCTAAAGATGTAAGTTGTGATGGGCTGAATATCCTCCTTTGAATCTTCTGGAACTAATTGTTAAAAAATTTGAAACTGTGGACTTAGATCAGAATTTGCATTGATTGGAATCAATATTTGCTTGAATGAAAAAAGCCCTGCAAGTTGGAGTTGTTGGATTTTGAGAAATGGAGTCTCTTATAAAGAGCTAACAAGGCGATATCTGATTCTTGTTCAGCTATAGCAAACTTTGCTTCGGCTGAATAAATGACTTCTTGCAGGCATCCTTTTGCAGCTTTACCAAAGACATCTTGATCTTCTGAAGAAAAATTTGGTTTGTTTTATTATCTTCACAAAGCTTATGCAAATCTGGGCATATGCTCAGGATTTCTTGCTCATGTTTATAGTTGGTGGTCTTTAGCATGTTATTCATTCTCTCATAGTGTAAAGACAGGTATCTAAGTTAGGAGCCATATACTGTCTATGCTGCTCAGCAGACATGTGGGTTCCTCAGCAGTTGAATCCTTTACAACTAGGACTGCAACACCAAATCAAGGATGGGCTGAGTACGGACTATAGGTTGCAGGTAGTTTAGGAATTACTGAAGTGAGTGCTGAATTTGAGAATATTGCAGGCAGGCTTCCGTGCATATGTCTCACAAACAGAGCAGGAATTACAGATCACATATATTGGTTCTGGTCTACGTTGCCAGTTCAGGTTTCTCAATACAGCCAGGCTTAGCCAAAATATATCTACCTATATTCTCATAATTTGCAACAAAAAAATACATAGAACGGAAAACACAACTAAGAGTAATAAAACAAATCAATACAAAATTACAATCAATAATCTTCAAAATGCTCTCCATCAAGAATATCAATGTCATCACTTGGTTCATTTGAACCACAAGCAACCCCAACACCACTCCCACTATCTGCACTATGCAAGTCGTATGTAGGAGCCTCCTTGTTCTCTAAAGAGACTCTAGAAAACCATGCAACATGTGAGTGTTTTAATTCGCATTTTCAATGCAACACAGAACAGAACATGTATATTAGAAATATTCCTCAGATTACAAGAGGAAGCTCCCTATAACAAAAAAAAGAAGCTAAGACCATGATCTAAACAATATATGCTTGCTATTTATAATCCATAGAAGTATGTATTCTAAGGTGTCTTTACCTATGCAGTACAAACAAATTTAAAATAAATCTTTTTGTTTGCAGGCCAAAGAAAAAGGTTAACACACATTTCCACTCATGATCTGTGACACGATTTGACAAGTTAACCCTACAACAACTACCATGCATATGCTTTTCAGCTAAAGGTGGAGTGTAAGCAGTGCAAGTACACATAAAGCTAGGATTGGTTTAAACAACACAAAAGGTTTGAGAAATTAGAAGCAGGGCCTGGCATACAAAACTACTAGACACACTTCACTGCAACTTGCAATACAAAGAATGCAATTATTACTAAAAGCACTCAAATTTACTTACCTACACCTACAATAGCAATTGTGAACTTATCATAGTAAAGCTATAACAACCAACTTAACACCTACTGCAACACAATGAATTAGTTCCTAAAACCATATAACAAAGGAATTTAAACTCACAATGGTCAATGGAACTCTACAATGCCAGGTGAAAGATGAATATATGCTGATCAAACACTGTTATTACAAAAAATCAGACTAATCAACTAGTTATAACACACTCGAAATGCACACCAACACAACGAAACTGAAATACTACTGAAAGCATTCTTATTTCCCCTTAGAACCAATGTAGATCACACTAATAAACATAACATAATGCTGTACGTCTGAAACAAAAATTATTGTTTCTGTTACAAGTACAACCCACAAAAACCTCGAACATTCCCCTAGAACAAGTTACAATCTTTGGCAAAATTGCATTAGTAACATTTAGCAATCAAAAATTCCTCAAACTATATCAAATTTTTCCATGTTACCAAACATACAAAGAGAAGTCAACTTGCAACACCAATGTGATCTCAAGGTGAAATCACCATATCTAAGTTGGAGGGTTTTCGTCCCATAAAGTGGTATTGCAAGAGATTTTTCATCCTCAAGAAATATGAACTCAAGTTCTTCCTCAGAGAAAATGAAAGTTAAAAAATAATTAAATTACCCTTCTTTTCAAGACACAAGCTCCTTTTATAACCTTTTTAGAGTTATTTTAGGAAAAAGCACTTTTTTATTTTTCACTATGTTTTCAAAAAAAAGATTGTTTCCCTGCTTTTTCAAAAAAAGGCTTTTGTTGCTTTTTTAATTTTTAATTTTACGGCTTTTTCAAAAAAGTGCTTTTCTTTTTATTGCTTTTAAAAAAAAGCATCTTCCTTTAACAAAAGTATAAAGTGTCATTATGACCATTTTTTATCATCTTGATCCTAGCAACACTTTGTCTACACTTAAAACACCATTTTTATAATAAAAATGCAAGTTGTGAAATAAAATATTAAAAAGTAACTTTTTGACAGCTTAATTATTCATATTATTTTCCATTTTCCAATGCCAATTAGCTTATGGGAAAACTTTGGAAAATAAGCTAATGGCTAAACAATTAATTGCTCATGTGCAAGAAGCGGACATTACACAAAAGATGTTGATTTGACAAAGCCACACAATTTGCTTGCAAATATGAACTGAACAATTGCAATCATTAAGCCCAAATGCAATCCTTGAGTAGAATTGCCTCAAATGGAGATGAGTGTTTTCATCCACAAATCTATTATGGAAAACCAAGACAGTTTCCATCTTTTGGGTATCCAACACCAACGATTTTCAGCATTGAATGCTCCAAACTCCAAATTGAAATATGAACATCATTGATTTGATGTGAGCCTTGACTTCTCTTTTATATGTGCCTACTTTGGGGCCTCTATTTTATTTAATATTGCCTTTCTCTCTAAGTATTATAAAATATTTTTTAACTACATCAAACAATCCCTTTTGAATTACATTTTGAAAGAAGTGTTATAAACTTAAGTTGCCTTTCTAAAAATGAAATGATTGAACCTACTACAAATATCATTATTTCCAATGTTTTAACCCTTGGCCTATGGAAAATGTGAAATTAGATCAGATTTGTTAATAGATAAAGAATGATTGCAAATTTTAATTTTATTATATATATTTATTATTATAGAGGCACTGCACTTTACTTGCACTGATCGATTTCTGTGTATTTTAAATGCAGCCCAATACTGAATATAAATATCAACAAAGAGACATGTCTCTACGTATGCAGGGGCATGCCTCTACATACGTAGAGACATGTCTCTAAATGAGACATGCCTTTTCAATATTCTAACAATGCACAGTACCGATAATTATCAGTGAGTAATTACTTAATTCCCGTTTACGGGCTCTTACAAAGAAGTGTCGATTATCATTAAGCTTTGCACATAATATATTACGTGCTACACACATAATATTATTATGTGCGCAGCACATAATACTATTATGTGTGCGGCACAATCATATGTTTATTAAGACCAATACAAATCGGTATAAGGTTTAACCGATATAAATCGGTATTGTTAGTACATTTAATCATATTAGGCATTTAATCATTGGATATATGTATGAAGATAATCGATCAATCATAATATTATTATTATGGCAAAAGATCAATTACTATTAAATATGATTATATGTATATGTATCAATATATATATATAATAATAATATCTATTATTATTATATATATGTTAATATGTATATATGTATACATAATTTGATCTTTTCTCATAATAATGATATGACATCTATTTTATCTGTTCAAAGCTACAAACATCAACAAAAAAATTAAAAAGATTATGGGTCTTCAATTAATTCGTTTTTTTAGACAAGGACATGACAATCCACCCTTCCCAAAATTGTTTCCCCTCAAGCAATTACAAACACAAGTGCTCAAATCTCTCAATGCTAGCATTATGCATCATGTTGCCATGCCATTGCAGCCTAGATCCTATACCTATCAAATGAAACAGCTATTGCCAAAAACATTCCGGCCTCTACATAAACTCTGATGTCAACATTATGAATCACAATGTATTGATCATAGAATCAAGGTCCTATACATATCAAAAGTGTTAATATTATGGCCTTTTCCTCAAAGATCAATTAGGACAAGTTGATAATAATAAATTATGGAAATATATTTTTATTATCACACCTTTGGTTAATTAATATATATATATATATATGAGGAAATGCGATTTTATAATAATAAATAATAAGGCATTTATTATTTTTATTATAAATAAAATAAATTACTTGGGAGGGCCCAAGTCGGCCACCTTGATGCGGAAGAGTTTATTTAATGATGCTCATATATATTGGAGTTTTTGATGAAGGACAAACATATCAAAAACATAACATGTGAATGTCCTCTTCATCAATGCTTGGAGTAAATTAATAGAGCGAATTAATTCAGCATTATGGAGCGAATCTAACTAGCATTTATGGACCGATCTACACCAGCATTGGTGACAATAATCATCCGCACTAATAGCAAATTAGTTCTGCCCTTATAGTGCGATCTATACATACAAATAAGGCTTGAAATCTGGGCGAATTTGTCTATTGATGAGGTGCAGATCTAGGTGCAGATCTAGTGCGATCTAGGGCAGATCAAGTGCGATTCAAGGGCAGCGAACTGAAGCATATATATCAGCGAAGTCTGATATATTCACAACTGTAGGCATCGATACTTGATGTAGGGCTGATATTGATGCATACTTGGGATAGCGAATTTGAAGCAATATCAGACCTTAATGTGCAAAGAGTGCGAGTTATATCTGCCATTTAAAGTGCAGATCATAGGGCAGATCTGAGGCAATCCAAAGTTCAGAATGGTGGTACATTGGAGCAAAGTTAAAGAAGCCCTAGGTGGGCAACTTGGCATATACAGATTAGGCCCATATTGAAGGACAAAATTGAAGATCTGAAGGTACAGATTTGAAGTCTCTAAGGACTGATTTAGAGCTATAATCCGGGTATTATCTCTCCTTGTTCTTAAATTATTTTCTTTACATCATGTGCTTAGTCTTGGAAGACCTCTATAGATTGTACATTCCTTACTATAATTTGAAAATATTAACATGGTATCAAAGCCAGGTTGAGTAAAAGATCCATTTTCAGATTTAGGAATTCAGTCTAACTCTTTCAAAACTAAGAAATCTATGGCAACTAGGGATTGGTCTAAAAATAGTAATTTAACCTTACATCTTATGAGAGTTTTGATTCGCATCAAGATCTAGGATTTTGATTATGCAAATTCATTGGCTCCTATGTTGTGAAACCATCTCATAATTGGCTGGAAAGATATGGGTAAAATTGTGTCAATACATTCTTTGCATGTTTTGAAACTATACGATTGACCTTCTTAGGGTAAATTACAAAATATCTAGCAACATACATTGAGAGGGAGTCTAACCTTGAAGGAGAAGATAGGATCTGTATAAACCTCTCGCCATATTGTTCCAGAGGGAGTAGAAGAAGGAAACCCACCTTAGTGCCTGACTTAAGAGGGATTTTAATCATGGGCTCACTTAAACCTAGTTTTGCGGTATAAACTCCTTCCTTACTTTTTGTATGAATGTGCGGGATCATTCCCATTGACATGGCTGTTTGACATAGCTAGTTATTTGTTATTAGCTGATTATGAATGTGTAGGAAGCACATTCTTTTCTTTAGTATATTGTGATATACTTTACAGCATTATGTATGTGTGACTGCATACTTCACCTTGGTATATGTTGTGAATGTGTGAGAACATTAACTATTTGGATCAGTGTTACAAGACTCGGACTCGGCAAGCTGGATTCGGGCTCGGACTTGGACTCAGCACCCAGACTCGGCAAATTGAAAAACCCAAGAAATTCAAAGATTTTTAAGGATTTAAAACTTTTTCCATGCATCATTCAGTCAATTAACATCAAAGACACAATAATTGAGATAAATAGAAGCTACTTTGCACACATAACAAGTTTACATTGATCACATAAGTATAAATGCGAATTTCTAAAGGAAATAAGTTAACTGTTAAACTAGTTACTAAATAACACATTAGAAATCTGAAATATAAATTGTCATTGTCAAAAGTCTACAATATTCATGGAATATGAAATCCATGGAATGAAAAGTTCAAAACATATATCAAAATAAAAGCTAGAGCCTAGATGACTAAAACCCTATGTCTTCCTACGTGTATGCCTAAGATAGGTCATGGAATATTTTGCAACCATCTTCTGTCCCTGTGTCTGAGGCTCAACCTCAGTGGCATCCTCATCCTCCTCATAATCATCATCATCTTCAAACCCCTCACTGTCAGCCTCAGGGTCCTCCACTGGGTGTCCTCGCACTCTAGCCAATCCATTTGCTAATCTATTTTCTAAAACCCCGATATTCTTCTCCCAAGCCTTTTTCCTCTCTTCTAAGTCTTTGCAAATGATGGAATAACCTTTTTAGGTTTTAGAATCATTAGAAAATCCTTGTTCCAGCTTCAATTTGCCCTCAAAAAGCCAGGACAGGTTGTGAGAGATAACACTACTGAAGGCATGCTGAATCTTGAAATTTGGCTAAGTCCGAAATTTTTTGAAAACCCCCAAAATCTAGAATCTGTATTTTAACTCTTATGAAGTTGAAACCTATCTCAAACATCCTAGAATGTATTTATACAAATATAACTTAAAGTATAAGAAATAAATAAATGTCACTTACACTTAAAAAGTTAAATGTTATATTTGTATAAATCCTCTTGCCCCGGACTTGAAAAATTGACCACATCTAAATTAAAAAAATTATTTTTTGCTTCTTGGACGTAGCTGGACGCACCGAGTCCAGGCCACGGGACTCGGCGAGTCCTCCGAGTCCAAGGACTCGGCTGAGTCTTGGTGCCGGGTCAGTTTGCCTCGGCGAGCCTGGCTCGGCTCGGGACTCGCTGAGTCTTGCCAGGACTCGCCGAGTCCTGTAACACTGATTTGGATACATACATTGTGATACCTTGACATATTGGATTTATGCATGTATGAGGAACATACTTTATGTACGGATGCATACTTTGCTTGGACATATATTATGTATGTATGGGAATATACACAACTAATTAGCATAGTTGTTTCTTTGCATATCTAGCTGATTATCTGTCATTGGCATAACTGACACATATTTGTGAGAAGCATACATTATGTTGCAACGTATCTTACATTGACATATTTCTGTTATGTATGTGCATACTTTACGCGCATGGCTGATTAACTTGATCTATGGATGGCAACATACATTGTTTTGTTTGTATGCATGGGAAGCATACTTTACATTGGCATATGTTTTACATTACCTTATATACATATGAGAACACATTTCTTTTATAGTGGGAAACTATATGATATATGCTAGCATTGGCTTATGTTGGCATATGATTACATTTGCATATTTTATGTGTGGGAGCATACTTTCTTTATAGTTGAGTCTATATTCATGATATGATTATATTGCATTTAGTATGCACCTGGTTATGTTGGTTATTCTTATGCTTATGTGGATTCATAAGATAAGATCTATGTTGGTTATTCTTATGCTTATGTGGATTCATGAGATAAGATTTTGCTTATATGATTCATTTGATTACACTTATGAATTGGAGATTTAGAGAATATCATGGATATGATATTCTTACCATGGATCAGGGATCCATTGGTAAGTAGTTGGTGGACATCATGGACTTGATGTTTGGAGACCATTACTCTGAGCATTTGGTGAATATCATGGACTTGATATTCGCTAGACCAATGCTCATGATATCATGGACTTGATATCTCATGGATCAGGGATCCACATCTGAGTAGTTGGTGGACATCATGGACTTGATGTTGTTAGACCATTACTCCGAGCACTTGGTGAATATCATGGACTTGATGTTATGTTGACTTGTGGTTGGTAAACATCATGGACTTGATGTTACTTTGAATATCATGGACTTGATATTCTATCATGAGTCATGGAGACTCATGGATCTAGGAAATCCACATTCGGTTGGTAAGTATCATATGACTTGATGTTACCATGGAAAGATGATTCTCATATGGATATGAGATGAATGGTTGGGGAATGATGAAGAACATATTTGTTCTCATCATATCTGGTAGATAGAGACCTACCTTCATAGATGTGAGATCTATGATATCATTGGATAAGATATCCAATATGGTTATGTTTTTGTTACCTCTATCAAGGACGATAGACAGGTTCAAAGGTTGAGTCCTATGGGTTGTTCTTTTCTTCAAGTCCAAGAGGGAGTATTAATATTATGGCCTTTTCGGCTAAGATCAATTAGGACAAGTAAGTTGATAATAATAAATTATGGAAATATATTTTTATTATCACACCTTTGATTAATTAATATATATATGAGGAAATGTGATTTTATAATAATAAATAATAAGGCATTTATTATTTTTATTATAAATAAAATAAATTACTTGGGAGGGCCCAAGTCGGCCACCTTGAGGTGGAAGAGTTTATTTAATGATGCTCAAATATATTGGAGTTTTTGATGAAAGACAAACATATCAAAAACATAACATGTGAATGTCCTCTTCATCAATGCTTGGAGCAAATTAATAGAGCGAATTAATTCAGCATTATGGAGAGAATCTAACTAGCATTTATGGACCGATCTACACAAGCATTGGTGACGATAATCATCCACACTAATAGTGAATTAGTTCTGCCCTTATAGTGCAATCTATACATACAAATAAGGCTTGAAATCTGGGCGAATTTGTCTATTGATGAGGTGCAGATCTAGGGCAGATCTAGTGCGATCAAGGGCAGATCAAGTGTGATTCAAGGGCAGCGAACTGAAGCATATATATCAGCGAAGTCTGATATATTCATAACCGTAGGCATCGATACTTGATGTAAGGCTGATATTGATGCATACTTGGGATAGCGAATTTGAAGCAATCTCAGACCTTAATGTGCAAAGAGTGCGAGTTATATCTGCCATTTAAAGTGCAGATCATAGGGCAGATCTGAGGCAATCCAAAGTTCAGATTGGTGGTACATTGGAGCAAAGTTAAAGAAGCCCTAGGTGGGCAACTTGGCATATACAGATTAGGCCCATATTGAAGGACAAAATTGAAGATCTCAAGGTACAGATTTGAAGTCCCTAAGAACTGATTCAGAGCTATAATCCAGGTATTATCTCTCTTTGTTCTTAAATTATTTTCTTTACATCATGTGCTTAGTCTTGGAAGACCTCTATAGATTGTACATTCCTTGCTATAATTTGAAAATATTAACAAAAAGAAACTACTTTTGTCAAAAAGCGCTACAAAGTCAATGTAATTTGACCACCTCTTTGAAAAATAATTTGGCTACCTAAGGAGAATAACCAAAAAGTGTGCATGATTCACAACATAGATGCAAACCTTTGGAAAGCTCATAATAAGATGCATGACTGTACCTCCCTACTTGATTTGATGACAAATAGTTCCCTCTCTCCAATACTTGATTTGATGACAATGTGTTCCTCCTTGATTTGATGACAAATGTGTTGATATTTTGGCCTTTACGAAAAAGATCAACATATTGGCAATTAAATTCGCAATAATAATAAATATGTTGTTAGATATTATATTTAACTATGGCTACATTGATCTAACCATATAATACATATGAGGGGTATATTTATTATAAGGATTGGTTATGCAAATTAAATATAATTATATTTATTATTATTTAGTGGCCCAAAATTGGCCAACTTGTGGGTTGCGAATTCAGTAAAATTGCTCATATATATAATAAAGCTCTTGAGGATGGGAAAGACAACCCAAGACATAACGTTGATCTTCCCTCCATTCTCAATAGCTGAAATTTACTTGAGCGAATTTGTCAAAATGCTGGAGCGAATTCATTAAGTGAATGTATTGAGTGAATTCATGCACTTAGTTACAACCCTAGAGGAGCGAACTAGGGCAGAGATCTTGCAGCCCTAGAGGAGTGAAGTAAGGCAGAATTGTGCAGCCCTAGAGGAGCGAATTAGGGCAGTATTGTGCAACCCTAGAAGAACAATATAAGGGCCGATCTTGCAGCCCTAGATCTGAAAATTATGGCAGATCTAATAGAAGGCCAAATCAGGGCAGAATAGCGACATATTGTGAGCAAACCTTGATCTGAGCAATATTGGATCAGAATTAAAGGAGCCCTAGGTGGGCAACATTACATATACAGATCAGACCAATATTGAAGGGCAAGATTGAAAATCTCAAGGTTCAGATTTGAAGTCTCTAAGGACTGATTCAGAGATATAATCCGGGTATTATCTCTCCTTGTTCTTTGTGATTTCTTATCATATCCTGTGCTTAGTTTTGTTAGATTTCTATAGATTGATATATTCCTTGCTAGAATCTGAAAATATTAACAAAATGGTCCCTTTTCTCCAATGCTTGAACATACCCTTAAACTCGAACAAGGCCAAGGGTTGCCAAATAATCTTTCCGCCAAGCTTTTGTTGTGCTACTCTAAAATTATTATGAAGACCTCCTTGAATCCATTCCATCGTGCCAATTACTTCTTCAATAGAAAAGATATCTCCAATGCCTCAAAACACTACCTGTTTTCCCATAAACTCTCCAATAGAATGCAAACATTGCATGCCCAACACTAAGTCTCTCTCAGACCAATGACATTGAAGTTATCACATAGCTTGAGTCTACCCAATGTGATAACAAGTTGTTGCGCCCTCTTGGTGCAAGGAATGGTGTAGCCATCTTGTAGCATCTCATTCTCTGTGAATTCTCCTTTATAAGTCCAAGAGTGGCAAATTTATTTGTAGCTTGATTCCAACAAGACCATACTATGCTTGGTCAAAGACTCAAATATCAAAATGGCATCCATTTTGAAGGCCACCTTCCAACATCGAAAATCTCGATGTCTCTACAGTTGTAACTATGTAATTATCCCCAATAGAATTTATTCCCACATTTTCACTCTTCAATGTTGTTTTCAGTTTTCAGGCATATTGTCAAACAGTTTGCACCTTCTTGATAATATAGGTGGTTGTGGTGAAAGTTTAAGTTCTGATTTCATTTTGAGATGCATGACTCAATTCACCATAATAATTATGCCAAACTACAAATATTACAGAATAGTAAATGTGAGAGATAAATCGACAATACATCTATATTAACTTCAGACTTTACTTGCAAACAATGCTCAGAAATCACAAAGTTTGAAAATGTATTTCTGACCTCAATTCAAATTGATATCCATCACAATTGCTGCTTACTCAGACGCAACATTTAGAACAGAACTTATTTCAGGTATACCAGTCTGACAAACAAGTGTCTCTGCTCCATAATCAGCAACCAATAAGCATGAATATTGCTCAGAACTGAAAACCGTCAACTGTTGCATCCAAACTTTCTTACAGCAAGCACCCTCCAATAAGTTCCAGGTTTGCTATGTATAATGTGTAACGAGCTTTTCAAATGCATGCACAGATTTATAATGGCCTTCGCCGGCTACAGCAGCAACACTCCAATCAACAGTATCATTTTGAATTTGAAGTAACTTTCTTATTCACATGCCAAAGTCCTAGTTTTTGCATACTGTAAACAATGTGTAGAAGCAAGCCCTTGTGCACAACAGAAATTCACACACTTTTCAGTAGCATACAAAGCTCATGCTGCCAGGAAAAGTTAGACGTACAGGATACGGATCTCTGCACCCCACGTGACCACTTGAGAATAATTCCCACAATTAGCTACAATATGATATGGTGCTGGCATTATCATCATCAATCATATTCCCTCCCCCTTGTTGATACAAGGTTGCAGCAACAAATAACTCAAGCCAAGTACCCTACCGCTAAATAAACCACCTGAAATATGAAGTAGCTAACTCCTATACTCCTCACACCAAGGGCGACCATAATATACTTCATCTTCCTCTTATGACAGCAATTCTAGCAAAAGAAGATACTCACAATAGTAGGAATATGAAACTCAAGCACCCAACACAATCTTACGTCTTTGATATGATCCAGGAAAATTATTAATTTAAATATAGTAAGGCAATATTAAAATACTATCTTCATATTCATGTGAGTAATTAATATTTATTCCTCACACCAAACAATAGTCTTGTTACCCTATTTTTAAACTTGGAAGGCAAAATTTTCAAACATCTTGCACATGATTCGATTCCCGAGTCAATTTTACTAATGTGCAGTTCAGGTTTCCAAATAAGTATTCATAACTATACTCCTGAGTAGACAAAAAGGACAAAAAAGGTTATATCTTGAAAATTACGACTCAGTTTGTTACATCTGTTTATAGCATAGTTCCAAGACTCGGACTCGCCTCGGACTCGAAAAGCTCAAAATGGACTCGGACTCGGACTCGGACTCGGCGCCCGAACTCGGCAAATCAAAAAACCCATGAAATGCAAAGATTTTTAAGGATTTTAAGTTTTTTTCCTACAATATTTAGTCAATTAACATCTAATACACAATAATTGAGATAAATAGAAACTCCTTTGCACACATACACAACTTTGCATAGATCACATAAGTAAAAATACAGATTTCTGAAGAAAACTAGTTAAAGTTACTGACACTATTAAACCAAATAACATATAGAAATCTGAAATATAGTGTCACTGTCAAATGATAAATCAAAATGTCTACAATATTCATGGAATATGAAATCCATGGAATGAGAAGTTCAAAACATATATCAAAGATTCAAAATAAAGGCTCATAGCCTCATAGTAGCCTATGTCCTCCTACGAGTACGCCTAAAATGACAAATGGAAGACTCTATAGCCATCCTCTCTCCCTGTGTCTGACGCTGAACCGAAACAGGATCCTCAGTGACATGCTCATCGGAAACCTCCTCCTCATCATCACCCTCCTCATAATCCTCATCATCAGACTCGGATCCACCACTCTCAGCCTCGGGGTCCTACACTGGGTCTCCTCGTGCTCTAGCCTCCTCCTGTGCCATCGCTACTGCCTCTGCCTCTCGATCCACCTGATCAACCCACTCCAAGTCTCTATCACTGAAGACAAGATCATTCATCTCAGTGTTCCACTCTTCTTGTGGATCAATGTTCTCTAATTGAATTGGAGATGTGTCAGTGCCCAAGATACGTTTGTGACGAAGGCGAAGGTTGTAGTGAACAAACACAAGATCATTCATCTTTTTCACAGCCAACCTGTTGCGCTTCTTGGGGTGTATATGCTCAAACATACTCCAATTGCATTCGCATCCTGAAGCACTAGATGGCTAGCTCAAGATACGAATGGCAATCCTCTGTAGATTTGGCACCTTAGTACCAAACATCTCCCACCATGCATCTGAAACAAGAAAATTTCAAATCAGTTCTATAACTTTAACTTTATCAATCTAGATTCTAAAGTGGTAAACCGTAATAGAATTAGAAATTAGAAATTAGAATTTGGAATCATAGATTCTTACCAGGCATCAATGCAGTTCGATTTTTTTTGCATATCTCTCGTGCAAATAAGTCCCCTTGTGCTTTGGTGTACATCTCTACCTCATGGAATGTACTTGTGGAAATTGCATCATCAAGTGACGTCCTCTCTATAACATCAGAGAGGCCACTCCACACCTCCCTATCAGCCTTGAAACTTGGGCTGAGTTGGTATGCTGGATTAAGGAAGTAGGCAGCTGCATGTATAGGCCTGTGAAGTAGATTGTGCCATCGCCTATCAATAACATCCCATAGGGGACCATATCTATCCTGATTTCCTGCATAAAAGGATCAAATGGCCTCTTTCACCCTATCCATGCCCTCATAAATGTATCCCATTGAGGGCTTCTCTCCATCAGCAACCCGTAGGAGAACAACAAGAGGTCGTACAAGCTGCAATAAATGAAGTTGAACAATGAACATAAAGTTATAAACAAGTGTTTAACAAAAAATAATGATATGATAGGGAATTGGAAATGAGGACAAAAAGGAAAATTACATCAACAATCTCTTTGGCCGGTTGCCAAAAGGTTCTCTCATCAAAAACCAAGTCAACCATGGCAGCCCCTGCAGTGGTCTTTGCATATGATGATCTTGTCCACTCCTCACATACAAACATGCCTTTCACACCGGCCTTTGACTTGAGCATGGATTGCAACATGAGAAAATTTGTTGCAAATCTAGTGACCCCTGGACGAGACAACTCTTTTTGCTTTGTGTGTTGCCTCATAAGGTTGAGGACTCAAGTATGATTATATATATACTTGCAAATATTTCTTCCTATGTCTACACATGTTTTGATCCAAGGAAGTTTGCCAAGGTCCTCCAACATGAGGTCAATGCAATAAGGGGCACAAGGGGTCCAAAATATGTGGGGGTGCCTCTCCATAAGAAGTTTACCTACAAAAAAAATAAACAAATTAAAAAGAAGACTTAAAGCAAGAGAAGACATAGAAATTAAAAATTAAAATAATTTAAAATTTTACCTGCTGCAACATAATTTGCTGCATTATCTGTGCATATTTGCACCACATTCTCCTCACCAACCTCCTTCAACACTCCCTCCATCACCTCACAAAGATACTCAACATTTTTTGTCTTCCCCGAGGCATCAATGGATTTCAAAAACATTGTACCACCTGAGAAAAAATAAAGCAATTTAGTAGTAGTACTTACTACTATGATCAATGATCAATCTAATTCATAATTTCATAACTTAAGTCTTATAGCTTAAAAACTTAACATACCTGATGAGGAGACAAGGAAATTCAGAAGTGTCCTATTTCTTCTATCAGTCCAACCATCCGTCATGATGGTGCAACCCTTTGCCTTACATACCTTACATTGCTCCTCAATTTCAACTTGTACATCAGCAACTCGTTGGGACAAAATAGGACCTCTTAGCTCCTCATCATTAGAGGCTTTGAACCCCACACCACAAACAGTAACAGCATCTATGGCAATTTGCCAATATGGAGACCTAAAAGCAATTAAATAAATAAATTAAAAAGAAGACCTAAAGCAAGAGAAGTAAGACGTAGAAATTAAAAATTAAAATTATATATTAATAAGTACCTTGCTGCATTGAATGGAAGGTTGTTGTAGAAGAAAAAATCTCCAAGTGCTAGTTTTGCTTTGTCATGCATCTCCTTATTCCAATTTATGCCCTCAAGCGATGGTTGTGCACCAGGAGTTGTGCGTGGAGCAAAGATGGAATCAAGTGTGGATGGTTTCTTACGAACCCGACCCCCAATGCTCACACTCGCAGATGCAGAAGTAGTACTAGTAGTACTAGTGCCAATAGGAGTCCTAGCATGTGTCCTTGAAGAGCCCTGTGTAGCTAAGGCTGCCATTTCTTCTGCTTGTTTCTTCTGTAATTCTTTCTTCTCTTCAGCTGCCTCTAAAATAGCTATCATCCTGCGTTTGACATCTTCGGGAACCAGTAAACATGCTTTAGCATCCGCTTTGGTATATGTGCAAGATGATATTTCAGCCTATTAATGCCTCCCCCATTATATGTTACCCTACAATGCCAACATGTAACAACTCCTTTTTTGTGGCCAGGGATGGCATGTAACCAAGCCTCATCCCTTGCTACGGCACGAGGGTCTGCATCCGGGTTTGTTTTAGGCATACTTCCACTTCCACTACCCTCAGTCTGAGACATGATGACTGCTGGCAGCTGCAATATATCATAAATAAAACAAAATAAGCATCTACAAGACTACAATATATATTATAGAAACTGAAAATCAATTTTACGGTTTACCAACACTAGAAATGTAAAATTGTAATTTGTAAATACTAAATACTAAACAAAATGGAAACAAAAAAAGATTCATGAATGCAAAAAAAAAATACAAAACAACAATAAGAAAGTAACATACCTCTTAGAATTTGCTCTAGAAATGGAAATGCAAATCAACTTTGTAGAAGCCTCCTCCAAATGCGTCTTTCAACTCCTCTCAATGCTTACATGCAAGCTACAAAGTGCAACAAAGTTGAACAAACAATCAGCAATCCTTCAATGAGAGCCAACCGGTTTTCTTCCTAAAACCCCAATCCTCTTCTCTCAAGCCTTTTTTCTCTCTTCTTTCCTTATGCAAGTGATAGAATGACCTTTTTAGGTCAAATACATATTATAAAATGCAAAACAAACCAAAAAAGCAAAGTGAAATAATTAAAAAATGTTTTTTTTAAGCGCTGACTGCCGGTCGAGTCCAAGCATCGGGACTCGCCGAGTCCATGCCTAACTCGGCCGAGTCCGAGTCCAGAGGCAGCCAGACTCGGCTGGCCTGACTCTGGCTCGGACTCGGCGAGTCCTGGAACTCTGGTTTATAGGATCAATCTTCATGGTATTTCAAGCAACATGGTCAGTTTCCAAGTTGTAAAGAGCCCAGCTAGCTCTCTCTCTAATTTAATTGCACTTAAAATAACTTTCAGAATATATGAACAATATATTTGAAATTAAATGAACACTTTCAAATTTTCATCATTTAAATAACAACAGCAATTTCTTAAGCATTCACTCTATTTCCCTTTTATAACGGAAGTAATTATCCTTTGCATACAATCAGCACGTTACCAATGGAGATTTATAACAAAACGTTAACTATCAATAACACTTCAATTATCAAAATGAAATACTAGAATAATTGTTGAAGAAGACACCTTAATACTTGACGCCACTGGCTGGAAATAAAAAACGCAGCCTGTATCATATTCATGTGCTGCCAAAGGATGACATCAACCTCTTTAACCTGCCTGTTGCTTGCAACTGTTTGAAACGCAGCTCCAGAATGATCAACCCTACCTCACGTCAAGGAGACAATACACCAGCAAGCTGAAACCCTCTGCAGATCCATACGGTACAAGCATTAAGACTGTACGGCTGGCATTAATTACCACTGTAACTTCCATTTAATACATGACATGCTAAAGAAAAATCACAACTTCCAAAGACTACTGCAAATTCGTTCATACAAATTCAGATTCTCAGTAAACACTCCCAAATCTGAAATCGGAAGACAAATCCAATCTTCAACATGAAAAACAAATCAAACCCCAGGAGAATAAATTGATTTGCTTGCAGAATAAACTTCTCAGAAATTCCAGTATACATCAGCACTGGATTATGATCTCAGATACAGTTGCAAAATTCGCCATCAATCCGTAATGGCTCAAATTGCTAGAAGAGGAATCAGTCCTCAAAACCCTAGCCGGGTAGTCTCTCTCACAACTTCAATAAAATCATAATTCAACAATGGATGCTTTTCCTTTCACAAAGCATTGCTTTTATAATTCAAAAGTGTCTTCTCTCACACACTTTTCACTTAAAACATTTTTTATACTTAGGCACATATTGAATAATATAATTTATTAATTCATTTGGCTCCAAAAAAGGCTTTTTCACCAATATCATGAAATTATGACACGCAACGTCCCTGTTTCTTGTGCCCAAGATTTAAAACTTTTCATCCTGGTTCCAACAAGCTATAACACTAAGGTATCCAGCATATAATACCAACAAAAATGGCAACCTTAGCAAATTTAATTAAATAATAATAATAAACCACCCGTCTTGCGAAAACAACTAAAGAAGCGTCCGAATCAAAATCTATTTGCACGGGATTGATCCAGATGATGAATGAACTTGACAAGGTGACTTACTAAAAATAGACGCTCTCTCCAAGATTCTTGGAGCCCAAACCGGAAGCCAGAAATGAAAACCGAGAGCATCATTCAACTCCTCTAACTCATCTGAGCTCATCGGAACTATCCATTGACTTACTATAAATAGTAAGTTCACACCAAAGACCCTCTAAACACCTCGCTAAACCACAAGGATCACAATAATGACCTGGCACCATCAGATCAATGACCTGGCACCATCAGATCAATGACCTGCAAAAAATGGGGACATTACAATCGTCCCTCCCCAAGATTGCTTGTCCCCAAGCAATCACCAGAACAAGAAACATCACAATCCACCTGGATCGCACAGAAAAGAGTATACCATGCCACTAACATCAACTGTAGGCTCCTGTAACATCACCCAAAATACAAATCGGATAACTCTGTAAAGAGACCCAAAACAACCACTCACCCAAACTCCTGTACTGAATCTGTCTCTACCCGAATCCCGAAAGAAGTGAACTTCAGGATCATCAAAAACCAAGATGTATGGGAGACTCAAATCCCATACACACTGGACTCCCCCTATGCTCCCAACTGACCTGTACTGAGTGTGTAGACCATTTGCACAACAGTGATGAATACCCCTAAACAAAGTTGTACCGGGACCCGGATATCCACACACTGCATAATCCCTGCAGTCACCATAACTCTGCAAGTCACCTGCTACTGACTTGCAGCCAAAACTCCCATCAACCACTGATGGCGAGAACCCATCCCATAATGGATGATAAGGACTAGGAGCCAAACTACCCTTGCGAGAGATGAAATCTTCTACCTGTGGGTCAAAAAACAAATGATGAACATGCCCCACCGTATACAGCCGGTCAGAAACCCCAATCTCTGTCAATAGCTCATCATTACCAAACTGGGGGTCACGAGATGGCTCCAATCTCTGACTCCGCATAACTGTAGGCTGGGTAGGCCCCTGAGCAACTCTCAACAAACCCAACCTCCAAATCCTTGTGGGGAAGCATTGTAGATAGAGTCTCCACAATCCTCCCTACCAACCTCCGGATAACACAAGAGCCTCGGATGAGAGTACCCTCAAACACTATAAAAATCTTGTCGCACATCTGCACTCTCAAGTAAATACTCCATAAATGACTCGATGCAATAGAAATTATACGTGGAAGCGTCAACTTGCTCCCCCGCAATCCACAGCTAATCCCTCTGAAAATGTGGCACAGCCAACTGTCCCATGCTATTAGCTATGTTAGATGATGAAATAGATTCACTCCCAGCTAAGGGAAGCAAATCAACCTAAGAGCTTGACTCCACTGGTACTCCTACCTCATCCAAACCAGAGCTCCCATATCCTGAACATGTGTGTCTGCCACATCATCATGTTCCTCATCACCACCCGTAAGAGCAAACTCACCACCAACCACCTCAATGTGCAATCGAACTGGGTCTGGGGCCGGTGTGGACCGCAAATGCTCCAACTCCACGGTCACCTCCTCTAACTGGATCTGTGACTCCTGAAGGGCTTGCTGAGTATCCTCTAAAACCTCAATAGTCGCTGTGAGCTCTAGGGAAAGCTCACTCACCTCCTCTCTGTCCATCAGTGCCTCATAAGCTGTACTCCCCCACTCCACCAGGTGATCTCGGCCGGCTATCATCTGTAAGTAGTTATGTCTCAAAATCTTGACAGCCTCACGCAAAGTATGAATCTCTGTCAATGAGAGGTAACCACCACTAGCCTCATCTATCATAGGAGCACCCCAACCATAAACAGCCAACAACTGACGAGCGGCATCAAAATGCTCGAGAGTAGAAGTAATATCTCTCTCATCAACCCGCAACTGGCTAGTCACATGATGACTCTGCACAACAGGCCTCCTATGAACAACCTCAAACGCACTATCTACACTATGAGAGGAAGCTATATCCAACAAACTCCCCTCAAAATCACCGTCTCTCTGTGTACTTTTAGCTAAGTACACATCAACAAACTGAGTACAAGCATCGGACACATCCTCATCTAACCCCGAGGAAGTTGCTGCTGAATCTGACTCAACACAATCTCCAACTACCTCGTCCTCTGCAACCATCTGACAGTCCAGATCCTGAGACACATCCTCATGAGTTACCGAAGAAGTAACCCCGTCTCTAAAAGTGGAAGCGTTGGCTGTAACAAACTCTTGCCACTCATAAGCTTCCCTGTCCTCATCTGTGAGTCCCTGTAACACAGAATCCTGGAACCCACCATCACCATATGACAACGTTGAATCTACACCCAAAGTCAAATATAGAAAGTCAGAAACACTACAGCACTCATCGTCCTCGCTCTCAGCATCGGAGATATCTGAAATGCTAGTGTCCACATCATCTATCCGCATCTCCTCTACTAACTCTAGCTGCAAACACGACTCAATGTCGTCATGTGAATCAACTATACTGTGGCATGAAACTACGTCGCCCAAATCAACTGCAACACTCCCATCCTGAGTGTCATCACTAGAAAGCTCCATGCTCACATCCTCAACACAGGAAAAAACCACTGTCTCCTGTACTAATCCCACACTACGACTGCTATCATAAACCTCTGAGCTCTCAGAGCTCATATGCTCCTCGCAGTCATCACCCAACATCTCACAGGGGGTGTCATCTCCAGTTCAACTCACAGCATCCTCAAAAGTGTCATCAAATGTGTCTATACTATCAGCTCCCACATCTCCTGTTGAAATCTCATTTGTGGACACGTGTCTCTGCACACATGACTCAACGTCAAGCTATGCACCAATAATGCTAGAGCACGAACTGTCATCAACTGGCCCCCCTGTAATGCCCAAATCACCAACCTCACCACTGGGAGACTCCGTACATGCCTCGGTCCTATCTGAGGAAGCAATTGCCTCTTGAACTGGAGCAACACTACTACAACTGACATAAACATCTCCAATAATAACTCCCTCCATGAAAGAGTCTGAACTCTCAATGATAATTGCAACATCAGCTGCCTTTGTACAATCCGTAGTGACTGCTCTGGGAGCCTCAACCCGGAGATGCTCAACACTGTTGTCATCCAATGGTACTGAAACATCCACTGGTTCCGGTGTAATAAATCCATCATCAGCACTGCGAATGGGAATAGTAGGTGCTGAACTAGATGTAGGAACATTAGCATCATGAACAATTGTCAGAGAAAACTCCAGCCTTCTCGCCTGCAAACTCGATGTCAACCTTCTAAAGGCAAAGACCATATATCTCGCTGCCCTGTCTACTATAACTGGATCCGACAAACTCTCTGTCAATCTCTGCTGATGCAGTCTAAGTCTCTCCATGCTTTCCACTAAAGCATTTAATTCCTCTCTATTTCCCTTACTGTTACGACGACTTCCGGAACTGGACCTCCTATATTTATCCATAGCTAGGGAAAATGGAAATGTTGGACCCTTTTAAAATACTTCTGAAATAAATGAATCCAGACCCCATAGGATGGCAAGAAGAAAAATGCTCTGATACCACTATGAAGAGCCCAGCTGGCTCTCTCTCTAATTTAATTGCACTTAAAATAACTTTTAGAATATATGAAAAATAAATTTGAAATTTAATGAACACTTTCAAATTTTCATCATTTAAATAACAACAGCAATTTCTTAAGCATTCACTCTATTCCCCTTTTACAGCAGAAGTAATTATCCTTTGCATACAATCAGCACGTTACCAATGGAGATTTATAACAAAACGTTAACTATCAATAACACTTCAATTATCAAAATGAAATACTGGAATAATTGTTGAAGAAGACACCTTAATACTTGACGCCACTGGCTAGAAATAAAAAACGCAGCCTGTATCATATTCATGTGCTGCCAAAGGATGACGTCAACCTCTTTAACCTGCCTGTTGCTTGCAACTGTTTGAAACGCAGCTCTGGAATGATCAACCCTGCCTCACGTCAAGGAGACAATACACCAACAAGCTGAAACCCTCTGCAGATCCGTACGGTACAAGCATTAAGACTGTATGGCTAGCATTAATTACCACTGTAACTTCCATTTAATACACGGCATGCTAAAGAAAAATCGCAGCTTCCAAAGACTGCTGCAAATTCGTTCATACAAATTCAGATTCTCAGTAAACACTCTCAAATCTAAAATCGGAAGACAAATCCAATCTTCAACATGAAAAACAAATCGAGCCCCAGGAGAATAAATTGATTTGCCTGCAAAATAAACTTCTCAGAAATTCCAGTATACATCAGCACGGGATTATGATCTCAGATACAGTTGCAAAATTCACCATCAATCCTTAATGGCTCAAATTGCTAGAAGAGGAATCAGTCCTCAAAACCCTAGCCGAGTAGTCTCTCTCACAACTTGAATAAAATCATAATTCAACAATGGATGCTTTTCCTTTCACAAAGCATTGCTTTTATAATTCAAAAGTGTCTTCTCACACACACTTTTCACTTAAAACACTTTTTATACTTAGGCACATATTGAATAATATAATTTATTAATTCATTTGGCTCCAAAAAAGGTCTTTTCACCAATATCATGAAATTATGACACGCAACGTCCCTGTTTCTTGTGCCCAAGATTTAAAACTTTTCATCCTGGTTCCAACGAGCTATGACACTAACGTATCCAGCATATACCAACAAAAATGGCAACCTTAGCAAATTTAATTAAATAATAATAATAAACCACCTGTCTTGCGAAAACAACTGAAGAAGCGTCAGAATCGAAATCTGTCTGCACAGAATTGATCCAGATGATGAATGAACTTGACGGGGTGACTTACTAAAAATAGACACTCTCTCCAAGATTCTTGGAGCCCAAACCGGAAGCCGGAAATGAAAACCAAGAGCATCATTCAACTCCTCTAACTCATCTGAGCTCATCGGAACTATCCATTGACTTACTATAAATAGTAAGTTCACACCAAAGACCCTCTAAACACCTCGCCAAACCACGAGGATCACAATAATGACCTAGCACCATGAGATCAATGACCTGCAAAAAATGGGGACATTACACAAGTTAACCCAGTTCACGGATTTCAAAATTTCACAGCTTTTATTTTTCACGACCAAGCTCCAAAAAACAATTAAATCTGGGTTTTGGCAACTAGAGAAGCGCTCTTTTTTTTGGGTGCTGCTTACAATACTATTCTTATCATCCCACTCATATTTCATGGAAAAAGGCTTAATGGTTCAAAAGTTATCAGTGTTTCAGTCCTCTGAGCCTTTATTGTTTTGGTCGCAAAATATGAAAGCATAGAGGCATCATCCCTTCCCGTACGTAGTGGCATCAATAAGCTACAGTGTTTAAGAGGGTATAGACATCAATCAAGCGTAATGAATACAAGAAGTTACCTTGATAGCCATGCATGCAAAGTGCATAGAGGTAGTCGAAACATAAAATAATGCACGACCGATAGAGGACACGGAATAAGTGTTACTGGTATTGTTGTTAAAATGAAAATCCATTATTTTCTTCATTTGCCAATCAAAGAAAATTAACGCACAACAAAGCAAGTTTACCGGCTTCTAATAAGTTGTCACACTTTTAAAAATAAAAGCTGATGGAGATTATCTATAAAAAGTTTTATTGTAATTGATCATTCTGTAAACATGAGAAAGGAGCCGCTTCAAGTTACTTTTATTTCCAAAGGATCCTATGCGCTTGTTGATCGAAGAGTTGTTCAAGTCTCCCAAATTAGCGTACGGTCAGCTTACCAACTTTTTTAAAGCAGCTCAAATCACCAAAACAGAGGAAAAACACACAAGTCTGTGATTTCACATAGTTGTTAAAGTTCCTAAAACCTCTAATGCATGAAATGTGGAGACGTTATATCGGAGAGTTGGTGCACTTTGCAAAAACTCTGAAGATATTTTGTTCATTGCGTTCATGGAAACTCATTTGTAAACTTTTCTTGCTTTCCTAATATCAATAAGATCAGTGATGCCGTAATTTGGTGCAAGTGGCTAAGTTTCCAATAGAAGTTGTGAAGCCGCTCATAAAGTAATATGAATTATCACCAATAGAAAAGAGTGGAAATGCCCACATAAAGAGCATATTCAAACCCTTCCAAAATTTAGGCAACTTGCTCAACAAACTCAATCAAAGACATGAATTCCTTCAATAAAAGTGAGAGCATCAGAGATAGAATTATAATAGGCAAGTTGATACATATAGTAAAAGAGCGGAAATAAGAACATGCAAAGAAAGTAAGTTATTATAACTAACTCATAATGCTACGAAGATTGGTATAAACAAAGGAACATGACTATTGAATAGCACAAGTACGTATATGAATGCAATGTATGACAAGGTTTGAGAAACTTATAAGAAAATGCAAAGGCAGGCATAAAGCAGACTCCACAAACAAGCCGCTATCCTTCTCACTTGTGCTAAATGGAAGCTTTGAACAGCGAATGAACATTTATCAAAGCATAATGATGATGTGATTTTTGTCAGATATTGTAGTTAGAAATGCTCTTTTAACATACATACAAAATGTGAAAGACAGCGAAGACCTGGGGCCTTCTTTACAGAATTCCTCAAAGAAATGCCAACTCATAGAATGCGTGAACTGCAGCTATGCACTCAAATGGCTTGTAGTAAGGCTTCAGAAACTTTAAAGAAAATGACACAACTTTTCCTATACCCACACAAGAGCATAGAGCCTTGAATCAGCGAACAAACATGCGTCAAAACATATTGGTGGGGAATCCTTGTTGGGTAGAATAAGTGGAAATGCTGGGCTAAATATGCAAGCATAGTGTCGAAGCATAGACACGGCACCTGAGCTGTTTAACAGAGCTGCCTCAAAGAGATGTCATCTCATGAAATGCAATGATTTCGGGTTTCACACTTAATCAAGTTGTTGAAAGGGCTCTAGAAACTTTCAAGCAAATGCACCGGGAAGACATAACTCTGAATTCCAACAACCTCCACCAACTTTTTCTGCACCTGCACAAAGTATGCAGAACGTTTAGAAGAATACTTAAAAGGAAATGCCATCTCGTGGATAAAGTGATCAGAATGTATACACAATGGACCTGTTGAAAGGCTTAGAAAACTTCAAAGCAAATTCAGTTGGCAGGCCTAAAAGGCCGATCCAACAACCTTTGTCCACGTTCTTTCTGTCTATGGCAATGAATAACAAAGATATCATCTCATGGAATGCGATAAATGTGAGATATGCACGGAATAAATAATTTGAGTCGGCCTTGGAAAATTTCATGCAAATACAGTGGTACCATGTTCAGAAATGAAATTGTTTAGGACTTTTCAGGAACTCATGCATTTGGAAATGCTAAAATCTTCACTCCAGCATGAACTCAGCCTACTTCTTCCAGCCATGCAATCAAATGGAAACAATCATAGACATACATCAAAACATAAAAGGTAGAAGAATTTGTTGGATGTTTTTGTTACTGCCTCTATGATGAATTTGCATGAGTGTGCAAGCATTCACAAGGCACTTTGAACCATTTTGAAAGGAAAGCAATCGGTAGAAATAAAGTCTGTTCCATAAGAATTACCAGCACGATCCCCGGCATACATGTGGAATGTGAAACCGGAGACAAAGCCTGTGAACTATTTCAAACAATGCCTCAAAGAATTGTCTCATGGCATGTCGTGCTTGCAGAAAAGAGCAAGTGCATTAACTGTTCAACAGAAACCCTCAAGGAGATGTCATCTCATGGCACAATGATGACAAGTTATGCACAATATTGATTTCTTTTGAAACTTTCAAGAAAATGCAATTGGTAGGCCTGGAGCCGAATCCCGCCACCTTTGTAATTGTCTTCCATGTTACACAAAACATTGACATTCATCAAAGCATAAACGTACTATGGTTGTATACTGCAGCTAGACACACATGAAATGTGGAATCAAAGACAAGCAGCTGAATTGTTTAACTGAATGCCTCAAGAGATGACATGTCAAGGAATGGAATACACTGATTGCAGGTTGCACATGAGTGTGAGCTATGAAACAACATGCGTGCATACATTTAAATGTTCAAAATGTGGAAACACAGTGTGGCACATGAGCTGTTTGACAGAGTGAGTCAAAGAAGTGCGGTCTCATGATGCACTGATTACGAAAAAATATACACGGAAAGAATTTGTTGAAAACGGCAACCTTACAATGGTCAATATTAACATTGGAGAACCTTAAATTTTATGTACTTAATGAAGAAACCTCCATTGAAAAACAAAGGTGGTTATAAGCATGTGCAAAGTTACTGCTTGTTCTTATTTCATACTCTGACAGAGATTTAGTGATTGGCTTAAAAAAGACAACATTTAGTGAACCTGACAAGTCTCATGGAAGCGAAAGATGCTTAATGGCATAGTTGAAGTACACATGTACTTGAAAGATAATGTCTTTTAATAAGTAACTCTTGGATCGAGAGAAGACATGGTGCTAGTTCAATGAGACTGATATTTTGTTCTTTCTTTGATGCCATGGGCATCAAGATTATCCTAAGTTACCACATTCGCCTGCTGAAGGCCAAATTCGAAAGTCAGTTCGGTTCAAAGTCGGATACGGTGCACATTCGCTTGAAATTCAGCATCAGACTGGGTAATTCGCTCGATATTCGCTGAGACGGACCCTGTGCAAATTTCCAGTGACTTCAGGAGACTTTTCAAATGCCCTGTGCGAATTTCCAGCGACTTCGGGAGACTTTTCAAATGCCCTTTGCGAATTTCCAGCGAATTATGGACAATATATTCTCTGCCATTTGACGCAGCAAGAGATGAATTTTCGTCTTATTTTGATATATATTATATATGGCTTTTGTCCTTTAGTTTTCACCATATGGCTTTTGTCTTTATTATATATTTAACAAATTAAGTTTTTAAATGTGACAATATATTTTTAATATTGAAAATTAATCATTTAAAATATCTAATTTAGCTTTTAAAATTGTTATATATTTAATATAATTTTTTAATATTTTGAATTTCAAAATATTATAATATAGAATTATTTTACTTTTAATAATCATATTTAAGTTTTAATATTTAATATAGTACTTTAAAATATTTATATTAATTGGATTTTATAGTTTTCATTTTTTTATTTTTATCATACTAATATATATTTATTGTAAAATATTTTAATATAAATTAGTATAAATTTCATGGCAAATATTAAATTAATATAATATATAAACTGGATAGAAATAGTATACATTTATGACTTTTTATATATTTTTTGTATAGATGCTAGAGGCACTTTTTGTGCTTCTAATCTGCAACATCAATATGATTATGATTTGTTTGATAGTTTTTGATGATATTTGATCAGTGATGGCTGATTATTAATGTTGACATTATTGTTTTTAAATTTTGAACGGAAACATTGATATGGTGGTGTATTTTGGCATTTTGTTATGTCATTTGGACTAAAAACGTAATACATGTGGTAGTGTATTTTGCTATGTTGCTTTAATATTGGCATAGTGGTGTAAGAACTTAGTTGTTGCTGCATTATATATATATATATATATATATATATATATATATATATATATATATATATATATATATATATATATATATATATATATTCTTGTACAAGCGAACCCAAAACAAATCCGAACCCAACCCAAAAAAAATTTGGACGAATTTCGAACCCGAATCTCGAACCCGAATCCATACCAGAATCTGAACCGACAACTTAGAGATTATCTATTCATTCCAAAAAAAAGATGTGTTTTGTGTTCAAAACTAGCCAGATGGTGAAATGATGACAAGTACAAAAGAAAGAAGAAAATGAAGATGGGAACTACCTCAGCAAGATCAATAACTCTATTTTTCTTTAATGTTAGGACTTGCTAATTATCTTTTTGTAGAAGTGACTTATGTGAATTATTGTGACTAAAATTTAGAATTTGAGCTTAATGTTTGCAAAAGTTAGGTAAATCCTAAATTCTCTTCAAATAGGTAGTTACTCTAGGTATTTTCTTAGGTAGTTATCGTAAGTAACTATTTTAGGAAGTTGTCCTAAGTAGTTATTCTAAGGGACAATCTCAAGTGACTACCCTAGGTAGTTATCCTAAGTGGTTAGCTAGGTAGTTATCCTAAGTAGTTGCCCAGGTGGAAGCAGTTATAGGTCAGTTATCAGGCTGAGCCTATAAATACAAGCTCATTTATGATGTAACATTGTAAAGGGACTTTTTGCAGAGCAGAAATTCTAGAGAAGTTTTCAAAAAGATTGTATTGAAACTTTTGGCTTGACATTTTGTCAGTGTAACAAGGGCACACGCACCCCCCCAAAAACCCCCAAGTACCGGGTGCAGGGACGTCCCCGAGACGGGTACTCCACGCACCCGAGCACCCCCACCAATGGCGGAGCCCAGCCGCACCCGTCCCCGCACCGGTCGAGTGCTGGGGGTCTTGGGTGCGGGGGTTGGGTGCTGCCCAGCCGTCCCTCGACCGCACCCAGTGCGGGATGGGGTGCGGCCGGCTGCGGATGCCCCAAAACAAAAAATTAAAAAGCTTTTAATGGTTGTTTTTTTTAAAGGTTGTATGGCAACCCTAAAAGGGCATGGGTCCCACAAAAATCCCTCTAAGCCTTCATAAAGCTCATATGTTTCATTTGGCATTCACGCTTGGCATCCACATTTTTTGCAACAGCTAAGAGGAAAGTGAAAGAAAGAGCTTGAAAGAGCTTGGAGACTGATTTTGCAAGTGATTGCAAGATCAAAAGGAGCAAGAGAAGCAAGGAGATTCCATTTTGCAAGTGATTCATCAAGCATAAGGTAGGGTTTTTACTATTTTCTTTGTTTTATTTTCAGATTTTCATATTTGAATGCATTGTTTGAGTTTTAGACTTTTAGTAACTTAGTTTTAACTTTTTAACTTTTATAAATTAAATTTATTGTTTTAGATTCTTGTTGATAGGCTGAATATGTTGAATGTGCTTCAACATTGATTCTTTGAATGCATTGTGTCAAAGCATTATGTTAAATTTTTAAGATTTTATTTGTTATAAACTTATAAACTTATAAGTTAGGCTGAAAATTTCAATTTCAATTTCTAAACTAGGCTGAAAACTTATAAGTTAGGCTGAAAATTTCTAGGCTGAAAATTTCAATTTCAATTTAACATAATGCTTTGACACAATGCATTCAAAGAATCAATGTTGAAGCACATTCAACATATTCAACCTATCAACAAAAATCTAAAACAATAAATAATTAGTTAATTTTAATTACTAATTAGTCTGTTATTTTAAATGCAGTGTCTAAATGGCCTCTAGTCAAAGTGGAGAAGAAATGGGATTGTATGAGGGAAGTGCTAGTATATCTGAGTATGAGCCTGAGCATCAGGGAAGTGAGCATGGGGATGATCCAAAAGCTCAATCTGAACCACCTTATAGTGCACCAAGAGTACCTTCTATTGACTGCCGCTCAGAGATATTGACACAATTTGCTAGGGGTCCTTTTGATCCAAAGTCCCCTCTAAAACAATTTGCAACCAGAATTTCACTCCCTGCAGCTACAAGTGGTGGCACAAGAAAATGGAAATGTAATTTATGTGGCACATAATGGTTTGGCAGCATTACTAGGGTCAATTCACACCTTCTCTTTTGGACTAGATTTGGTGTGAGTCCATGCAAATTCCTGGCAGATGCTGAAAATGTGAAGTGTAGAATTGAAATAAACAAACTGTGGGGCATTCCTGATGATAGTTCAGTTGAAGTGCCTAAATCTTTGGCTAGTAGGCAACAAGTTCAGGCTATTCAACAGTTACAGGGGTAGCAAGATACTTCTACACGTATCTTGCATCAGAGAGCAGGGACTTTGTCAGATTCAGCTTCCATTCCTTCATCCATTCAGAGTTCAGCAGGGGAGACCAACAGGGGGAAACGGAAGGCAGGAAGTTCTACTTCTAACCCCATTGCTGATTTATTTAACATGCACATGAACGATCAGTTAGACGATGCCATTGGTACATTCTTATTTGCCAATGGCATCAATTGCATGTTACTCGATCTCCTTATTATAGGGATATGATGTCCTTGGTGGCGAGAGATGGAGGGCCTTCATATGTGAGCACAAATTGAGGACGACGGTCTTCGATAGGCAGTATAACAAGATCGGGGTTTTGATGGAGCAGATGAAGGCATGTTGGATGGAGTCAAGTTGCAGCATTATTATGGATGGGTGGACGAACATTAGACATCGTCCACTCATCAACATCACGGTCACATGCACTGAGGGCCCATACTTTCTAAAGGTAGTTGATTGTTTAGGGCATCGTAAAGATGCTGATTTTCAGTTTCACGTCCTTAGGGATGCCATTGAGGAGGTTGGGCTACAAAATGTGGTCCAAGTAGTGACAAATGCAGCACATGTGTGCAAAGCTACAAGGAGCCTTGTTGAGGCAGCCTATAGGCATATTTGGTGGACTCCATGTTGTGTGCATGCCATCAACAACGCACTCAAGGACATGGGAAAAATTGGTTGGATAAAACAAGTGGTCCATGATGCGAGAGAGGTGCAAATGTTTATCTACAATCACCATACTTCACATGCACTGTTCAAGAGCTTCGCGGAGAAGGAGTTCCTGAAACCAGTTGAGACTAGATATGCATCATATTACATTCTCTTGGAGAGAATGGTTGAGTTGCAAGAGCCACTACAACTCATGGTTATGACACGGGAATGGAATTAGTGGACTGAGTCCAAAACAGAGCAGGGGAAGAGGGTAAAGGAGACGGTGAAGACTGATCAATTTTGGATTGATGCAAAATACATAGTCTCCATCATTGCTCCAGTTTTCATGGTCATCAAATATGGTGATGAGGATGCACCTACCCTTGGAGAGATTTATGAGTGCATTGATTCCATGCTTGGCCGGATGAGGGTTGTTGTGCATGAGAGAGACCCCACTCTAGCATTCTATACTGAGCACATTCAGCCTATCATTCACCACAGGTGGGAGAAGCTGAACACTCCTTTGCACATGGCTGCCTATGCATTGAATCCTAAATGGTACATGTCTAGGCCTGGTAGAGTTACACCACTTCAGGATGATGAGGTGAAGGCCGGGTTCTTTCGGTGCATTGGTAAGATGTTTGATGCTAAGATTGCTAATCGGATTCGCTTTGAGTGGACGGAATTTGCCACTCTTACAGGTAATTGTTAATTAATATTTATTATTTACTTTTAGACTTTTAGTTTTACAGTTTTACTATCTTAGTATCTAGAGTTTGTTAACTTTACTTTTAGTTTTACTGTTTACATTATGTTACAATTGTCAACTTATTATGTTCCAGGATACTCGGATTTGGCAAAGATGGACATTAGAACTATCGCACAGAAGCATCCAATATTGTGGTGGAAATGTCATGGAGCACAGAAGGCAAAGATTACCGCACTAGCCATCCAATTGCTTTCTTGGGTTTGTAGTTCCACATCTTTAGAACCTATTCAAGTTTTTAAATTTAAGAGTTTTTAGTTTTCTGATTTTAATATTTATAAATTTTTTTGCTATCTCAGGTTTCTAGTTCCTCGGCTGCAGAGAGGAACTGGTCTACTTATAGCTTCATCCACTCTATTAAGAGGAACAGACTTACCTCTAAGAGAGCGGAGAACCTAGTTGTTGTACACAGTGCCTTGTGTATCATAGATCGCAAGACACGTGGGTACAAAGAGAGCCCAGCAGCGCGATGGGATGTAGAACCAAAGGATCCAGCACAGATCGATGAGGACGAGGTTGAAACAGAAGCCGACGTAGGGCTAGTTGGTGTTCCTTTGGCAGACCTTGACCATGAGGACTCTGAGTCCAGTAGTTCTAGTGATGAGGACTTTGGCTTGGGGCATGATTAGAGGCCTCCCATTCTTGCATTTTGACATGATATCAAATTGACATTTTGATTTTGTACTCATTTTGATATTGATGATTGATCATGATTCATTATATCATATCATGCTACTCTACTCATTGTAATCATGATCATCTTTATGATATATCATATATGACATATTTGATATTTTAATTTCATAATATCATATTACTATGTTTAAATAAAGTAAATGATTATCATTATCATTATGTTACTATGTTGAAAACTTGAATGTTCAATAGTTCTAGTTCGTGTATTTCAATTTGGTATGTAACTTAGTAGTTCAATTTGGTATGTTAAATGAAACATCTTTTCATAATTAACATTTCAAGTTATATATGTATAGTATGCAGTCCCCCCCTCCCCCCTCCTGTACCCCGCCGTCCCAAAATTGAGGCCCTTTTTTTTCCCCGCACCTGAAACTCATCCCAGCGTCCCCCCGTCCCGACGTACCCGTGTTTCACTGCATTTTGTTCTCAAAGCTTTTTGAACTTGTATATTTTCAAAAGGACAAAAATAATCCATTTAGTTTGTATGTCTAGCTGTGTTACTGAGTTATCATATGTAAAGTCAGTAATATCTTTGTGTATTTATGGAATCCATTAGTTTCTGATTCAAATGGCATATGTAATTGATGAAACACAATCATGCCCTAGTACCTTGGTTTGAATGTGATAAGATAACTTGTTTTCTCGTATGTTGAGACTTGTTATCCTTCTTTCATTATTGCATATCCAAACTTATTCTTTGCTAAAACCCCCTTGTAATCTATTATCCATTGTGAATCTCAAATTTGTATGTCTATTGTTAGGGTTTATGTTATCCATTTTCTTTAGCTTTGTCTTGTCTCTTTTTTATGATTTTAGGTGAAAACTACACAAAAACTACAAATACCTCTATCATATGAGGGAGCTGCCCCTCTCAAACGCAAAGGAAGATTGTAGTTTACTGCAATCTCTCCAACTGTTGGCATGGTTGTCACTGCTCACAGGGAAAACAAGGTCAATTTCAAAGATGAATTCGCAATGACAAATCCGTTTACCAACAAGTCTCCAAGCAGATATTTAATCCGTCTCTTTTCATCATTCAAAATATAGCTCCAACTATTCCCAGCTCGAAACACATTAGCCGGCCCAAAAATCATTCGCCAGATAATATTATTCCCCAACAACAAGCATTATTTCCCAACACCAATAAGAATGAATGTTGAGGTGCCTCCATAGACTTCTTATAAAAAGCCTTTAATGGTTCCACAATGAAAACTATAGTTCCCAGCAAAATATTAAAATGCCAGAACTAATAAAGTTGTGTGTCCACGGCTTCACATATTATTTCCAATTCTTTTCAATACTATTGCACAAATAAATAAAATCAGAAACAGACCAAGAGTAATTTTATTTCTGACAAATGATATATTTGTACTACCAGATATTTATTGCTTAACCTTCATACATTTATTCTGCAAAACAACCGGTAGATAAAACTTTATTCTGTAAATGATAAAATACTTCTGTAAATACCTCTATTCTGCAAATATCTAAAACTTCCAACCATTAATGCTCAACTCAGAAATCTTGTTGATTTCTCCAAGACCATCTAAAGCAAGTCTTTCACTTCTGAAAATGGTGATTCCCAAGTTTCCAACCCAAGTTTGCAACTTGAGAAAACTCTCAAATAAAGAAAAGAAATTATCAATCCAATCATGTTTTTCAACAATCCCAAGAATCTCCTTTATAATTATTTATTATTACCTTTAGTTTTCCATTTGCAATAATATTAAATAATTAAATTTAATTCCTCTTTTTAATATATTTTAGTTTTAAGGAGCTAAATAATATTATATTTCCAATAATGTCAAAACAGGTCATTACAAACTACCTCAATTAGACCATAGTCTGTATTTGGCATCATAAACTTGTCTTCAAATGTAGAATTTAGCTTTAAGAAGTGGCCCATGAACTACAAGCAATGAACCTTCATAACTTTGTTTGAATTCACAACATATTCTATTTAATTATTCATGAGCTTACTTTTAATCCAAATGCAGAGGATGAGTAACTGACTAAGAATAATGATATTAAACTCAGATTTTAATTCTACTCTCATAAACCCCGTACTGTATCTCAAAAAGACTCCCCTGTGGAATTTTTAAATGAATTCCTTGGCTACTTCCTTCTAACTTCAATTAATAGTTTCCTGCAAATTAATTTATTCTATCTTGTCTCAGCCACTCATGAATTTTTCCTTTCTTTCTAACCTTTGATAATATCTAAATTTGCCTGCACTAACTTGCATCAAATCTGCATCCAACAAGATTAGTTCTTCCCATGCAGGCTAGCAAGATCACTACTCTAAAACTACTATAATGTCCCAATCTAAAAATCTTGGAAATATATAATTTTTATATTTTTGTGATATTTTTTAACCAAAATAAAATGGAACTGCAACTAGAAAGTGGAAACAAATAACTCCAAAAACTCAACAAATTTTCAAACTTTTATGAATAATGTTGACATTTCATGCCCCCTTTATTGCCCATCAATTATAACCAATCCGAGAAATCATAATGGGTCTATCCTACTCAAATTTTCCCCTGGTGGTTGTAAATTCCCCTACCTAAGCTTCAACCAAAAACCCATTTAAAAAAACAATCCCAGTTCTCTATTCCCCTTCTTTCTTTTTCGGTCCCTAGGGGATTTCGAGTTCCCTAGGAATGTCTAGACCAAGTCCAAATGTCCCTAGTCCTTCCCAATTCCCCATTCCCCTTCTTTTTTTAATCCCTTGGGAACTTCGGGCTCCCCAAGGATGTTTGGATCAAGTCTCAAAAACAATAAAGATTTCATTTGTCCCTAGGGGATTTCGAGTCCCCTAGGGATGTCGAGACATTTTCAAAGAACTTTCACGTTTCGACCCAAAAAACACCATTAATGTTGCAACAACTCCCACGACTACCAGATCTTGATTCATGCAGCTACAAGAGGGGTATTAAATGCTTTTTTGCATGGATTTAAGGGAAAATATGAGGCCCATGCTCATTTATTGTATTGCAAACTCTTTTTTGTCAGAGGGTCATCCCTATTGTGATTTTTGCAGGTGATTTCATTGGGGTTTCTACACTTCTTCCACAGATTCATCAATGTTGGGGCATGGCTATGGTGTCAAGAATGTTTTCCTCTCCCCTTCAGCTCAGAATTTGAGGGACGCATGTTTGCATATATTGGTTTCACATGAAACTAGACTTTCTAGTCCATTCTCATGCCCTATCTTTTCTAGCACCCAACTAATGTATAAAAGGCATGTTTGTGCTCATTGTAAGGGTTCTTCCTAGTTTTCTCTTGCAGATACATCACAGTGTTACCCAGCGATGTGTTTCTAGCATAATTTGACCCGTCCCAAAAACGGGGACATCACAGAAACTCGGAAACCCGTCTCCTAGCTGTTTCATAAAATTAATGTTTGAGTTGTGATAATTTGTTTGACTTCCACTCTCATGTGAACTCTCAATTTAAATTCTTTCACACAAACGTTATATGTTAAGGTTCTATAATGTATATAAGCATGCTTTATCCATGTTTTCATATAAATATTTAAAATTACCCCATATATTTTAAAATTTCCCTATTTTTTATATAGCCATCCCCACTACAGTCCCCTACTCCAAGAAAAAAAATCCGTTCCAGAAACCTGTTTCCCTATCCCTCCATTCCAAAAACCTAGCGTAATTTAGGATACATGTGTTTTGGCATTTTAGCAACTAAAACTGGATCTAAGCCTCTGAGTGCATAGAAACTACCATTTTTACCTCTTCTCCATTCTGATATGTTGTGTAAAGCTCAATACCTTCACGTTGAATGAATGTTTTATTACTTCCTATGTATGTATGTTGTGTTAATATTGTTTATAAAAGCTAACTGTGGAACCTCACTGCCCTCTTAGCATTTATAAAACCCTAACCTTCATACTTACTCCTAGGAACTAGTATAACAGAGAATTGTGTCAGTGTCTTCCTGTAGTTTGATTGGTTCTCTAGTTATAATGAGCAGGAAGAAACAAATTTAATCAAGCATTCCTTTTTATCCTTTCCTTCTGCAAGCTGATAGAATAGATTTAGATGAAGGGTAATTTAGTGTTGGGCTGGATCAACACTCTGCATCTAGATTTAAGAGAAAGCTGACCTTCTCCGAAGATCTGACCTCGTTTGCAAGATCCACACCTTGAGGTCAGTTCCATTGTGTCATTGGAATGCTGGACCAGCATCCAACAAGGTGCTTTTTCATGTGACAAGAAATAGATCTTAATTGTGTTACATCAAAAAAGAGTCAATCACAAACCCTAGATTCTGTAACATGTGTATGTAATCTGCTCTTTCATGTATCAGCATATATGACAATCTAAGCCAATCTATATGCTGTCATGGCAGCCTTTACCAATGCTGTGCCAAAAAGTATTTCTCAATGATAATGTAACAGCTTGTGACAGGTCTACTACACAATGTTCCACAAACCTTGATTATGATTTGAACCCAACAATGTGAAGTGACTCCACAGTGATTAGCACTTATCCTAATTCCAATTACTTCAACTCTATGATCCACCTAAGCAATGCCCAATGCCAATCAAAGTAGTATAACGTTGGAGGCTTCACAAATTTTGATCTATACTCAACTCTAATGCTCCAAATGTCACAGTTTATGCTGGCAAACAGTTGTGGCTATAAATCCTAATATTTGCATAGTGATAGTAGTAATCAGATGAATTAACAGCTGTGATCACGTTAGTGTTGCCAATAGAATGTTGTGATTGGATAATGGCTTGATGAAGCTCCAAACTAATAATAGTCAACTCTGATTCATCAGTGATGGCACTTCACATAAACAGAAACAAATGATCCAATCTATGACCTTAAGTTACCTCACCCAGCAATTGGCAACATAATTTGAGTGTTGTGATCTGAACCTGGAAGCTCACGATCACAGTATGAAGCCCTTTATGATTGCTACAACTTCATTATTTGTCGTCTACAGCCAATGCACATAGCTATCGTGGGTGACTGAGTGATTGGAATTTGGTACAGCTGATGATGATGTTGGCGTACCAAATGTGACAGGGGATATGTTGATTCACAACAAATAATCCATATATGATCACCGCCAAAGATTGGTACAGCCTCCTTCAACGTGGCACTCAAAAATTCACATGAAAATGATGATGAACAGTGTCCAACAACTCTAGAAACAAGTGGTGAAACCCTCCCAAATGAAAAAACACCAATTTGCATGCAAATCAAAACACCCGATCTGAAAACTTGACATGAACTCTCTAAAAGTTGTTGATATTTGTGGCCTTTTTGGAAAGATCAAATCAATGACATGAATGCTGAGATGAATAATAAATAATATACCTATTATTTATTATTTATCTCAACATACATCTCATTAATTGTTGTATTAAATTCTGAATGAAAGATAAGAAACATCTTTATATTGTCCTAGAGGGACGACTTCATATTGTCCAAAAGGGACGACTTGTGTTAATACTACGCGAAATATATTTAGCCGATTCAGGTCGGCCTTTACCATTGATGTTGAGGTGTGTCTTTTGAATGTCTTCACACATATATATATATGTGACCTATGGTGCGAATTATCCAAGACATAACATGTCAAGGAAATTCACTCTACAAGCAGATCCGAATTTGATTATTGCAGCAGTCATACATTGAATAATAATTATTCATTTCTCATACACATTAGAAGAAGATATGCAGCTGAAGATGGAAGAACATTAGGCTCAAAGTGAAGAGGAATTATTTGCTACAAATCAGGTATTATCTTCTCCTTTCTTTGTTAATTTTTGTCATTATTATTTTCAGTCTTAAAAGCTATCTATAGATTGTATTTTTCCTTACATAAATCTGAATATATTAACATGGTATCAGAACCAAGTTAGAAAAGATCCATCTCAGATTTTAAGAAAACAATCTCAAACTTTTAAGGCTTAGAAATTATGGATAATCTAGCCCTCTATTCTGCCCTATCAACTCAAACATCTAATCGATATTCTTGGGTTATTGATAGCGGGGCTTCTAGGCATATAACTGGATTCAAAGAGAATTTAGATTCATTTATAGAAACTTGTAGAGAAGAAGTCACCATAGGAGATGATACCTCTTATCCTATCATGGGAATTGGGAATTGTCTTATCCAATTGAAATCCGGAATAACCCTTCAACTATCCGAAGTCTTATATGTCCCAGGCATAAAACGAAATCTTGTCTTCATATCAGCCCTTGAGGATAAAGGCTATGGAATCACCTTTATGGAAGGGAAAGTATTGGCATGGCCTAAAAATCCAAATCTAAAACAAGCCTATACTATAGGAATTTGTCATGAATGCTTATACAAGCTTGATACAACCTCTCTTCAAGCTCTCTCAGTTGCATCCACTGATCCTTGTGAACTATGGCATAGGAGATTATGTCACCTAAATTTTCAGACAATATCATCTATGCTCAATCTAGTTGTAGGTCTTCCTAACCTACCCTTAAAACATGAAGGTGTCTGTAAAGGTTGCGCTCTAGGAAAGAATATTAAGACTACCTTTAACAACAGTGAAAGTAAAACTAAAAAAATTCTAGAAATCATTCACACTGACCTTTGTGGGCCCATGTCTGTACCATCCATAGGAGGATGTCTATATTATATTATATCGGTGGACGATTTCTCTAGGAAAACATGGATATACTTTCTCAAAAGCAAAGAATCAATTGAAGTTCTCAAGAAATTTAAAGAGTTTAAATCTCTAATAGAAAATCTCACCAACAAAAGGATAAAAGTTCTTAGATCAGATAATGGAAGCGAGTACACTTCTGAGGTCTTCAACACCTACTGTAAAGAAGTAGGAATTAAGAGGGAGTTTACAGTTCCTTATAATCCCCAACAAAATGGTGTTGCTGAAAAGAAAAATAGAACCATTGTAGAAGCTACAAGAGCTATGCTTCACGACCAGGATCTTCTCACTCCACTTTGGGCTAAGGCATCTAACACTGCAGTCTATATTCAAAACAGATGTCCTCATTCATCCTTAGAAAATAAGACTCTTGAAGAAGCATTTACTAGGAACAAACCTGACATCAGTCATCTAAGAATCTTTGGATGTCTTGTATACTTCCATATTCCTAAAGAGAATAGATTTGAATTAGAACCATCAAGAAAGAAAGGTATACTTGTAGGATACAGTGATTCATCCAAAGCATATAGAATCTACGTTCCGGGTCAAAATCGAATCGAATTGAATAGAGATGTAATATTTGAAGAAGACCTTGCCTTCTCAAAATTTAAGGATAATTCATGAGTATAATAATTTATCTCAATCTATTAATAAAATTCAGCCTTCCGAGATTCAGAGGGAGAGAAATGAAATCACTGAAGATGCTCCTGAACCTATAGATATCCCATGCATTCCTAGCTCTTCCACTATCAACAAAAAGAGGCCACTTTGGGCCACAAAGATGTTGGAAGATGCAAAACAACTATACAACTCCTCCAGGAACATTTAGGGAAAGCAAAAGACCAAAGAGATATACTAACTATATTGCATTTATGAGTGAGATTATAGATTCAGAACCTTCCTCTTCTGAAGAGGCTCTCTCCCTCCAGGCATGGAAAGATGCTACGATAGAAGAATATAGATCCATTATTAAGAATGATGTTTGGGACATCATCCCTAGACCTAAAGACAAATCTATAGTATCTTCTAAATGGATATTCAAAATAAAACATGCTGCAGATGGAAGTATAAAAAAACAAAAAGCAAAATTTGTAGCTAGAGGTTTCTCCCAAAAAGAAGGAATTGACTATGAAGAAACTTTTGCACCTGTTGCACGTTATACATCTGTTAGAACTATAATTGCCATTGCAGCATCCAAAGGATGGAAGATTCATCAAATGGATGTGAAAACTGCTTTTCTAAATGGAGAAATAGAAGTTTATTTAGAACAACCTAAAGGATTCATTATTCATGATCAACAATCTCACATATGTGAACTCAAGAAAGCACTATATGGGCTCAAACAAGCTCCTCGAGCTTGGTATGAATGGATAGATCGTTATCTTCTCGGATTAGGATTCTCTAAAAACAATACAAACCCTAATTTATACCTTAAGAATACAAATGGTGATATGTTAATTTTAGTATTATATGTGCATGATCTTCTAATTACAGGTGAAGAATACCTCATAGAAAAGTCCAAACTAGATCTTGCAAAGGAATTTGAAATGAAGGACCTAGGACTCCTTCACTACTTCCTTGGTTTAGAAGTGTGGCAACAATCTAATGGAATCATCTTAAATCAAGGTAAATACACAATTGATATATTAAAAAAATTTGGCATGTTGGACTACAAACCTATGTCAACTCTCATGGAAACAAATCTTCTCAAGTTGAGAGAAGCTATGTCTAGTTCAGAATTGGCAGATCCTACTCTTTATAGACAAATTACTGGATCCTTAATGTACTTAATTAACTCTATACTTGACATATGTTATGTTGTAATTTCTCTAAGTCAATTTATGGTAGAACGAAAACAACTTCATATGAGTGCAGTCCAACACATTTTAAGATATCTTCGAGGAACCATAGAGTATGGCTTATTGTATAAAAATGAGAAATTATAACTTCACGGCTTCACAAATTCAGATTGGGCCTGATGCTCATCAAATCGTAAGAGTACTTCAGGATGTTGTTTTAGCTTAGGGTCAGCTATGATCTCTTGGTTTACAAAGAAACAAAATTTTGTTGCCCAAAGCTCTACTGAAGCTGAGTATATTGCTGCCTCCTTAGGAGCCCGAGAAACAATTTGGTTAAGAAAACTCCTTGTAGGATTATTTGGTCAACCCATGGAACCTACAGTTATTCACTGTGATAATCAAAGTTGTATTAAACTTGCTATTAACCCCGTGTTCCACAACATATCCAAACACATTGAAATTCCATATCACTATATTAGAGACACGGTAGAAAGGAAAACTATTAAATTAAAATGTCTGTACTGACGAACAAACTGCAGATATTCTAACCAAACCCCTTGATAAGAACAAAATTGAGCATTTTAGAAATAAACTTGGCATGATGAAAGTATGAGTATTTTGTTATACTAACGTATTCGTTCATTTGCTTTTGTAGGCATTGCGTATTTGAGCGTCGAGGCTCTTACATATTTGAGCGTCGAGGCTCTTGGACATTTAAGCATTAGAGCGTTGAGACTCTGTGATTATACTTTACATTATGAGATATTCTTGGGACATGATATGATTGATTACATCATCTAACTACATTATGTTAATTATGAGATTTATTTTGATCTTCGCTTAAGACCAAGAGGGAGTGTTGATACTTGTGGCGTTTTCGGAAAGATCAAATCAATGACATGTATGCTGAGATGAATAATAAATAATATACCTATTATTTATTATTTATCTCAACATACATCTCATTAATTGTTGTATTAAACTCTAAATGAAAGATAAGAAAAATCTTTATATTGTCCTAGAGGGACGACTTCATATTGTCCAAAAGGGACGACTTGTGTTAATACTATGCGAAATATACTTAGCCGATTCAAGTCGTCCTTTACCATTGATGTTGAGGTGTGTCTTTTGAATGTCTTCACACATATATATATGTGACCTATGGTGCGAATTATCCAAGACATAGAAGACATAACATGTCAAGGAAATTCGCTCTACAAGCAGGTCTGAATTTGATTATTGCAGCAGTCATACATTGAATAATAATTATTCATTTCCCGTACTTAGAAGAAGATATGCAGCTGAAGATGGAAGAACATTAGGCTCAAAGTGAAGAGGAATTATTTGCTACAAATCGGGTATTATCTTCTCCTTTCTTTGTTAACTTTTGTCATTATTATTTTCAGTCTTAAAAGCTATCTATAGATTGTATTTTTCCTTACATAAATATGAATCTATTAACAAAAGTCAGCTCCAATGCAACCCCTCTTTCTAGATGCCCTTGACAGAAATGAGGGTTTTTGTCTCCAAATTCAAAAGTGCAGTCCAAGAAGTTTTTCACCCTCCAAGACCTTTGAACAGCCAAGGGTTTTCATTCTGGATTGTGAATTTGAACAGTGTTCCAAGGTGGAAAATGCCAAATGAAATCAACATCCCAAATGAAGCAAGCACCACATTTTAAAAACTCTCCAAAGCAGGCCCTTGGATTAAAATATTCCTCCAAAGTATTTTAAAATATTTATTTTATAATTAAGTGTTTAAAACACGTTTTAGACTAATTATATTAATATTATTAGGTTGCCCCTTAAATATAAAATTGGTGGGTCCAACTTAAAATAATGTTATTAAATCTTTATCTCTAAAAGGGGGAGATAAAATAGATAGTAAACACATCTTTATGTCAATGATTGTATATTTCCAGTTGACATGCCTCAATAATCATGTAAGTTTCACTTTCACCAAAGACCTTACAAATAAACAGCTATGACAGGGAAGAGGCTTAAATTTGTTGTCTTATATTCATCGTCCTTAATAGATAAAATAATAGAAATATTAAGTGACTAATTCAGCAACTATTTAGCTTACAAATTCAAAATAACAAAAGCAATTCAGGGATTCAAAAAAGGGCAGAACTTGATAGTAATGTTGAAGTCTCTTGGCGTAATGTCCCCTTTCTGTAATAAGATTTAATAATTAATAATAATAAAATTAAAATATAAAAATAAATAAATACTAATAAAATAAATATAATATAACTACAAGTTAATTGAGTTTAATGAAAGGTCAAAAGATATGTAATGAAGAGCTCTGACTCCCTCGACTTTAGATAAAAAAAAAAGAGGAGAGTTCATTTGAAAGGGGAGAGGAAGGAAGGAAGAAAGACGAGAGCAAAGGAATTAAAGAAGGATTAATGGAAGATGAAAGGAACATGAAGAAAATAGGAAAGTGACTCTTTCAAAGGACAGCAATGATGAAGGGCAGTGACTCTTCAAAAGGGTCGTAATTATGAAGGGTTGTTACTCTTCGAAAGGGTTGTGATTCTTTCAAAGAGCAAAGTTTGTGAAGGGTTGTGACTCTTTCAAAGGGCAGAAATGTTGAGGGGTTGTGACTCTTTAGAAGGATGGTACTTGTGAAAGGTTGTGACCATTGCAAAGGGGCAGACACGATGAGGAGGTATGACTCTCCCCAACATGTGAAGATATAAAGGGGAGAAGGTTTCATTTGAGGAGGACGTCCAAGGGAGATCAATTTGGGGAATAATATATTATTCTCAAAGGCAACAACCAAAAGTGCTAACTCAATCACTATGAAAGGTGGTGACCCTTCCACCAATAAAGTACAAAGAAGGATTCATTCAAAGCATTGAAATGGATAGATTGTGTTGTGAATAAAGGGATAAATAAACAGTAATCAATCAGCAATCGGTTCTCTTCAAAGGGCAGATTGGAGTATAAGGCATGAGAAGATAATTTAGCAATTAGACAGGAACAACAGTGAAGAATCAAGAATTAATCATCTAGCAATTAATACATTCAGCAGTCCATTGCATCAGCAAATATAATCATCAAAGATTATCTAAGCAATCAGCACAAAGGGCTAAGATCCATTCATAGAGATTGATCAGCATTTACATCCAAGAAATTATCTTCATATTGACAGGGTGATATTATATTAGATTGGCCATCTTCAACATCCTTCTTTCGTACAAGTAATTGTGGTATAATTATATCTATGTGCACATGAATAATAGATGATGCTTAAATGAATGCTCATAGTAGAATATAGGATGTGCTTGAGTGTCTGAGACCCTCCTTGAGAGAGAGGGGGCTTGAGGTGTAAGAGAAGGGTGGCAAGAGGCTCATGAGAAGGCCTTCCTAGTAGGATCATTGCGGCCTAGGACAAAGAGGGCACTTACAAAGTCCAATATCCCCTTACAACCTCCGCCCGACTCCACAAGATGGCAACTATCTAAAGGGAGATGGGACATGATCGGGGAAAGCAAGTACAAGCCGCCAAGCAAGAGGGTTGTGGTACACATCCACTCTTAGGTTTGGCGTAGAAAATGGCTTCGGGCATACCCATCATATCCCTTCCCCAATATGTTTGTAACCCAAGTATATAATGCAGTTTGACTAACCCTAATGATTAATTATATGTGTACCTATATGTAATGTCCCCACCTTAGGCAGGTCAATTGGCAGTTGAGGTTAGCCTATTACTTGGTTCTCATAGGCCAGCAGATTGTGTAGAGGACCCATTCAAGGGCTTATGGAGACATATCAGAGCTTCGTGAGCTAGTTTGGTCAGCTTGGTACAGTCTCCTAGATTTTAGGAGGAATCCCTATTTTTTAGGGATAGCCTGGGAGTTGAACAAGATGTATCAGGAGACCTTTGAGATCAGCCTGGAGACTTTTGGCGCACTTCCTATATTTTAGGAGGGGTTCCTTAATTTTAGGAGATTATCAATTAGCTCACAATGGTCAGACGTCATCAATGGACAAGTGCCATCAGATAGAATCCAGATTGGGGTCCAAATGAGTGAGCTATGAATAAATTGGGAAATAATTAAATTCTTTCTTAAGTTTTAATAAAATAATAATAAAAGTGATGATTATAATTACTTTATAATAACAATAAATTATAATAAGTGTTGATGGGCACAACTTCTTGGGCAACAAAGTTAAAATATAACTTAAAAGGGGCCATCTTTATCATGACAAATTACGCCTCCTTGTGGGTGGATCGATCCCTTGGTGAGGGAATAAATTAAAATAAAAACCGTTTTTATTGTTTAAAAATAAAATGTTTCAAACCCTAAATGGTTCGAATGGATTTGGTGGGAAAAGAAATGAATTAAAAGAAACGAGGGTCATCCATTTTCATCATCAAAAAATCATTTTTTTAACTTGGCACTCTTGGGATGGAGCTCTGAGCATGGGACTTTCAGCTATACAGGTCATCTGAGAATGAAATCTCTTAGAAGATAGAAGACTTGCAGGTGTGAGAGATCACCTAAGGGTCTTTATTTGCACAGATCAGTCAAGCATTCAATTTGGTAATAGAGTTTTGAATAAATCTCACCAGATCAGACGTGTTTGGGAAGTAATTGAATATCAAAATTAGCAGATCAGTATTTGGGTGGTGTTTTTATTAATTTTTGCAGCCCTAGCTCCAGCCATACAGCCAAAGAGCTTGTCCAAACACACCCAGCTTGGACGCAACCTGAGAAAATTGCAGATCAGACTATTATTACAGTGTTTGGGGCAGGAAAAGTCAGGTTCCAAGTGTGTACGACCTCTCAGCAATTTAGCAGGCAGATTTGCATTGAATTTCCAGCTGTACAACGGCACCATATTCATTGTACCATTAGATTTGGGCGTTTCTTGGCATCAGCAGCAGTAATCATGGAAAATCAGAACATTTTGCTTGATAACAGCACCAGGATGTTGGGAGGTCAGAAGTTGCTGAAGACAGTATAAATTCCTTGCATGTTATGAACATAATCATCCTGGTAAGATTTGTAGCAGCAGTCAATTTAATGAAATAAATCAAAGAATATTCTTCCTATTTTGGCATTAGAAGTTTGTGCTCTATTAGTCCCATTTTCAGAAAAGTTTTGGTTTTCCTTTCAAGCATTGTTCCATTTGCCATTTCAAGAAAAAAACACAAAAAAAAATATAAACCCCTACAAACCACAAAAATAAAAAAATAACAAAAAATCAGACTTTGCAATCAAAATCCGAAATTACAAGAACAGATCCGGGGTGCATATTACAATGTATAATCCTTTTGATCAATAATCTGTTTGTAAACTTCATTATAGAAAGAAGGTGTAAGGGAAAGAGGAATCATGAGGATTTCCATCTAGGTAGGGCCCTTGGGTGGATGTCCATGGTGCCTGCCACCGGGGCCAAGAGGGCCAAAGTTCCACTCTTGGGCTTAGATAGGACAATCAAGGAGCCTCCATTACCATCTCCTCTCTGACTCTATAATGATGGCTATTAAATATTAGGAGACGAAGCATGGATAGGGAAAGCAAGTACAAGCACCCCACTAGGTAGGGACCTAGGGTAGATGTCCATGTACCTGCCACCAAAACCAAGAGGGCCAAAGTTCCACTCTTGGGATTAGTGTGAGATGGCTTCAGGCGGACCTATCATGCTTCTTCTCTAATATGTTGAAATGATACTATAGATATTATATGAATATCATGTGTTATAAACTAACCCTTATAATAGATATGTGTGTGTGTGTGCATATGTTTCTTATGTTATGATTACAGGATTCAAATCTAGGATCACGTTGTTTGAAGAGATATTTTACTTGGTAAGATGTAACCCTAACCCTAATTTGTTGTAATTGTGATTCTACGGCAAAATTCTAGGGCAAATTAGGAAAGGGACATCACACTTGGTGGACACATGATGAACCAAATGTGTTGTAATGATCCCAACCAGGACCTTACTTAATTTGTCCAAAAATTCTCAATTAGGGTTTGGATTGCACTTGGGAATGAAAACTTGTAACGTTCACTTCTAGGAGAATGTTGATTCCCAATGATTAATCTACCACATTAGACATTGAAATCAATTTATATTAAGAACAATCACGAATACATAATACATACTTAAGCCCTGATTCCTTACTTCACTCCTAATCACTAACCTTAAGAAAGATGGTAGATTTAATGTGCTAGGACGCTTGACATAGTCTGCAAGCAGGCTCCCTCAAGGTTCTACCTATTTCGGGACCTTCCCGTCATGTGACCAATTTACTCAGCCTCTTCCTACACACTCCATATCCCCTTAGTTGTAATTAGTGAGTGAGCATGGAATAGACCAAGTATATCTTAATGACTCAAAATATATATAATTCTGATTTTTGTTATTATATATATACAAATGTCATCTTACGTATATGTGTATATTCACATGTGTGTGTGTGTATCAATCTCTTTTGATTTCACTATTAATACTAAGTATGCATATATGTTATCCCTTATTTCTTAATAATATTCTGATTCAGTCTAAGGAGTTTGGCTTAATTGGTTAAAAGCATTGGGTTTTCATTGTGGAGACTCAAGCTCAAATCTCCATAGGGACATCTTATTGTGACTCTTGGTCTTCTTAGTTGGCTTATGGTTTGTAGTGTGTTTTCTCGAAAGATGCTACTATTTGTAAACGATTTCTAATATAAAAAAATAATATTCTGATTCAATATTTTGTAATCAATACTGACTTATTGAAGCCTGCCAGCCCACAATAAGTATGATCAATTTATTATTCCTTTCCACATTAATCAATATCTAACATTTATTCTATAATTTCCATCTACCGTTGTCTTATTTATTCTCTTCTTTTTTATGCAAATCCATATATATATATATAATCAGCTTAATCCACTCTCAAAATAGTAACAATAATGATTTGTCTTCAAGGCACATACTTTACAGTCAGCACTGATTGTACTCTTTTATCAGCGTTGATTGTATCCTAATATACTCTTGATTTTCCTTGATCCAATGCAGTGATTGATTTTGCTAACCACTGTGCTATTACCAGCGTTGTGCATATATCTAACACACACCGCTGCCATTGATGCCCTGAATGGAGTGGAAAGATCTTGTTTTTATATCTCCAAACTGAAGGGATGGCATTCTTTGCCAAAGATAAGACACTTCCTTTCATTATCAAACTTCTTCATTATGATTACTATTAATAGCAAACGCTAAATGCTGTATACAGATCATACCTTTTCATTATCATGCAAAGCATTTAATCTTTCTCACAAAATTGATATTAGTAATGTTCTTATTGACTTAGATTATTGATTACTTGATAACAATCTCTGTTATTGCTTAACCATTGCGATTTCAGATTTCTGCAGTGTTAATATTAATATCTTTGAGCATCGATACATATCTTATGATCAATATGTTATGCTTGATTGATATCTTTCCTTGACTAATATACTTGTAATGGAGTTCAACCTTGATGCGTACATGACTTATTGATTGGAGGATTTATTGAGTCATCAATACTTTGTCTGAAAAGTTAGTATCATTATTTATGATCAACGGTTCATATTTTTAATAATCATATGTTTAGATATCAATCTGACACCTTGCTTGCTTAGTGTTATGATTGTTATGTAATTTATTTTATGTTTAAAATAATATACCTACTATAATGGATATTTATTGTGTATATATAATTAATATTATTAACATTTAATCATTTGATTATAAGTACATTATTTATTATTTAGATAATTGTTTACTATGTAAAATTAACAAAAAGTTATATTACTATATATAATTAATATATGGTTGCTATATGGTTATGATTAACATATTATTTATTATTTGATTATTGAAAATATATACAAGGCCATGTATATTTTTCCATAAATACATCATCCATTAAAAATTGTATTTTTGTACTATATATATATATATATATATATATCAATTCATGGCTCACGATATGTGTTCATTGGAGTGAGAAGAACATGGGGAAAAAATGAAAGTTTCTATAAATATTATAACAAGAGCACCTCAAATTCCATTATTTAGGTTCCCTCCAACAAAGCTATGTGATAAACAATATTGAATACCTTTAGGAGCGAAAAATTATTAACATTGAATGTTAGAAAAACTATTATCCCAAAAGATTATTTTAAAGTAATAAACCATCTGCAAAGGATTAAAATTCATTCTAGAAAGCAGCAAAAACAATTATCACTACTCTCTTGTACATATACACCATACAGCAATAAGCATTCAAGAATATGAAGAATGTTACCTTTCCAGTCTGCATAGAAAGTTGCATAGCCTCAGCTTCGGCCTCTTTATGCTTTTCACGCTCCATCCTTATTTCTTGCCTGATAGTCACATCCAATCACATCAGCTATCAAGCAATATGGAGTGCAAAGACAATTTTCTAAAAGCTACGGACCAAAATATCCCACAAGAAAACAGTTCTTTGTTTATTAATTTGAAATAAAATATGTGTAGTTCTCTCAAGCTACTGGCAGAAGCAATGCATGCCATCAGGGCTTTATTATGGACAAAAAATTGAAATCTACAACCAAGGCAAAATTGTTACTAAGTAATGTGGCCCTTCTTTATTTGCAGAACAGAGCTTTGCAACTGAAGATCACTACAAAACCTGATCAAATCACAATGATCAGAAGCACTGCAAATGGTGTAATCACATGTTGATAAAGTCTTCTAATGTGTTGGTGTGGTAGCTATATGCATTTAAAGTTTGTGCATACTTGACACTAGCGTTTACCTCCCTTCACAAGTGTTCTTCAATGGCTTTTCAAGGCTCCATTTTTTACGGTCTGGTTGGACTTGCACAAATACAACATTATACAAACCACTCAAGAGACTTGTTCAATGTGGTAAAGTTTCTATCGGGGCATCCCTGTGTATATACTTCACTACATAATAAAAATATCATTGCAAGCACATCCATTCTGTTGCATCTATGTGATGCATAGGTAAGAATATATAATGTCATTGTGCATTAAAAATATCATTGCAAGCACATCCATTCTGTTGCATCTATGTGATGCATAGGTAAGAATATATAATGTCATTGTGCATTCTAATCATTTTCAATTACTACAAATTCGACATTATAGAAACCATTCAAGAGACTTGTTCAATGCATGAAAAAGTTCCTACCGTGACATCCCTGTGCTATACATCACAAGATAATAAACTACCATTGCAAGCACATCCTCGCTCTGTTAATGTCTATATGATGCATATGTGAGACATACAATGTCATTGTGTGATCTAATCATTTTCAGGTACTAGATATTAAGAGGTTAAAACTCACTCACTTGCAAGGTAAAAAATTTGGGTATGTCATGAGTTTTCAGCAAGTTACTCACCAAAGTTCACAAGTCTATGGATAAAACTTCCCCTTCTCACATAACGACAGTCAACATTCAAAAAAAGCATCAAAAACCATCATTTTTCACAATTTGTTCCAGTTCTCAATCCTTTGATATGCTGACAACATTCAGTGCAATTACAAGTGATCTCAATAATTTTCAGATGACCTTCGATTGATTTGATGGTTTTTTAGGAGCATTCTATTTTTTATTTCCTTTTTTTCATTTAGGTAAGCTGCTAGGCTTTGAATTTTGTAATCTTTAGTTTTTTTGTTTATGCTAGGATTTCAAATTTCTGTTTTTTCTTTGAGATATGGCATCAAATGGCAACCCTAGGAATCCTACTTGGAAGCATGAAACCTTAAAGAGAGAAACACAACTATTAGTAATGTAGGAACATTCCTACTTGTGTATTTTATATTCAAATTTTCTTTTGTTTTTACCTCTCATTCTAGAGGTTTATTATTCTACTCTTTAGATTTTTTTATGTTATTTAGCTAGCTGCTACGGTTTGCATTTTACAATCTTTAGTTTTCATTGATTATGCTAGGATTTTGAATTTTAATTCCTTTTTTGCACTATGGCATTAGGTGGCAACCAAGGAATCCTACTCAGAAGCATGGAACCCTGGAGAGAAACAAAACTTGTGTAATTATTGTGAAATGAGGATGAACGGCGTCAACTGCCTCAAATATCGTCTTGCACAAATCTATGGAATATATGTTTCACTTTGGTATTAAGTTGAGCATGATGTTATACAAGAGATTATTGCTTTCCTTCCTTCACATGAGGAGAAGCAAAATGGGTGGCAGCACATGTAGCAGCACAAGATATTATTATGAATCTGATCACATATGACATGACGGTGGACACTATCATGCTAAAGATTTCTAATCCTACGACCATTGAGACTATGACGCATTCTGAACTCTTTTTATCTATAAATTAATAATAAAAAAACTAACTATGAGATTTATGTGTATTTTTAAGATTATTTTGCAAATATGTGCTTTTTTAATGTTTGGAAATTTTGTTAAGTTCAAAATCTAAGTCAAATATTAGGCCTACCAAGTTTTAACCTGCGACTGTGACACATCAGCAGATTTGATGATTACATATATAAACTAATTGCCCTTTTGTCCTCTTTTCTATTTTTGTCCATTTCTTGTGTCAACAAGGTTCTCAGAAGTCAGCATGTGGGTGTGCAAGGTTTACTATATCAATTCAGAGCATTTAAATGACACCAACATGGTGCCTATTAACACAAAGTTCTTGGATTCTATTACAAGCTACAAAAATGCCATCATGAACTCTGGAAAACAACTGGTGTAGTTTCTAAACAAATCTATAAAACTATAGAAGATCAAAACGTAGTGGCATGGGTGGAAGTTCATATTCTAATCAGCAATTGTTAATGTTAATCCAACTGATGCATATATTGTATTCAGCACACAAGTATACTCCATATCAATATTGATGGAAAACATATGGGGAATCTTCTGCATGACCTTTGAGTTCCACATTAACATTTGATTTTATTGGTTGAACAACCAAACAAGAACATTATCTTCATATCCTCCTTAATGGTAATCAGATTTAAAAAATTTCATTATATGATCTTTAGGCTTCCTTAGAACACTATACCAATACTAAAAAATACATTATTTGCAAAATATACTACCTTCTTCATACCAAAACAAAGCAAGAAATTTGAGGACCATCCTAATTGAAACCTTAACATTATGAAAATCTCATAATAGCATTCACAACTAACAAATATTTGGTTTGAAACTTGCATTTTATGCTTAAAATTCACACTTTTGGACCAGCTATAAAATGTGACTCATACTAGCAATTTCTTTCATAATATTTCAATTGTCTGTATAACATTGGAATACAGCAAATATCAAATTTGATAGTAAGGTAGAAAAGTCACCGTCGTTCATCTTCATCATTAAATACTGTGCGTTCCTTTTGCATTGCCTTTCTTACACCCTTTTCCATTTCTTTCATCATTTTTCGACGGTGGTATGAATCTAGGTCATAATACCTACAAATTAACCAGATGTAAACAATTTAACCACCAAAAATATCAAAATAGTGAATGAGCTACCTATAATCTTCAAAAGTAAACTAGATATTTTAAGATTTGTCATGGTGATTTCAAACTGATGATAAATCCATTCATATCTCCATAAAGCAACCTAAAATCACCAAAAAAAATGTCATCCTCAACAAGAACATTTGTCAAGAAGCAACACACAACATTGATAGGCCTCGTCCATCTTGTTTTACATTATATACACACATAATTATTAATAAGAGTTTCTATACAAACAACTACTCTAAGGATTCTTTCTTTTAGGAGATGCTCAAAGAAACCATTCAAACATGACCTTAGTTTGCATCTGACGAGTTTCAGATTATACAACACAATGAAGACTTCACCCGTGCCTTATAGTTCACCAAGTGTTGCAAGAATTACTGGATACTATGTGTTATTATTGCACCTATTTAATTAAGTTAACTTAGGTAATTTCTTTTCTATTACTTAGACACAATAGGATAATGGCACATGTTGGTCACTTCTTTTTTGGAGGGTTAGGATCAAGTTGACATGGACAGTGGGCAAATCAACAATGTTCTTTATTTACCTTCCTTCTCTTCAAATTTACTATCCATCTACCAAATAACTCGTACAAGTTTAGGGAAGAAAGTTGAGTTTACTCCAAACATGGTCACCAATCAAGATCTTGAAGATGATTCCCTAATTGCCCCTTTGAAAGGCCAACTGTAAGGCACACTTGTACACCATTTCACACTATGTTGAATTCACCTTACAAGGCTCTTCTTACTCACTCGGATGACGTGGGTATACTTTGCAATGAACGATTTAGTCACCTAAAATACCGCTACCTTAAACAATTAAATGAAAAGGTCATAAGATTTCCTCTAATATCCTTCTAATGTTGTCTTTCATCGATTTACCTTTTGCAAGTATCCTAAAGAGAAATATACAAAGGAGACCTTCAAAAAATCTTAAGTTGATTCACAATGATTTTGTGGGTCCCCTTCCTAGTTTATCATTTTTAGTAAATGTGGTTATCTCCTCACATTCATGATTTCTCATGCTTCACAAAGGTCTATTTTCTTCACAAGTAATGTTTGGCAATTTTCAACATCCCAAGGCCTTTATTGAGAAATAGATAGGCAAGGACATCAAAATCATTCACACTAAAATGGGAAGGAAAGCATCAACAATCAATTTGAGGATTTTTGTTCTACCAAAGGGATTGATCTTCATCACATTGTTTTGTATAGCTCCCAACAGAACAAAGTAAAAGAAACAAATAATAAATCTTTTCAAGAATGGCTAGTCGCAGGATACAATTGTGACCATAAACACCACAGTACTAGGCTAGAGTCTAAGACACTGAATTGTGCTAACTACAAACAGAACCACTCCACACAAAGCCTAGAAAGGCATCACTCCACTTGAGAATTGGTGTGGTCACAAACCATCAATTAAACAATTATGAGCTTTTGGATCTCAAATTTGGGCCCACATACTTCAAAGAAGCAACAAAGCCATATGACCTCAAAGTAAGCCTAGCATATTTGAGTGTTATCCTGATGGGATCAACGGTTATCAACTTTTAGATACTAATACTCACGATGTGATCAATTCTCAAAGAGATGAGCTTGAGGAAATTTCTTTCCCTACTATTGACACGTCCCATTCATCCTCCACACAATGCTATCATTGAAATGCTGAATTTAATTTTAATTCTGAGAAAGACGAGCTACATCCTCCATCTGCTCCCTCTAATTCAATTTCTCCAACACAAACACCTGCTCCTACTAAACCTACTCTTCCACCCATCAAGTCTTACAAGAAGCAAGTACATCAATTAGGGATCCATTAGTTACCAGTAGAACATGGTAACAAATCAAGATATGCCTCATGCATACACTGTCTAATCTTTTGATCCACAATCATTCTAAGAAGTAGCAGGTATTGCCAAATGGGATTAAACAATGGAGGAAGAATACTCTTCCCTAATTAGGAAACACATTCAGTCACTCTTCCTAAGGGGAGGAAGATGGTTTAATGCAAGTGGATTTTTTGAACCATGTATGCAGCAAAGGGAACAGTTGACAAATACAAAACAGAACTTGTTGCAAAAGAATTTTCACAAGTACAAGGAATAGACTACACTATGACTACAGAGACCTTTGCACCTATTGGCAAAATAAATTCCATCCACGTCACTCTAGTCATTGCAACTACCCTCCACTAGTCAATCTATCAAATTGACATGAGGAGTGCCTTACTTCATGGTGATCTTCAAGAGGAAATATATACAGTACAACCACAAGAGTTCACTAATGATTCTTCCTTGGTCTATAGGTTGAATAAGTTCCTCTATGGCCTCAAACAAGCCCCTCAATCTTGGTATGCTGAAATGGACTCATTCCTTCTTTCTATCAGATTCATCCAATTCACTCTAACCCAACTATACACATCTTTCGACGAGATGATGAGCTTCTCTTTTTTGTGTTGTATGTTAATGACTTGATCATCACAAGGAGTTCTTCATTCCTCATTGAACATTCACTATGACAAATTTGGGATTGTTGCATTGTTTCCCTGGGATTGAGATCACTAAGAATGATTCCACGATAAGTATTGCTCAGCCCAAGTATGCTCTTGACCTTCTCTCACAATTTCAAATGGCTACTTCTAAGACCAAATTGATTCCCTTTCAATGAAAAGTCAAGTTGCAGCTCATTATTTGAATCCTCTTGTGGATGCTATCTTGTGTTGTCTGTTAATAACACATTCATTATTTCACCATAATATGGTATCAAAGCTATTTTTTTCGAAAAATAATAATTTCATTATTCAAAATTCCTGAGTTATTTTTCGAAATAGGTTTTGAAAATCTTTAATTTCTTCATGAAATTTTTAGACTCGTAAGATTTTTGAAATTCTTTGCCTGAGTGTGTTCAATTTTTTTTCTTTTTTGCAAGGTTGTGAATCTTTTCTTCAACCTAAATAGGGTTTCGCGTTTCTTGGAAGACTTTTTTTTTCTTATTTTGCACCTCGCACGGGTTTGTATCTGCATTTTTTCAGCCATTTGTACCTTCAGCTTCATTTTTTAAGCTTATCTGCAATTTTTTTGGGTTTTTTGCAGCTGGCTAGGGTTTCTTTCAAAACTCTCATTTTTCATGCCGGATTCAAAAACTTTTTGCAAATTCTTCATGGGTTTTTGCAGATCTCAACTGGGTTGTCTTCGTTTTTTCTGGGGGCATCATTTTTCGTGCCTCAATTTTCAAGCCAAGCAAATTCCTTTTGGGTTTTTTGTGCTCTCTTCTGGGTGTCTCCATTTTTCTGGGTCTTCTGTCAATCTCCCTCGAAGTTAGTGCCCTTTCCGATATTCACATTTTTTTGCATTAAAAAACGTGTCATGACATCTCTCACCAATCTTCTATTGGAAGGTAGTCAGCGATTCAACGGAAAGAATTGTACAACACTTCGAAGCAGGGAATGATGACGATCTTCGAGTACCATCGCCTTGAGGTGCTTGTTCTGGGTACCGAGACTCGTCCTACCACAGTCGATGCTACTCGAATTTGGTCATGTGATCTGAGATTGCAAGACTCACATTATTTTTGAATAGCAGAACCAAGGAGGGTCTCAGCCACAGGCCAATATTGCAGAACATACAAAGCTCATGGATCAGCCCGGGTCTGTCTTTTACGCCTTCTGAGGATTCACTTGCAGACTTTTGTTTTGAAGTTAGATTGACCATTAAGGGAGGGTATTAGAGTTAAATCTCTCTATTTTTGTTTCTCTCTCTTTCGTAGATTTATTTCTATTTCTAATGGTCACTCCTCTTCTATGTTTCCATATTCTCTCTCTGTTCAATATGGAAACTTTCTCTTTCTCTCTTCAGAATGTTTCTATTTCTCTCTTTGTTCATTATAGAAACATTCTTGCGTATACTTGTATATATAGATCATTTATGATCTTTGTTTAATAACACATTCATTATTTGACCATAATACTTATAATTTATTTAGATGGATGGAGATGCCAACATGTGGTACACATCCTTTAAGTTAGTCATATTGGATCATGTGGACTACTCGTGTAATCAATTATATTAGGCAATGAGAAGAACTTCATTGGAATTACTCTTCCATTATGTGATTGGGAGGAGATTTTTATGAAGCACTTCATTATCATTGTAAGGATATGTGTCAGTTATGGTACTGTCTTTGGGATCTCCTGTAAATATAGCATGGAAATATTATCATTGTAGGGTTTATTCTATTTCTGCATATATTGGATATTAGGGCAGCTTGGCCCATGAACATCACTTATGTGATGTGTGATATACCTTATAAATATTTTTGAATTTTATGGTCATTATTATATGTGCATCTTACCATTAGCTGAACAAAATGTATAAAAAGATACAAAGAAAAGAAAACTTTAAGAGTAAAACCAGGTCATCAACTTAATGAAGTTTGGGGTACATATTCCACCATCGACGTTGAATTTGTAGTTCTACATCAATTATTGGGCATTTGTATCCATCTATTTCTTCCTTGTAGACTATTTAAGAGTTTAGATGCAGCAAATTATTAGTTATTTAGGAGCACTTTGCATTTTTGTGTAATTTCCATACTTAGCAGTATTCAAACTGTTTTAACAGTTCCAAGAGTCCTTAAAAAATTGCGAAGTGTTGATTTTGTGAGAATCACTGCAAATGTAATAGCACTCCTGATTGTATGTGTTTTTCAAAAGCAGCAATCTCTCTCTTATTTATATTGTGGATGAGACATGGATAGACATGTCCCTTCATGGGACATGTCTATTCATTAACACATAATCTTTTAATTAATATAATGACATATATATAGTATTTCTATAGTCTTATTATATTAATTTCTCTAACACAATAATACTTTAGATATATATAAATTTATACCTCATATATAATGAATATATATACAAATTATATCTCATATATATATATATATATATATATATACACAATAGTATTGTCTCATAGATTTATCTGACATAAGCTACCAAACATCAACACTCCCTCTTAGCTATAGAGGATAAACACATGGTTAGATATTACCACAATGTAATATCAAGTTTATAGAGATATCATCTCATGATATTAGGAGTAATGGCCACAGAATGTCAAGTCAAATGATATTCACCATGTACTCAGAATACTGGCCTACCAACATCAAGTCTCATGTTGTCCACCAAGTACTCAAAAGTTTATAATGATATCATCTCATGATATCGTGAGCATTGGCCTGCAAAATATCAAGTCATGTTATATTCACCAAGTGCTCAGAGTAATGGCCTACCAACATCAAGTCTCATGATGTCCACCAAGTACTCAACAAATGTCCATAGGTAATGTGCACTTACCATAGGAACATTCCTATCATCTATCATGATCTGTTTCAGCCATCATAAGATGTCTATCACAATAGAAGATCACAGCCTGTTTAAGGAACTCAATCCACCATGCAAGATATCATCTATCATGATATGTTTCAGCCACCATAAGATGTCTATCATGATAGAAGATCATGGCCTGTTTAAGGAACTCAATCCACCATGCAAGATATCATCTATCATGATTTGTTTCAGCCATCATAAGATGTCTATCATGATAGAAGATCATGGCCTGTTTAAGGAACTCAATCCACCATGGTTAATATCTTAGCTAGGGAGGATAAACACATGGTTAGATATTACCTCAATGTAATATCAAGTTTATAGAGATATCATCTCATGATATTAGGAGTAATGGCCACAGAATATCAAGTCAAATGATATTCACCATGTACTCAGAATACTGGCCTACTAACATCAAGTCTCATGTTGTCCACCAAGTACTCAAAAGTTTATAACGATATCATCTCATGATATCGGGAGCACTGGCCTGCAAAATATCAAGTCACGTGATATTCACCAAGTGCTCAGAGTAATGGCCTACCAACATCAAGTCTCATGATGTCCACCAAGTACTCAACAAATGTCCATAGGTAATGTGCACTTACCATAGGAACATTCCTATCATCTATCATGATCTATTTCAGCCATCATAAGATGTCTATCACAATAGAAGATCATGGCCTGTTTAAGCAAGTCAATCCACCATGCAAGATATCATCTATCATGATCTGTTTCAGCCACCATAAGATGTCTATCATGATAGAAGATCATGGCCTGTTTAAGGAACTCAATCCACCATGCAAGATATCATCTAACATGATTTGTTTCAGCCACCATAAGATGTCTATCATGATAGAAGATCATGGCCTGTTTAAGGAACTCGATCCACCATGCAAGATATCATCTATCATGATCTGTTTCAGCCATCATAAGATGTCTATCATGATAGAAGATCAAATTATTGTAAGATCGTCACCTTTTAATAACTTTAACAAACACTAGTGATAACCATTTGGAAGTTGTCACTTCCTCATGATGTACACTAAGGGAAAGCCCATTAAAACATGATATCCACCATGCCTCAGCGCAGAGGGTGGAAACAAGGGATTTCACCTCGAACTTCTCTCACAGTGAAGAACTCATTGAGCAGATATCAATCTATTGATCTTTTCATCCAAGACTGCTTAAGATAACCTTGTTAGACTCCCTCTGAATCTGATTTCAATCTTCTGAGCTCCTCGTCCAAAATTACCTCAGAAGACTCAGATTCCCTTTGAATCTGATATCAATCTTCTTTTTCCTGCAAGAGCATCCCTAGAAAAGATCAAGGCAAATAGCTCTTATAGTACGTATAGAAATACAAATAGATAAAGTAATAAGTTCAAGGATAATAAATACTTATATGCACATCAACATCCTTAATAAAAGTCGCTTCAATGAAGGTCCATATACATCAAATCAAAAAACACCTTCTCAGATTATTTGAAAGACATCTCCCCTTTGACACAAAACAATAAAGACAAGAGGAGATAGTACCCAGTTTTCTTCTTGATGTTGCCTTCAAGCTGATATAATTCTGCTTTAAGTCTGCTTCGATTTATCCTCAAATCTGCTATGAATTGAGTCTCTATGCCTGCTGTATTTTACTCCTCAAGTCTTCTCTAATTCGCTCCTCAAGTCTGCTCCAGGTTTGCTATATTAGAATGTTTCTAATATTCGAGAGCTTCTTTAATGATCTATCTTGTGTATCTTGCTGTATTTAGATAGTTGCTATTTTTATAATCTTCGTAGTGTATATATGAGCTTCTAGCTCTTTGTAAATCATTCATTATTCAATATACAAAATAATCTATTCGATTATTATATGGTATCAGAGCAGTGATTTTTTTTCGAAATTATCAGAGCTAAAATATTATAATTTCGTTTTTCGAAATTATCTGATAAATTTCTCTCTGTGCGACCTATTCAAGTTTTATTCCCTCTTCCGTGACCTGTTTGCTCGCGTCCAGGTCTTCACGCTCACACGTCTAGGTTTGTTTGCTCTTCGGTCTTCACGCGTCCAAGTCTTCAATCTCGACGCGACCTAGTGGCCTATGCCCTCACGCGACCTAGTGTCTTCACGCGACTGGGCTTCTGTTTGCAGGGCATCCACAACCTTTGAAACTCCTCTGCAATCACATTTCGTGGCTCTTGTTTGTGGTTTTGTATAACCAAAGTCGTTTTTTCGCTAAAACCCTAATTTTCGGGGCCCAAAAAAATTTTCAAATACATTTTCGTGGTGGGTTTTTCGAGATCCTATTTGGGTCTTCGTTAAAAATTTTTGAGTACCTCGTTTTCCATGCCTCGATTTTTGAGCCAATGGATTTGACTTTTTATCTCAATTTCCTTCTAGGTTTTTTATCAGCTTTTATGGGTACTTATCGGTTTTTTCTGGGTCAGCCAAAAATTTGTCTTGGAATCCATGCCTATTAAATTATTTTCTTGAAGTTTGCATCTAATGGCGTCTTTGACCAACTTGATGCTAGAAAACAGTCAACAATTCAATGGCAACAATTACAACACTTGGAAGCAGCGAATGTTGACCATCTTCGAGTACTGTCGTCTGGATGAGCTTGTTCTAGGCACAGAGACCCGTCCGACCTCCGTTCAAGCAGATCAAGATAAATTCGATGATCGGAATCAAGAAGCCGTTATGCTTCTCAAGCTCTTTGTCACAGATGATCAGTTGCCTTAGATTCCCTCTGGCAAGTCTACTGCAGACATCTGGAAATATTTGAAGGAGTTGCATGAGACATTTGACAAGAGTCGCGCGTTCTTTCTGAAGAATCAGTTGTTCTCCATTATGATGGATGAACGTATGTCCTTACAGGAACACCTCACGAAGATTAAGGACATTTGTGATCAGCTTGAAGCCATTGGTCGGAAGATGGAGGAAGAAGATATGGTAGTCATTACCCTGAAAAGTCTACCAACATCTTATGAGCATTTCATAGAGACTCTCAACATTACCTCAACTAATGTTGATCTGCAATTTGCAGAGTTGTGCACCAAACTTCTACAACAGGATTGCTGGAAATAGCAATTTGGTAACCGTACTTCCTCATCCTCGTCAGAACAAGCCTTTGCAGCAAAATTTCAGTCTTCTCAGTCATCACAACAAGGCAGTTCACATCAATTCTCAGCAGAAGAGTGTTCAGTGTCATTATTGTCATAAGTACGACCACATGAAGAAGGATTCCCGTCAGCGGCTTGCTTCCGAACAAAAGAAGCTGGGAGGGTCAAATCAATAGGCAAATGTTGCTGACCATTCTAAGAAAAAGGAGTCCGCTTTCTATGCTTTTATGGCTAAAAGACCCTCTGATTTAGCCCGATTGTCTACTTGGTATATCGACTCTGGTGCTTCACGTCATTTTTCTCATTGGCATGACTGGTTTACAGACTTTTATCCCTACAGTGATTCAATTGTGTTTGGTGGAGGAGAGGAGTTCAACATTATTGGCAGAGGAAATGTTCAAATACAGTCTTGTGGGTGTCAGCTCATCTTTCTCAATGTATGCTACGTTCAAGGTATGGCACTCAATCTGCTCTTTGTGAGTCAAATCATGAGAAATTCCACTCAGTTGGATGTGGTGTTCAGTGCCCACAAATGTTCCATTATTGATCGCACGACTCGTCTTACTGTTGCTTTTGGTTTAGAGGATCATGGCCTATATCGGCTTACTGACACTGGTGATTCTCCTAAAATAGCTATGGCAGCCCATGATTTATCTCTCAGTACTTTGTGGCATCAGCGATATGGACATCTCAACATCCAGTATCTATCTCAGTTGTCTCGGGAGGAACTTGTCTCTGGTCTACCTCTAATTCAGACGCAGCATCTTGGAGTATGTGACACTTGTCAAGCTGGCAAACAACATCGGACTCCCTTCAAAGATGGCGATTCTTGGCATGCATCTCAGGTACTTCACCTACTTCATGCTGATATTTGTGGTCCTATGAATACATCGTCAGTAACTGGTTGCAAATATTTTTTGCTTATTGTTGATGATTTTAGTAGAAAGATGTGGGTGTACTTTCTTAAACAAAAATCAGATGCATTTAGTACATTTCAGAATTTTAAGTCGGTTGAAAACGAGTCTGGCTGCAGTATCATTTCTCTTAGAACTGATAATGTGTAATGTCCCCTATTTTTAGACTTATGGGATTAGCTTGGTTTTGTGACCCTCACAGGCTAATCAGGCGATCAGAGGGGGTCAGACGTTGAAGCCAGTATTGGGATCCCATTCTGGAGGTTCAGTTTATCAGATCTGCTTTTCGTTCGGGTCATTTTGGCCAACTTACTATTTTTAGTAAGTGGGGTTTCTGGTATGGCCAGGATTGGCAGGGTGTCTGCACGGAGAGTCAGACATCTCAGGATTCAGTTTCAGTGAATCTCCAGTTTGAGAGACTTACTATTTATAGTAAGTCTATTTTTAGCAATGGCTATTTTTGGCAGGGCAATATCTATTTTTGGTTGGGCAGTTGGTCCTGGTGCCTTGTTAGAAGTTCGATGATTGCAGGCAGATGGTTCTGTGGCTTTTATTTTAAAGGCGTTATTAAATTAAATTATATTGATTTAATTCAATAACTAACGACTTTATAATATTATATTATAAAGTGGGAGTATTTATTAAAGCCAATTAAGGGAAATATTAAAAAAGTGCTTTTCCGAAAAAGCTATATATTTTGCACGAAAAAGCACTTTCATTCATTCATTATTGCAATCATATTTTATTGGAGTTTGTGAAGGTTTGCCTTGGCTAGGGTTTTGAGGACTGATTCCTCTTAGTGATTTGAGCCATTGCTGGATAATGGTGAATTTCACATCTGTTTACTACTGGATTTCAATTCAATGCTGAGGTATATTGAATTGAAGAAGTTTCATTCAGGGAGTTTGAAGTTCTACAAGCAAGGTTGTGAATTAGATTGATGCTGAAGATTTTAATATTCTGGAAGCCTAGATTTGCTGATAACATTTGTGTGAAGTCTCAATCATTCCTTCAAGGTTTTCTTTGATGCAATCAGCTAGTGTTTTTCTTAAAAAAATCTTATAGAATTTAATTTGGAGAATATTGAAATTGAGAGAAGCTTGGGTTCTACGGCTGCACCATATATCTAACGTTCTGAAATAAACGTGAATTCTGAGCTTTGACATTTGATGTGTATGAATGGTGTTATCGAGTTTGTGCTTGAAAATATACAAGCTGCGGTTTGATTTGGTGTAAGGAGAATAGCAACAAGTCTAAGCGACTGGTGCTGAAGTGTGATATTGGAGCCACGGGTCTGAACGTGAGGTTTAACCTGCGATCTCTTAACAGCTGCAATCTGTTTGAGATTCACGTGAGACAAATCTGGAAGCGGTTGTGGTGTCTTGCCTGGGTTACAGCGTTGAGGCTGTACGTTACAGTTTGGCGGTTCAATATGGTGATTGACTATCATTCAGTCTGCACGTGCATTGTTTGCTGCAGACTCTAAAACCTATAACAGGCTGCGTATGCAATTGGAGGAGAATCATTATTCAGTTTCTGAGTATCAAGAGGAGCATTGGGTGTTTCAGCTTGCAGCCAGGTTGATATACAGCTAGTTGATTTCTGCAATGTAATCGTAAGTTAATTACTGTGAAAGCTTAATGTTTCTTTTAATCAGCATTAGATATGATGAATTATTATGAGCTAAGTCTTATTGAGGATAGTAGCAAACTTGTGTTAGAAAATTAAGAGAATTCAAATTGGTAATTTTCCTTGAGAAATTTGATTGTCATGGTGAACTCCGAATATTATAATTGAGTTGGAATGCAAATACATTATGAAGAATTAATTTCATAAAACCGGAGAATTTGGTAAATTATCATATTTCTTTGAAAATCCTAAATTGCAAACTAAGAGCCGGCAAGGGCTCTTTACAGTGGTATCAGAGCTCTGATCTTGCCATCCTGTGGGAATTGATTTCATTATTTGTATGAGATTATTATCAGAGTGATTAGTATTTCTATTTCCCAGCCATGGATAGATACAGGAGGTCGAGTTCGGGAAGTCAACACAGTAGTAGAGGGAAGAGAACAGAGTTAGATGCTTTGGTGGAAAGTGTCGAGAAATTAAGATTGCATCAGCAGCGACTTGCAGAGAGATTGTCGGATCCGGCTACAGTTGACAGGGCAGCGAGATATTTTACTTCTGCTTTTAGTAGGCCGACATCGGGTTCGCAGGGGAGAAGACTTGAGTTTTCTCCATCCGCTGATCGTGATGCTGATGTACCATTATCTAGTTCAGCACCTGCTATTACCATCCGCAGTGCTGATGATAGTTTTGTTGCACCAAATTCAGTGGATGTTTCAGTGCCATTGGAGGACAGTAGTGTCGAGCATCACCGGGTTGAGGCTCCCAGAGCAGTCACTGTGGATTCTACAGAGGCAGTTGATGTTGTAGTTATCTCTAATCATTCAAATTCTTCTTCGGAGGGAATTGTCATTGGGGATGTGTATGTCAGCTACAGTAGTGTTGCTCCAGTTCAGGAGGCAGTGGCTTCCACAGATAGGCCCGAGGCTTCTATGGAGTCTCCCAGTGGTGTACTTGGTGATCAGAGTATTACAGAGGGGACACTTGATTTCAGTTTGGGCTCCAGCATTGTTGGTGTACAGGTTGACGTTGAGTCATGTGTACAATGATCTGTGTCTGCAATTGAGATTCCTGCAGGTGATGTGAGAGTTGTCAGTATGGACACATTTGAGGACACTTTCGAGGATGTTGTGAGTTGCATTGGTGACGATGCCCCTTGTATGATATTGAGTGATGACTGCGAGGAGAGTTTGAGCTCTGACAGTTCTGATATTTATGATAACAGTCGCAATATGGGTTCGGTATAGGAGACAGTGTTATATTCCTGTGCTGAGGATTTGAGCATGGAGATTTCTAGTGACAACACTCAGGATGGGAGTGTCGCAGATGATCTGACAGATGACATTCCATGCTACAGTGTAGTTTACCCACAGGTCGACATTGAGTTGTGTTCGTGGCCAGAGTCGGTAGAGGAGATGCAGTTAGAGGATATGTACACTAGCATTCCAGATGTATTTGTTGCTGAGAGTGAGGTTGATGAGTGTTGTAGTGTATTTGGAGATGGGTTCCTTGATTCAGTGTTGTCGGGATCCATAGATGAGGACAGGGTAGAGTCGGAGTGGCAGGAGTTTGTTTCTGCCAGGGTTACCTTGTCTGTAGAGGGAGGTACTTCGCCAGTGACCCCTAAGGATATTTGTCAGGATCTAGACTCTCAGTTAGTTGCAGAGGACGAGGGAGCTGGAGATTGTGATGATGAGATAGTTTCAACAACAGCTTCTTCGGAGTTAGATGAGGATGAGTCTGATGCCTGTGTTCAAAGTGTGGAGGTGTACTCAGATGTAAGTACACTGAGCGTTGGTGATCTTGAGGGGAGTTCGTTTGATTCAGCTTTCTCTCACAGTGTGGACAGCATATTTGAGACGGTTCATAGGAGGCCCATAGTGCAGAGTCACCATGTGACCAGCCAGTTGCGAGTTGGCGAGAGAGATATCACTACTGCTTTTGAGCATTTTGATGCCGCTCGTCAGTTGTTGGTCGTTAATGGTTGGGGCGCTTCTATGTTCGATGAGTCCAGCAGTGGTTACCTTTCTTTGGCAGAGGTTCATGCTTTGCGTGAGGCTGTCAGGGTTCTGAGACAGGATTACTTGCAGTTGGTAGCTGACCGTGATCACCTGATTGAGTGGGGGAGTACAGCCTATGAGGCACTCTTAGATCGAGAGGAGGAGGTGAGTGAGCTTACCCAAGAGCTCACTGTGACTACTGAGACTTTGGAGATGACTCAGCAAGACTTATAGGAGTCTCAGCTTTAGTTAGAGGAGGTGACCGTGGAGTTGGAGCATTTGCGGTCTACGCCAGCCCCAGATTTAGTTCATTTACGTATTGAGGTGGTTGGTGGTGAGGTTGCTCCTGCAGTTGTTACTGAGGAACATATTATTGGGGCTGACACACATGTTCAGGATTTGGGAGTACCTGGTCCTGATGAGTTTGGGATACCAGTGGAGTTGAGTCTCCAGATTGATTCTTCTCACACAGATGACAGTGTGGTACAGTTGGCCGTGCCACCTTTACAAAGGGATCAGTGGTGGTGTGCAGGGGAGTATGTTGATGCTTCCTCGTATAATTTTTACTGCACTAAACCGTTCATGGAGTATTTGCTGGATAGTGCAGGTGTTCGTCAGGACTCGCATAAAGTGTCAGAAGGTGTTCTCATCCGAGGTACCAAGTTAGTAACCGTTGCACCAAGTTAGAAGGTGTTCTAACTTGATAAATATCTAACCGATCATGGTTTTTAGAGGAGTCCATCGCATTCAAACCTATATATCAAACATGTAGGTGATGATGTCTTGCTTATCGTTGTCTATGTGGATGATTTGATCATCACTGGAAGTTCAGCACATTTGATCACTGAGATCAATCAGGATTTGTGTCGCACTTTTGATATGACAGATTTGGGACTCTTGCACTATTGCCTCGAAGTTGAGGTTTGGCAGACTGAGCACAGTATCTTTCTTTCTCAGTCCAAGTATGCTAGAAGTCTTGTGGACAGGTTCAGAATGTAGGATTGCAAACCTGCTCTCACTCCTATGGAACCTGAGCTAAAATTATCAGCTCAGTCCGATTCACCTGTTGTGGATGAATCTTTGTTTAGACAACTAGTGGGAAGCCTCATTTTCCTTACTGCCACCAGACCTAACATTAGTTTTGCGGTAAGCTACATATCCCGCTTTATGACAGCACCCAAAACTGATCACTGGACAGCTGCAAAGCGTGTCCTGCGCTATGTTAGTGGTACTCTTGACTATGGTCTTCTATACACTCAGAGTTCTGATCCTACACTATGTGGCTACACAGATTCAGATTGGGCCGGTTTTGTTGATGATCGTATGTTTACCGCTGGATATGTGTTCAATTTGGGGTCCGGTGCTATCACATGGACGAGTAAGAAACAGCAGGCAGTGGCTCTGTCATCCACCGAAGCAGAATATCGCGGAGCCGTCAAAGCAGCTTATGAGGCTGTTTGGCTTCGGCGGATGCTTGCAGATATGCATGTTCCTCAGTCAGGACCGACTCCTCTATTCTGTGATAATCAGGGAGTGCTCAAACTAGCAAAGAATCCAGTCTTCCATGAACGAACCAAACATGTCAAAACACATTGTCATTACATTCGTTAGCTAGTTGAAGATAAATCTATTCAGTTGCTGTATGTCCCTACCTTAGAGCAATCCACTGATATCTTCACCAAGTCTCTCAGTTCTGATAAATTTGTAAAATTCACGGAGGCTATTGGTGTTATTGACAGATTGAGCATTATGGGAGGGTATTAGAATGTTTCTAATATTTGAGAGCTTCTTTAATGCTCTATCTTGTGTATCTTGTTGTATTTAGATAGTTGCTATTTTTATAATCTTCGTAGTGTATATATGAGCTTCTAGCTCTTTGTAAATCATTCATTATTCAATATACAAAATAATCTATTCGATTATTATATGCTATAAATGTCTGCTACATAATCACTCCTTAGGACTGCCTCCCTCTAGATATTGCTGCTATTTTAGGGTAAATTGAAATTGCTATGGATCAGATTTAAGGAGTTTGATGACTGATTCTGCTGCTGCTATGATGTGAATTAGGCTCACATGTTATGTCTTCAATGCTTGCTTTAATTCACAACAAGACTCTTCGTATATATATGCCACCAAGAGGTGACCACTAAGCAAGGTAAGGGGGTCGACTTGCTCATGCAAGTCGGCATTAATAATAATGTTTATTTCAGCCCCAAGTCGTCCCTCCTTGCAATTAAAATATTTAATAGGCAAGTCGTCCCTTCTTGCCAAATAATCATTTCATATGTAAGTCGTCTTTTCTTGCCAAATAAACATTGTTTCTTTAGATTTTAATATAATAATATGAGATGAATTTTATCTCAGTATTTGATCTTACCGAAAAGGCCACAAATACTAACACTCCCTCTTGGTTTCGAGGGAAGATCAAATTAATCTCATAATGTAATCACAAGCTTTACTAGATTTCATTCTCAATGAATATGGAAAGAAAACATAACATAACATAATATATTCATCATGTACTCATACCTCATGTAATCAATGTGATTAGCCATCCTCAAGATGTCCCAACCTCGGAAATTCCATCTACTACAAGATGTAAGGTTATTTAAACATCGTTCACATGTAATAAGAGGTAAGAAACATGATGTAATCAATAATCTTTCATAGATCTTAACTTTAAGCATAGCATTATCTTAATAATAGATCTCAAATCTATGTAATCAGAAAAATAAAACGATAGATCTCAAATCTATGTAATCAACATAACAATAGATCTTTAATAGATCATACGAAGCATCATCAAAACTTTAATAATGGAAGCATCTTCACAAGATTTAAATTCAAAACTAAAACACTAACCTCAAAGTGTAAATCTCCTCCATAAGAGATCCCATCCACAAGCTCTCGGAAGATAGTCTCCAATGGTAATTCAATCCAAGAGCCTCAATGCTCAAAAGTATGTAAGAGCCTTAGCGCTCAAATATGCAAGAGCCTCAACGCTCAAATATGCACGAGCTCAACACTCAAAGGTGCAAAAGCCTCAACGCTCAAAGGTGCACGAGCCTCAACTATAATGTCCCCGTTTTTCAGTCTCTTGGGATTAGCTTAGTTTGGTGGCCCTCGTAAGCTAATCAGGTGGTCAAAGGGGGTCAGTTGGCAGAGCCAGTGGTTGGATTCCACTCTGGAGGTTCTAGTTGCCAGGTTTGCTCTTCGTTGGGTTTAGATTAATAGACTTACTATTTTTAGTAAGTGGTATTTTGGGTATGGCTATGTTTAGCAGAGCGCTTGCGCAGTGGTCTCAGATGTTTCAGGATTGATTATGCAGAATCTCCAGTTTGAGAGACTTACTATTTATAGTAAGTCTATTTTGGTCAAAAGGCTATTTCTGGCAGGGCAGTATGAGCTCGAGGCACTATTGTCAGAAGTTAGAATTGTTTTGTCAGAGAGATTCAATGGCTTCATGTTTTAATTGTGGTTATTAAATTAAGTTATTTTAATTTAATAACTTTATGGCTTTAAAATTAAATGGTGTTGAGGAAGCCACGTTAGTGAAAGGTGTGAAGGAGAAGCGTTTTCATAAAGCTTATCAATATAACATGAAAAGGCCATTTTACTCACCTTATGTCAATTTGAAGAATATTGTGAATTTGTTCTTGGAGAAGGAAATCGAAATTTCTTGAAGAGTGCAAGGGTTTTGGATATTTGGTCTTCAACTTGGAGAGAATATCAATTTCTTTGTTGGATGTTTGCAGAGCTGGAATCTGAATTGCCAATTGCTGTTTATTTTCTTGAGTTAGGAGAAAATTGAAATTGTTGCAGGAGAGCAAGGGTTTCATGTGTTTGGTCTTCATGTGTTGGAGAAAACATTAAATTTTATTTGGAGTTTGCTGAGGATTCACTGAATTTTGCATTGCCAATATTGAAGTCTGTTTTTATTAAAAAATCGAGAACTCAAGGCTGTCGTACGGAATCTTGGCTTCTGTCGTACAGACCTAGTATAGGTTGTCGTACGAATCTGGTATTGGTGTGAGGAAGTGTGGTGTTGGGCTATTAGGAACGGGCTTCAAGACTGTTTGGTACTGCAATTTCAAGCCATGGATGTATGCTTGAAGGAAATGGGAATTGTCTAATGCAAAGACGTAATCTATGACAGTTGTTGTGATTCATTATTAGCTGTGTTTTTCCCTTGGGTGTTGCGTTTGATTCCAAGGGAGTGGCAATACTTGTATTAGAGGTTATTTCAACAAGGTGTTGTATTCTCTTTGGATTATGTAATGTTCATTAATAATTTCAGCATTTGAAAAATCTTTTGGGTTAGATATTAATTTGCTGCTTCTGTAAGTTATTCAATTCATGTTGAAAATTGCAGTTTATAAATGTTTTGAATTTAATTAAAAATTTGCAAATAAATTTGAGAAAAGAGCATAGATGCAATAGAGAGCCAGTTGGGCTCATCAGATCAACGCTAAAAAGGTGCACAAGCCTCAACGCTCAAAAGGTGCACGAGCCTCAATGCTCAAAGGTGCACGAGCCTCAACACTCAAAAAGGTGCATGCGCCTCAACGCTCAAAGGTGCACGAGCCTCAATGCTCAAAGGTGCACGAGCCTCAACGCTCAAAGGTGCACAAGCCTCAATGCTCAAAGAGGATGTCCTACAAATATGTTAGTATAACAAAATACTTACATAATAATTTTATCATAATGAAGAATCATATTCTCAATGTAAAGTAAGTGATGTTAAAATCTAACAAAGAATTAGAAAGAGTTTATGACATTTAATGTTCAGGAAGGCCCATATCTGAACTCCCTTTCAAGGTGATGACATTCAAATCCTGTTTCTTTTACTTCAGGAATAGAGGTTTGAAGGTTGATTCAAATCGGACAATTTGGTGTCTTGTGACCAAATTTGTCACAACTATAGCATTGTACCTTAGAGAGATCTCTCTTTTGAAATTTGTTGTTTTGATAGTCTCTCCCTCTCCATCCATTGTTGTTAGAGTTCCCTTCTTGTTTGTTTTGATAATCTCTCTTACTTTTGTTTAATAAAGATGTGGTAGATTCTCCTTGACTCATCCTTATACATGAATTTTCAAATTTTATGAGTCATAATTCTACTTTAATTTCAAACATTCCTGTAGAGAACATTAGATAGGCTGACTATAGGCAGGTATGATATGGTCGTTTAATGCTGTCAATTCTTACAAAATCCTCAATTATTTTCCACTTAGGTGCATTCGATTTAACTTCTTGCTATTAGGGAATTAGATGAAGATCTCATACCAATTGAGTTTGTAGATATCTAGGTATTCATTCCTATAAGTGAAGGCAATAAATTTTCTTATATGGTATATATGACAGAGATATAACTTCTCATCCTTTACTTCTAACTCTTATTTTTAATCATCCCTTATTTAAAAAATATTTACTTGTAAAACATTCAGATCAAATTTCTCTCTTATGCATGATTATTTTTCATATTCGGTTATGTTCATATCAGTTGGATATGATTGTGATCTTCAGTTTCCATATGGTATTTAAAGAACAAGTGACACGGCTTGCAAGTCAGAACAAGGCCTCCGTAAGGAATTTTGTCAATTCTAATTGGAACCAACATTTTCAAGGCAGCAAAATTTGAGTGTTATTATATCTGTCACAAAAATTTGAAGGAAAGGGAGTGGAACCAAGAGTGCCATATCACAAGGCAGATCCATAACACGTTACACCGGCTGATTGCACTAGATCAGGATAAGATGGTTTTGAATTAGTAATTTTCTGTGAGGACTCAAGAGCAGTGATTTCTCCTTGTCTGTATGACAATCGCAGCTCTTTAAGATGACAAAGTATCTCACTTCTTAGATGTCATGTTTCCTTAGAGCTTCTTTACACTAATGCATGAATATATGACGAAGGGTTCTCAACCATCATCTTACTCAATCTAATAGTTAATCTTCTAATTAATGGGTTGATGATTAACACACACTTTCAATTGATTAGCACAACTAATCCTATATGAACAGTGTCCACAATAATCAGTGATTATGATAAACATATTAGACTTATTCCCACGTTCATATTTCAGCTATCCCCCCTTTTTTTTGTGATGGCACAATGTTCATCTACCTTGTTTTGCTGCTGCTAACCATAGTCAGTGATAATTACAAGCGATGTTGATATTCCATTAATCCCTGTTATGTACCACCTATCCTTATCACTGAGATATCGTTGCTGACTATTAGTTATATTATATCCAATCAAATTAATAATTTTGAGTGTTTGGTTTGATTGATAGAATTGATTTCTCCATAGACCCTTCTTTTGATTAGATATGTACTTAGATTGCCATGAAGCTGCCCAGATTTTTAGATAAACATGTAATATTTGCTACCTAAGATGTCTCCTGCCTTATGAACCTTGCTAGTGTATTGGTGGAGCCTAGAAGTTGATAGAGTCAGATTTATTTGAAGAAATCATGAAGGAGAGTTTTCATGAGTTGAATGTAAATGAAATACCTGTTAAAGTATTGTGTGTTCAAGTTTAATAATCGATGGAACAGTCATGATTGATAGATATATATATATAATAAACGATGCTATTGAATCAACTGTTTAAGTCTAACATTATTAACCGTTAGGAAGTCGCGTATGTATCGTGACTGGGCATATGATAAAGGAGTCACGCATACGTATCGTGACTGCCATATACGAGCAGTCACGACTGTTCGTATATGACAGTCACGGTAGTATTGTGACTGCCATATCTCATCGCTAATGTCACCGTTTGTTATGCATTGTAATTGCGCTGGGATCTAAGCGATAATCATATGTTAATAGGATTCGTTAATACGAACAGTCATGGCTTATCATATATGATAAGTCGTGACTGTTCATATTGACATCCTCTTGATTCAATATATATAGTTATTGTGTTTGGTAGAATCAATCAATAACCAAGGCAATTGTATTCTACTGCATACTTCAATATATATATATCTTATCTCCTGATTTGTAATTCCTTAACATGGTGTCAGAGCCAAGTTATTAAAAGGAGATAAAAATTAAAATTAAAAAAAACCCTATATAATCTATAGTTAAGCAGATTTTTAAAACCTTTGAAATTGTTGAGTACAATTTTTTCTGAAATGGCCCATTGCATGAGAATGGAAGATAGGTTAGAAGGACCTTCAAATTTTATATCTTGGAGAACTCGGCTTACCTCTCTTCTTATGGAACTTGAGTTAGAGGAGTATATAGAGAAAGATATTAAAATACCCGAAGATGAGACAGAGAAAACAACATGGAAGAGGAGAAACAATAAAGCCAGAAAACTAATAATTGATTTTATAAAAGACTCAATTCTTCCTAGCATATCTAGAATTACCAGTGCTTTTGAAATGTTTAAAATTATACAAGACACATTTGAGATCAACAATGCTAGTAGAATGCTAACATTGAAAAATCAACTTCTAAATATGAAAATGAACAAAGAAGAAACAATCACTTCTTACTTCTTGAGAATCTCTGAAATTAGAGACCAACTGCTTTGCATTGGAAATACAGTAGAAGACTCTGAACTCACTCTAATTGCTCTCAAAGGTTTACCCACCTCATGGGAAACCTTCATTCAATGTATAAGCACCAAACCACCTTTACCTAAATTCAAGCAACTAAAGAACGATTGTACACAAGAGGAATCCAGGCTAGCTTCTAGAGGATTGGGGTCTAGTAATGGAAATGAATTACAGGCTCTCCACATTAAAAGCAACAAGAAAACATCTCACAAAAGGAAGAGAAAATTCAAACAATCAAACAATGGGAAACACTTCAATAAAAAGGATCTTTCCATGGTGAAATGTTACAAATGTGTCAAATACGGACATATTCACAAGTATTGTCCGGAAAAACAAAAAATACAAGCAGCCCTAGCAGAAGTAAAAAAACTGAAATTTCACTCCTTTTCTTGGCCTTAGCAAGTGAATTAAATTCTAACAAAAGTACGTGGATAATAGATAGTGGTGCATCCAGACACATCATTGGATTCAGAGATCAATTCGAAACCTTCTCTGAGAACTCTTCAAAAGAGGTAACTATTGGTGACAACTCCTCTTATCCGGTAAAAAGAATTGGGACCTGTTTGATAAAGATAAGAGATGGAGTAACTCTACAGTTGAAAGAAGTTTTGTATGTACCAGGAATTAAGAGAAATTTAATCTCAATTTCTGGACTAGCTGATCAAAGATACAGGGTAACCTTCAATGAAGACAAAGTCTTTCTCTGGACTAAAAATTCTAATATAAAAATGCCATTCATATAGGGAACAGAGATGGTAGCTTGTACAAGCTATGTAATGAACAAAAGGTAGCCCTAAATCACAATGTTCATCAGAATAATGAGATTTGGCACAAAAGACTAGGTCATATTAGATATAGTGCCCTTCCAACATTGTCTACGATCACCTCTGGCATACCTCCCCTGATATCTGAACACTCTAGCATTTGTAAGGGATGTGCATTAGGGAAGAACATTAAAGGATCTTTTCCCCAAGTGAACATAAGTCAAATAACATTCTAGAACTCATCCATAGTGATGTGTGTGGACCTATGTCTACCCCTTCCTTCTCTGGTGCCCTATATTACTTAATGTTTGTGGATGACTATTCAAGGAAATCATGGATATATTTTTTAAAACTTAAAGAGTTAAGTGAGTTTCTAGCCAAATTTCAAGAACTCAAAGCACTAGTAGAAAACCAAACCAGTAAGAAAATCAAAATTCTTAGATCAGACAATGGTGGGGAATTCACCTCTGAAAATTTCAAAAACTATTGTAAATCTGTTGGGATTAAGAGGGAGTATACTATAGCTTATAATCCTCAACAGAATGGAGTAGCAGGAAGGAAGAATAGAACCATCATTGAAGCAACAAAGGCCATGATGCATGACCAAAATATTCACATATCATATTGGGCAGAAGCCGCTAACACTGCGGTTTATATTCAAAACAAATGTCCTCGTGCTATACTAGAAAACAACACACCAGAAGAAGTATTCACAAGAGTCAAACTTGACTTAAGTCACTTAAGGGTGTTTGGCTGTCCGGTATATATACATGTACCAAAAGAGAAAAGGACGAAGTTAGAACCTTCTGGCAAGAAAGGTATTTTTCTAGGCTACAGTGAGGACTCTAAAGGATACCGTATACATATACCAGGTCAGAAATTAGTAGAAATAAGCAGAGATGTTAAATTTGAAGAAAACTTCCTATCTACAGAAAATGAAGATAATATTTCTACAGATTTTGATAGAGAGCCCTCTATTGAGAATGAGAGGGAGGATAACAATTCAAACATGGAATCAGCACCTATAAATGATGAAGAAACAATCCCTGACTTTGAACCTTCTTGCTCAGATAATGAAAATAATAAAAAGAGACCATTATGGGCTAGAAAAATGCTTGAGGAGAACAATGTGGAACCAGCACAAATTTTCAGAGAAAACAAAAGAACTAGAACTCAAAAATGTTACACTGCTCTCCTAACTGAACTCTCAGAATCTGAACCTGTTAGTGTTGAGAAAGCCTTATCAAATCAAGCCTAGAGGGAAGCAATGGTTGAAGAATATCAGTCCATTCTAAAAAATGATGTATGGGATGTTGTTCCCAAACCTAAACATAAGTCAGTTGTATCATCAAAATGGTTATTCAAAATCAAATATGCACCAGATGGGAGTATTGATAAACACAAAGCTCGGTTTGTTGCAAGAGGTTTCTCACAAAAGGCAGGCATTGACTATGAAGAAACTTTTGCTCCAGTAGCACGATACACATCTATCAGAACCATACTTGCCATTGCAGCCTCTAAAGGATGGAAAGTACATCAGATGGATGTTAAGACAGCATTTCTAAATGGTAAAATTGAGAAAGAATTTTACATTGAACAACCAGAAGGATTCCTCACCCATGACAAAGATAAATAAGTATGCAAGTTAAAGAAAGCACTCTATGGACTTAAGCAGGCTCCTAGAGCATGGTACGAAAGAATCGATCATTACTTGTGCAAATTAGGGTACTCTAAGAATATTGCAGACCCTAATATATACTTCAAAAATGAAAAAGGTGACATGATAATTCTAGTTCTCTATGTCGATGACTTACTCATTACAGGACAAGACTATCTTATTGATAAATGTAAAAAGGATCTAGTAGCTGAATTTGATATGAAGGATATGGACCTACTTCACTACTTCTTAGGTCTTGAAGTTATTCAAAAGAAAGATCACATTCTTCTAAGTCAAAAGAAGTACATCTTTGACATTCTGAACAGATTTGGTATGACAGATTGTAAATCTTTAGCTACACCCATGGAGACAAACCTTCACAAGTTAAAAGATGAAGCTGAAAATTCAGAACTTGTAGAAAATTCAGAACTTTACAGACAAATAGTTGGATCTCTCATGTTTCTAGTAAACACACGTCCTGACATTTGCTATGCCACCAATGTACTAAGCCACTTCATGTTTGAACCCAAGCAGATACACCCAATGGCTGCCAAACACATTTTGAGATATCTAAAAGGAACAAGTGAACTTGGGCTAAAATATGACAAGACTAAAATCCAACTTCCAGGTTATTCAGATTCAGATTAGGCAGGAAGTTCCTCAGATCGTAAGAGTACCACAGGAGTTTGCTTCAATTTGGGTTCTGCAGTAATTTCTTAGTTTAGTCGGAAACAATCTGCAGTTGCTTTGAGTTCAACAGAGGCTGAATACATGGCTGCATCCATGGGAGCTCGAGAAGCAGTATGGTTAAGAAAATTACTTTTTGATCTATTTGGTAAATCTTTAGTACCCACTATTATTCATTGTGATAATCAGAGTTGTATCAAGCTCTCAGTAAATCCTGTTTTTCACAATCGGTCAAAACACATAGAGATCCCATATCGCTATGTGAGAGATATGGTAGACAGGAAGATCATTAAACTGGTATATATCAGTACTGAAGAACAAAATGCAGATATCTTTACTAAACCTCTTGCAAAAGTAAAGACAAATTTCTTCAGAAGGAAAATTGGTTTGATCAAAATTTGAATGTAATTATTAATGTACATTTCTATTCATGAATATAATATTGAAATATTTCAAAATTGTGAAGATGACGATCTTCTGTGTATATAGGTTACTATGTCAAGGTGACGATCTTGACTATAGTAACCAGGCTTCAAGATCGACTCCCGTAAGGGTTTGTCCCGGATAGGACCGAACATCTTGTTGCTTATGTTATTACTTGTTGGGTAATAAAGTTGTTAGGATCGACTCCCGAAAAGGGTTTGTCCCGAATAGGACCGGACATCTTAACATTTACATTATTGCTGTGTAATAACTCATCATGATCAACATTTTGTAAGTGTCTTGGATTGGGCCAAATATCATGATATGAAAAGTTCTACAAATTCTATTAAACTCTCTCTCAAGAGGGAGTGTTAAAGTATTGTGTGTTTGAGTTTAATAATCGATGGAACAGTCATGATATATATATATATATATATATATATATATATAATAAACGATGCTATTGAATCGACTGTTTAAGTCTAACATTATTAACCGTTAGGAAGTCGCGTATGTATCGTGACTGGGCATATGATAAAGGAGTCATGCATACGTATCGTGACTGCCATATACGAGCAGTCACGACTATTCATATATGACAGTCACGGTAGAATTGTGACTGCCATATCTCATCACTAATGTCACCGTTTGTTATGCATTGTAATTGCGCTGGGATCTAAGCGATAATCATATGTTAATAGGATTCGTTAATACGAACAGTCATGGCTTATCATATATGATAAGTCGTGACTGTTCATATTGACATCCTCTTGATTCAATATATACAGTTATTGTGTTTGGTAGAATCAATCAATAACCAAGGCAATTGTATTCTACTGCATACTTCAATATATATATCTTATCTCCTGATTTGTAATTCCTTAACAATACCCATAGGCCCAAATTGGAGGTTTTAAAAGATAAGATTGAATCCCTTAAATTTGAAAGATCTTTTTCCTACCATGGCTCTGATACCATGTTAATATATTCAGATTTCTACCTAGGGTTTGCAATCTATAGATGTTACTTTCAAAACCAAAACACAAAACAGTAAAGACAAGAAGAGATAGTACCCGGTTTTCTTCTTGATGATGCCTTCAAGCTGATATAATTCTGCTTTAAGTCTGCTTCAATTTGTCCTCAAATCTGCTATGAATTGAACCTCTATGCCTGTTGTATTTTACTCCTCAAGTCTTCTCTAATTCGCTCCTCAAGTCTGCTCCAGGTCTGCTATAAATGTCTGCTACAGAATCGCTCCTTAGGACTGCCTCCCTCTAGATATTGCTGCTATTTTAGGGTAAATTGGAATTGCTATGGATCAGATTTAAGGAGTTTGATGACTGTTGTTGCTGCTGCTATGATGTGAATTAGGCTCACATGTTATGTCTTCAATGCTTGCTTTAATTCACATCAAGACTCTTCATATATATATGCCACCAAGAGGTGACCACTAAGCAAGGCAAGGGGGCCGACTTGCTCATGCAAGTCGGCATTAATAATAATGTTTATTTCAGCCCCAAGTCATCCCTCCTTGCAATTGAAATATTTAATAGGCAAATCGTCCCTTCTTGCCAAATAATCATTTAATATGTAAGTCGTCTTTTCTACCCAAATAAACATTGTTTCTTTAGATTTTAATATAATAATATGAGATGAATTTTATCTCAATATTTGATCTTACCAAAAAGGCCACAAATACTAACAATGTCCCCTATTTCTAAGATTAAATTCAATAAATAATAATAATACTATAATAGCGAATAAATAATAAATAAAATATTAGAATAATAAAAAATAAATAACTAATAAATAATAATTAAATATTGTTAAGTAAATAATAAAACTAAATATTAAAATATAAAATAAATAAATAATAATAAAATATCATTATGATTACAATATTAAAATTAATCTATTATCAATATAATAAAATAATCTATTGTTGATATAATAATATACATATTATATTATATAATGATATAATATAAAAAATATAATTAAAATACAAGAAGAAATGATTTATTAATCCAAACAGTAGAAGAACCCTGAAAACGGCAATCCTACCTTCAGCATATTGATTAGAATTATAGTCAACAGACAGCGATAAGATATTTAGCTTGTAATAAATAAAATGACAAATCCTGAACAATGATTAGTAATAATGGACAGATGCGACCTTAGTGCGGGAGATAACCGTTGAGAAGGCCATCAAATAATATGGTTCAGAAAGAGAATTAAATACAGGGGCTGATGTGGTTACTCGATGGGGAAGCGAAGACAAAATCTAGTCACCAGCAATATCATTTCAGAATAGCGACTGCAATCTTTATCCAATACTGCCCTCAGTTAACAATATCGATCAGCACTAATTAGTCAATGAGAACAACAATTGATTAATCAATTCATCCCATATCAATAGGTGAAGTATGGCAGATATTGTTGATAAACATTAATCATCAAACACTGGTCAAAGTCATTACTGATTGGTTGATTACAAACTAATAGACATTGGTTATGAAGGGGCAGTTGTTATAGCATAAAAAACAGCAACTAATATCTGTTAAGCCAGTGGTTATATATTTCATGAAAGGGCGCAATTTACTTGAGAGGGGTACGAGTATGAAAAGATGTGCCACTTAGAAGGCAAACCCTTCACTGTGCCAATTATACATATGAGTATGTATGCATTCAAAGCAGGGGAGAAAAAGAAAGGAATAACAAAACATATGAGTTATTGGACATTCCTTATACAGAAGATAAGTCATCAGCAATCAAGTAATTACATCGATTGAATTCAGGAAGAGTCTATCTCATATACACCTAGATTTGGATCTGCAAAATTAAGCAAGGGCCTAAAGGGAATATATCAGCTGTAAGTATATAACTACAGATCTGAGATAGAACATATAAATTTATCAGCATCAGTATCAAGAAGGATTGGGGTCATTGCTAATTATTTCCCATTCTCATTTCAGAAATTACTAGAGAGACATTCTTTATACAAACCTTTTCATTATATTGGGGCACTTGTGGTTTATCCATTTTTGGGATCAGACAGCCAACAAACAAATGTAGCTGATAGGACATTACCCGGATTGATTGCAGTCAGCAGTGTGCCCCTTGAGTGCATTGTTTGGACTTTGGAAGCAATTGACCCTAATGGGTGCAACAACAATAATTGCCAAATGTGCTGCAAATTTAATCATATTAAGAAAGTTGGTCCTGAAAATGTGATGTAAGACAAAAGTTCTAAGGCTGGCAAAGATATGGTCAGATCTTTTGGTTGTTTACATATTGCGCATAGTTGTAAATCTACAGTATACTGCAGATGAAAGGCTTATGCAAAAAGTCAAAAGAAATTGAAATGTCCGTACCCAACCATCATTATGCAAAAGCCATCTTCCTCAAGTTCTCAAAGTCAAAACTACAATTCATGAAGGCTGGCAAAACAAGATCTCAGATATTTTGGTTATAATGAACTTAAGTTGTGACTTGTGCCTTGTGGAAGTTATAAATGCATATCAAATGCACCCCTGCTTCAAAGTTTTTCCCAACTTCAATAAACAATCCACCCCAATGACTCCAACTAGAGATGAACTGAATGTTCATCCTAGGAGATTCTGCATTAAATGCATTCAACAACTAAAAAGGTTTTTAGGTCAACATTAATAAAAATGTATAATGCCCAATTAAACTTCTTCCACTAGTCTTTGACAGAGTTCATTTGCATTCAAACTCCTGTTTTTCTTCAGCATCTAAGAAGACGATTTCCTTCCTCAGGCAAAACACCCTGCTTGAGACCATCTTCGCAACTCAACAGCCTTATTGAACATCCCCTTCCCCTTTTTTATTTGTTAATCCCTGTGTCCTCACTTTGTCACAACCATGCTCCAAACACCTCTCTAGTCTTTTCTTCTTAATACAACGCTGATTTTTTTATCTAGGAATGTTAGCCAAATGTGATTTATTTATATCTCTTCTCCTATTCCTTTTTTCAATCCAAGTGATCCCTGTACAACTGACAAGCTCTTTACCTTCCTAATTATTATTTGTGTATTTCACATTCATTTTCTCAATCAACATGAGATTGTCATGGTACCAGCACCATTCAGCATAATATTCAAGAAATCAAAAATTTATCAACGTGTCCCTTTCCATGGTCAATAACTGACTAGTTGTTTGAAAATAACTCAAATAGAGACATACAAGCTTGTCCCATATTATTAGTAACTAATATGCATATGAATTGGCTTCATTGTTATGTCAAAAGTCAAAAATATTTCTATAGAACTTAACAAGCTTTGTGGTATGTACCCAGAGCAATGCTATAAAAACAAAGGCATGCATACAGTAGGGATAATCTCAATTCGCCAGGGTTCATTATTACTTAAGAAGTTAAATCTGTATGAGGGGCAAGAAATATATTCAACTCTTAAATGAACAAAAATAGAAAAGTAATGCTATTAATTCAAATTTGGAATCTGAAAAAAAACATATAACTTACTTCTTTGATGGAAAAGTAGCAGTGTTGTAATCCTCCATGTACCTGAAGAAAGTTTCAATGAGTTTTAACAATAATTTTATGTTAATTGTTAAGAAAGAGAAAATAATTATCCTAGGAAAAAGTACAAGGAAAAGTCTCAGTCACAAGAACATGGAATAAACATCCCAAATTTCTATAAATCGTAGACTGAATCATATTAAAGAATATGTAACTTCAAAGGATTACAAAGAACAAAACTGCCAAAAAGTTATATGGGCATACTCCTTGAACATTTGTTTTTCTTCCCACGTCGGTACTGTTTCCAAGTTCACCTACAAGTCAAATTATATATGACAAATGATCAGCAATCTCTACATTAAAATTCCACTTATATTTTTATTTCAAAATATTCATACATAAAATTTCAACATAAGTTGAAATTCAGCCCACCTAGCACTCTACAACATAATGAAGAATCTTTTGCCAAAGATGTGCTTTATTTAAAAGAAAAGATGCAAGCAGGCCTGTCAACTAAATACAATGCCAACGTTAAAAAGGAGCTATCAACAGACAATGTAAATAATAAAAATAAGCAGTATTCATAGGTTTATCTTTGCAAAATCGAACAAATGCTTGAACAAGATCGAGGAGGTCAAGAAGTTGACTCAATTGTATAAGCCAAATGGCCTACCGAAGTACCAATTAATTACAGAATACAAAAGAAATATCTCATTTTCATTATCACCATGTAAATGTGTTCCCTACAGAAAAACCATGAATTGAAAATAATTAATGAACCTAACCAAAGGTAGAATATTCCTTGAAAAGAACATATTATTTCCTTATTATATTTTAAACCCTTTTTATATGTACATTTCAATTAAAACTATCATGTAAATCAGGCGTTCAAGTAACCACAATATTAATTGAGTCTTAACTCTTTAGACTTTACCGTAATGAAGTAATTGCATTGACTTAACAAACTAGATCATGGTAATGCCAATATATTTTTCCTTTTCAAAAAAACATACTTAATTAAATTTATCTTCAGTATTTGCCATTTTTGTTACCAATATTTAGCATGCCCTTATAATCTCTAGAGTCACACCGACACACTTCTCTCACTAGGGCTTCACTTATTGCTTGCTAAGGTTCATTTGTTGATTGCTAGGGTTCATTTGTTGCTCACTAGGCTTCCTTGTGGTTTCCTAAGTTTCCTTTTACTACCTAAGTCTGCCTACACAGGCTTCTGAGCCTTTCCCTACACAGTAAATGCAGCTCAAGATAGGTGTTTCTAGAGCAACTCACAGTAATTCCCATATGAAGGTCCATGTGACAGTCCAATACGTTCTTTGACTGACTACCAAGAACCGGGATAAAAGATTGGAGGATTTTAAGAAGAAGCTACTAGCAAAGCTAACCACAACTTGAGTTGACCATATGGAATTCAACTCACATGTTTGTGTCAAAGATATCTTTGTGGAACTGGAAGAGTACACAAACATTTCAGATCCTCAAAGAAGAGGCAAAACTTAATCAAAACACTAACTTGATCAAAGATATCTACATATCCAATTTCAGATCCGACGTCAGTACTCAATTAAAAATGCAGGAGCCCTGCATATTTGAAAATTCCATAAGTAGCTAGACGTGATAAAATTACTTATCTCCATTGTAAAGCACAAGTAAATGAAAAAAATCCCAAACTACAAAACCATGATAATATTTGATACTCTCTAAACCCTTGTTACAAAGGCAGCCAATCCTTCTTCGAAGGCCATGCCTTTCATGTTGCTGTACGGAAGAATATCTGCATCCCTTTGATGGTAATCAAATTCAAATATACCCCTTAAAAGAAAATAGTATTAAATTTGAAACTTGAGGCACACGCCTCCCCTCACCCCCTCTTAAAATAATGAGCCCTTTATTTCAATTTCAGACATAATGAAGTTTTGACTTTGGGGGCATTTTCAAATTCTTTGCCTCGATCAAAAAGTGAAGATTCTAGTTTCTGGTTGAAACTAGCAATACCCTCAACATATTAAACCTTTTGGTTGACTGCTTACATGTAATGTCCCCATTTCGAACCTTGCTTGATTTGTCTTAAAATTCATAATTAGTATTTGGATTTCCCTTGGGAATGGTAATTTGTAATGTTTTATACTAGGAGGCTGCCAATCCCCAATAATTATAATACATCATTATGCATTTAAATCATATTTAGAATAATCTCTAATTCACAATATATATATTTAAGCTCTAATTCCTTACTTCACTCCTAATCATAGACCATACTCCCTATCCCCTTAATAGTGATTAGTGAGTTATTAAAGAATTAGCTAAATATATATTATTATCTTCTGTATAATAAAAACATTAGTAAACATACATGCCATGATGCATAGTTCTGATTCCACTTAAATATATAAATAGTAAATATATGGATAACTTATATATCATATTTGATATTTAATTCAAAACTTATTATGAATAACATATAATTTATATTCAATAACCTATCATCATAAAAATTCATTATTAAATAATTTTATACTTATAATCACGAGAATTCATAATTCTCTATATAATGTATTTATTTCATATTCTATATATTAGTTACTTATTTATCAATATATTTGAGTTAAGTTATTTCAAATGTAAGTTTACTTCATAACAATATTACTATATTTCATAATTCATTATTTCAATGTTTATTTCATAACTTATTATTCTAAAGTTTAATTCCTATTATTGTTAATATCTAATTCATACAATTCTTATAAATAAATTAACTCAAACAAAGATATACTTACCTTCTTTATGCCTTTATTTTTAGCTTATTCAATATTTCTTTCCTTTTAATATTCCCCTACATTTCCTCCTTGATCTTCTCCTATATTTCCTCCTTGATTTTCTCCTACATTTCTTTTCTTGTTTTCTGTTGAAGTTTGAATAATCTTCTCTTATTATTATTATTCTCCTTTTTATTTATTTCCTCCATATCTAAAAATCCAGAAGGAATGGATTTGATATCCATTATATACATTGGCATGTTGAAGGGTTGCCACCTTTAAATGTTAGAGATATGCCTCTATAATTATTAATTATTATTCATTTATAATTTATTTTAATTACCATTTACAATGATTATTAATATCATTGTTTATATTATAATCACATTTTATTATTATTTATTAGACTAAATATATTTATATTAATTCTATTGATTCAATTATTATTATAATAGTCTAGGTTTCATTATAGAATGAATTTAATAATAAATTATATTTATTATCATTTATTTGTCTATTAATTTATTATTCATTTATTTGTTCATTATCTATTTCTTTATTTAATATCTTCATATTACTATTTAATTTAAACTTATCTAATTGTAGATATTAATCATATTATATTTAATTATTATTTATTATTAATCACTTATATAATTATTATTACTAGGTATTTAATTTTTGTCATAGCTTAATATTATGATTTATTTATTAAATTCTCTCCGGGAGAGGGGACATTACATTACACCATCATCTTGACATTGGGAACTTACCATCCGTATCAATTGACACATTCAATGTATTGGGTTGTTCGATATATTATACACAAGACAATATGTTTAAAGATGAATTAAATAGTTGTCATTGACAAAGTTTAGCTTGGCTTACTGATTCAATGCATAGTTCACAAAATTGGACTCTAAGAGTACTCCGCAAGCCCAAAATATTCAACTAGGCAAAAAAACTCATCAAATACTCGACAAAGACTTGGCGAAAACCAAGTTCTATTGGAGGGGCGAATGCAAGGTTTTAAACTTTAATAGAAAAGAATCCTTGTGAATTATGCATTTTAACCCGCATCTTAATTTGCCCCAACGCATTTTAACCCACGTTGGCACATTTTAATCCTTTCTTGCAATTTCTACCTTAGAATCACGTGAAACCCGATCATTTTTTGTATTAAATCCGACATTTTTTCCATTGCAACTTGTCTACAGAGACTTGCAAGTTAAACTTAAGAGTGCTTGCCTAGCTGAAAATATGCAAGTACTCAGCAACTCAAAGAGTATTCGCAGGATCTTTTATCTATGATTTAATGCTTTTTACTTTAGGATCATGTACCATCTAGCACAAAGAGAGTTTCTTCTCATTCCAATTCTTGTCATTCCAATGAAATGGTCAAGGTCAAGATCATCTTTCAAAGAGAATCGCTCTTGAGAATTTCGAAATGTTGATCTCACATAGGATCAAATTGGTTTCATTGTCCATATTTATTGTATGCATATCATCCACCAAGCTAACCATTTAAACAAATACATCTATGCCTTGCTAGTAATATTCCACAATTTCCCTCAAGATCTTCCATCAAGTTGTAGCGTAAAGCATGTCATTGAATTACTCTTAAGGATATTTTTATTATTTTTTTCTATCAATATACCCACCCTTTATTGAGTTAAAGACATAATATTACCATATTCCATGTAGATGCATTTTTTAGAAAGGCAAAGTCTGCAATCTCCTTCTAAATCTTTATCCTCAGTTACTTTGGAATCCTAGCCTTAAGACACATTTTTCTCCCACAAAGGGTGTCAGTTGAAGACATAATATTTTCAGTCCATCGAATCTTTATCAGCAGCTTCTCATGAAGCCTAGTTTTAAAACACATTCCTTTCCAACTAAGGGTATCAACTAAAGGCATAATATTTGCACATAGTATTAAATTTTAATTAAAGAAGCTTATCCCTAATATACATTCCCCTCCCATGAAGGATTTCACTTTAAGATATAATATTTTCACAATATATGGAAATTTTTTATCTTCAACTTTTCAAGAAGCCCTACCATAAAGGGTATCATGCACTCAATATCTCAAGAAGCCCTACCCAGTATACAACGAAAATTTGCATTAGTACCACAAAGGTAGATGCATAATTACCAAACTTTCCTAGCTACAGCACTTCTTGACCTAGATATCACGATAAGTTCTAGGGAAGTACCTTGCTTCATCCTAAAAATTCTCCATCCAAGCCCTATTTGCCCTAATCAATATACGAAGAAAATGTGCCTTAATGATTTAGCACTAGTCAACAATAACAATGTTGGATCTATTAGATGTTGTGTTGCAAAAATGAGACAGCATTGTACTGATTTCTTGTTCACATGTTTTAATCTTCCCTAACTCTACGCTTCCTATTGAGGATGAGCAAAGCAAGGAGTAGGGCACTCCCCTAGCTTGGGAAATTATAGCTAGATATAGCCATTCTTGAGCTTTAACCATTTTTTGGTTTACCCTATCTCATTACATTTCTTAATTTTAGTCTTCTTGTTTTTTTGTTTAATTACTTTTGTAGGCTAGGGTCTTTTTATATTAATTATTTTCTATTGTACCTAGTTATACTTTCAAGCCCTATTGACCTAGGCAATTACATAATTTAATTCTTTCTCTCCTTAATAAGGCCTTTAGCAAAATCATTGTGTGTGTATTGTCTTGCTAGTTATGTGTATGTGCACATGTGCATGCATACACGTGTATGTAATATAAAAAAATTATCTCTCGTGGATAAGGTATTTTAGCGAAACCAATATATATGTGTACAATATGCATGTATTTACACACACACATATATTGTCGTGTTGTATATATACACACATGTAATATATGGATATATGTGTGTACATATACATATGTGCATATTGTCAATATCTGTACCTATGTCCATGTGTGTGTGTGTGCATGTGTGCGTGGATGTAGGTGTGTTTGCATGCGTGCGAAGTGTATGTGGGTTTGTGCGTGCATGTGTCGGTGTGTGTGCATGTGGTGTGTGTGTGGGTTTGTGCATGCATGAGCATACACGTGAATGCATGGATGTGTGTGCGTGGGTGTGCCTATGTGTGTGTGGGTGGGTGAGTGTGTGTGTGCATGGGTGTGCACGTGCACATTGAAGAGCGCACAGGAAATACTAAGAGTGGGAGGTGAATTGGTATTTCATATTTTTTAAACTTTTAAATGCATGAAACTACATAAAATATAAAGAGAACAAGACGCAAACACCAAATTTCTCATGGAAAACACTTTCGGGTAAAAAACCACAGCACACAATAGCTTTCATTAACAAAATGGGCACCAACCCAGATTATGTACATGAGGACCAACTCCCAGAGAGCACCAACTCCGATCAGCTGAGTCACCAACTCACAAAGAGCCCCAACGCTCCTCAAAGCACCAACTCTAATCAGCTGAGGCACCAACCCAAAAAAAATACACTGAAATACAGAAATAATTCTTGAACTCTTGTAACCAGCACAATATATTGTCAAGGACTAATATTCAACAAAAAACTTCAGTCGTCGTTCTTAGGAAGTGATCAGGCCAAAATGAACAGCCATGCCTGATGATATCTACACCAAACTATTCCTCATATGCAAAGCTCCTTCAAAACCAGACTCCTTCACCATGCACAACTCTAACAATAACCAAACTTCATCATGCACAGCTTTAACAAAAAATAAACTTCTTCCTGCACAGCTCTATCCCCTTAATTCACTACCTTCGATCCTCGAAACACTAATCCCCTTAATTTTATTAATTCTATAACAAGGTATTGTCTGAACCAATACCAAATTTTTCTACAACCAATATTTCAGCTCAACTAACTAATAACACTGCCCAGATAAAACCAATATTTCACGCAGCACCAAAGAATCATACTTTAACTTCAAAAAAAAAAACTGCATCATGCTCGTGTCTCCCAAAAGAATATCGTTATGCTCAAACATATTCTAGAGTAATGTCTCGTGATTCTTAAGTTGCCCAACCATGCTTGCACATTTTTTTAACAGCACATGTTCATCTCTCCATTCCTTTTCATATATGCAAAAAATGCCCAACTTCCAATATATCCACCCACACATTCACATCTTCCATTTTTTATACATTCACCCCAAAATGATTAGTAAATGGAGAGCATGTTGCAACAGCTAAAACCACCATTTCACTTTCATACAGATATGAAAAAATAATGAACCACAACACCTTTCCATATCTTCATATACAAGAAACGAACACCATCCACAAAAGCTGGACTATCTTTGGAAAGCAACTATAGAAGAAGACCAGCTATTATGGCTCAACAGCAAAACTTAATGTTGGAAATATAATTTCATCTATATTCCACCCTTCAAAAATGCCCAGACCCTGCAAGAATGAATAACGCTGATGGTTTTTATAGTCATACGACCCAGAATAGATGTACGCACATTGCAATCATCACACAATTACTTTCTAACAAAACAGCTCACTCAATGCATCAGGCATCAACTCTTTTTCCCCAAAAAGCTGCGATCATAGCCTTTAATTCTCCAACTTGTGCGATTTAGGCAAATATTAATATTTCCTCTCATTAAACAAACCTCCACCAAGAAATCAACTAGGAAAGATAAGTGGTCCCCCCTTTTAATGTTGGCATTGAATAATTAAATTCTTATCATCCCAAACCATAGCGTTTTTGCTCCAATACTTAATTATTACTTTAGCCCTTTTATTAACTTAATGTTTAGCCTATGGGATAAATAAATAGTAGGCTAACATTATTATTTATTTATTTACATGCTAGGCAAGAGGGGACAATACATTGAATCTTGATTTAATGTCATAACTTGACACACTATGAAAAATACCTTTTACTTGTTAATTTATCTCTTGATAACAAATTTAAAATAGGTGCCTCAAGATTGACATCTGTTGACAATTTTTAGATAGATGTATTTAATTTAATCATACTAGTTAATGTTTAGATTTTTTAAATCGTATTAAAATGCTATTTTATTTTTCTATATGAATATTATATTTGAATATTAATTTAAATGATTAAAGTTACACACAAACAAGTAAACATGCATTAGATAGATTAAAAAAAGACAGAATCGTTTCATTAACTAAGGTTTATTTTCATAGTTCACTAGTACTGTAGTGGTACGAAATGGTACTGGTACCAATACATTAATCGTTGAAAAAAATAGGAGACATAAAAAGAAGAAAACTGAAAAACATTTATTGTTTGATAATTTAATTTCTTTATCAATCAATATGACATTGAATTTTCAAGTTTACACACAATAAGTATAACACACAAAGACTAATTTAACATATTAAATATAATCTCTAGAGTTCATACGACATATTGATACATTCCTAGGCACACAAAAAAGAAAAATCAGAAGTCTAAATTACCAAATTCTACATTCAATGGATGAAGTTCCACTCTTAGATCAACTACATCATCAATTTCTAGGTCCTCAACTATGATGCTCTCCAGATACTCATCACTTTCAAGCTCAGGTTCTTTAGGCATGTGAAGATCCCTAGTCCTCTCTGTCTGTGATATTCAATTTCTTGGAGGCAAGTAATGAAGTTTTTGTTTTGTATTTTTTGAATTTTTCAATTTTTTTGTGTTTTTCATATAAAAAGCAATGCAAATATAAACATAGAAATTAAAGGCAGGAAGAATAAACAACAGCAACCTCACATATGAATATTCTTTATTTATTTGAAACCATTTTTATACACATGCATACCCAAGAATGAAGTACTTTTGTTTCCTATGCTTCGGCTGGTAAAAAGCAACCTCTTTATGGTTCGAATCTCTCCCACACTGAAAGTCACTCCTCCAAAATTGACGCTAACGTCTTCCTTATGTTCCCACGGACTCTCTAGAATTTTCTTAGAATTTATTGAGCATTTCTTGACCAAAATCGCCCTCCTGTCCTTAGCACCTACCCTGCTCCAGTTAATGGCTGTAAAAAGCAAATCGAACAGCCTAGAAATGGTGCTGCTAACCACCAAAACGCAGAGGAGACTTTCGATCTTCCTAAGGCTGAACCCTTTTACTGATTATCTTTCTCTGAAATCCATCTTCTAGTTTGCACAATCTTGACCTCAGAATGAAGCCAACAGATAAGCAATCTTCAGCTGATATCTCACAACCTCAGAAAGCGGATACAATGAAGAAGCTACGCACGCCAATGCCCAAAAAGCTCTGGAATTGCAGAAACCCTCGTCCCTGTTCTTTAATGCTCAGTGAGTTCATGAAGTGAGTTTGTCAAATGCCAAAAGAATGAAGTTCGATTTCTCCTTGGCAAACTTTATATCCTTTCATGAAGTCTAACTTCTCCAAAAAGCATTTAATTGGCATTTAATATCACATAAACTTGCACATTCATATTTTATATTAATCCCCTTGACTTAGGCGCTCAACAATTAATTAAAACATATGGCCCCATTTTAATGATGAATTGACCCCTTCATGAAAGTGCAATTATAACCTTATTTTATTATGTGCCATAAATGAATAATTATTAAAAAAGTATTACTTCATTTATAATTAAAACATCATAACTCCATGAATATTCATTATTCTTCAATCCCGTCTGATGCAGGGAGTCAACCACTGCATCCTCTGCACTTCTGATTGTCTTACTAAAAATAGTAAGGGTCCCTCTCAACCATCCCCTGACTTACTATAAATAGTAAGTATAAGAAACTTGGCCCTAAAACCCATACAAATGCCAAGTCTGAAACTACTGAGCTCTGGAGTAGAAAAATAACCCATTCACTGACTAGGTCTTTGCCTCAAAGGACCCTCTATCCAACCCCATTAGCCTATGATGGTCAACTAATACGCTAATCTTGCTGAATAACTGATGTCTAACTAGGAGGGGGCATCACAAGGCAATATAATTGGGTTAAATCATTGAGCCCATTGCTATCAACCACTTCATCCTCCAAGGATGCAACTACTCCATCAAGTAGATTTGGTCCCATTTTGACAAAGGGCCCTCCTTGCATCCAAGGTGTACATGAGAGAGAAGCCAAATTGAGCTATAAAGGTAAGCTAGATTCACTACTTTCTTTGACCCTAATCAATTCCCCTTCAATAAATGAATGAAACCATAAGCATTCTAATTCCTTTCACAAGATGAAAAGTTGGTTATTTTTAAGAGCAATCTTATCGCAAGGTGTTTCACTTCCATGGTTCTACCATCACTCCAAAATGTCTTTCTTTGCTTGCATATCATTTAAGGCTTCTGCAAACAAAAAATCACCTTGCCCAATAAATATATCAATAGCGGTAGATGGTATTATAGGTAATATTTGTTATTTATCAATAGCAATTGACGGTATTGCAGCTGATGTTTGTATTCTTATCACTTGAAGCCTAGTAATATGGCAGTCGATATTTGTATTTTGTATTTATTCTTCATAGGTTTAGCCAGGGCAACTGGCTATTAATTGTTGACTTGGTGGTCAGAACCTCCTTGGGGACTTGTGGCATGGCTTAACCACCTCCTGTGGGTCGGGTTAAATCTGGCATTTGTATCGGGCATTGATAGTTAGATCTTTTGGTGCAACGGCAAATGATTCCAACAATTGGTATCAGAGCCTTGGGTCATGGGTTCAAGTCCCCCTTCAGTGGGTGTTGAAGGCTCAATCAAGGCTGAGGGGGAGATTGTTGACTTGGTGGTAAGAACCTCCTTGGGGACTTGTGACATGGCTTAACCACCTCCCGTGGGTCGAGTTAAATTTGGCATTTATCTCGGGCATTGATAGTTCAAGCTTTTGGTGCAACGGCAAATGATTCCAACATTAATATCCTTTGTAAAATTATTTATTTTAAATTATTAGGGTTTCTACATAATTTTGTATATGCAAGGTACTTATCCTAGGTAAATCATATTTTGTAAACTTTGAAAAACTTACCTGAAACTAGTATTTCAAACAGAATTTTTAAATGTCAGAACCCTATCATTTAAGAAAAGAATTTTCTTACAATTTTGCAGAGATTTATAGCACAAAGACATTAATTTGAATGAAAACCCAATTTGAGTTTTGCTCATAAGGCCCAATTGTAGTTTTTGTTTTACTCATTCAATCCTATAATTATTTTCATGTAACATGATTTATTTTCACCATTCTTATAGTCAAGGATAGCATGGCCTGAAATAGGTTATGATACCATGTTAGGATTTAAATATGTTTTAAACCAGGAAAAGCATTAATCATAATAATAATTCTACGTTATTGATCATGGTTTAGGTTTATTGGTTTCATTCATAGATTCATTCAAAAATAATCATGGATTTGGGTTCACTTTGGATTCGTCCATACAAATACAAATACACACACATATGTTTGCAAACTAAAAACATAATTAATTTAAAATATCACGTACATGCACATAATAAACAAAACAACCATAAAGATTAAATTCAAATTTTAAAATACAATAAATTAAATAATATTGAATTTTAAATAGTTTATATTAAATTAAAAATATTAAAATTTAAATATAATTGTATTATACATAAAACTATTAACATTTAAATCAAATCTCAAGCCCTAAACATACAATGGAAAATATAAAAACACTTAAATTTTCACATGAAGGGCTCAAGCTTCTTTAAGCAATGTCACATCACATCCACAAAACAGGAAAAATCAGCAATACTGCCAACATATTTGGGAAAAGCACAAGAAGGGCATGGGATTTGCATTTGCAAAGGGACATCATTAAAATCGAACATTTTAGAATTTTAAAACACAATTCACACATGGTTCAAAAAGGGATTTCAATTTCTCTTTTGGGTTCTTTACAAGTTCCTCCAAGATGAACCGACAATCATCTGCATGTTGCATGACAAAATCTTCTTATAAATCGGCCTGAATTTGGAACAATATGAACCAAACCCAAATCTAGACATGCTCGGGGGCAAACTGGTAATATAATATTAATTTGAACTAAGAATTAAGTCTATAGTTATATAAATAAAATTGAAGCAATATTGCATGATACTCCAGAATTTATGTGAGGAGAACATTACTATTCAACACCCCACAAACAAGCATCATTTCATTATATTGAGAGACTGAGAGCTTACAACAATGAAACATAACTTTTCCACTCTCTCTCCCCCTTCTTCCATACATAACTGCAATAGCTCTTGCTAATTTTTACAAGCCAAAACTCTATGACACCAAATCTACAAATATATAGATCGATTATAAGTATAAAACACCACAGGATCAGATTCTAGTTCAGATTGTCTATAATTTTGGCCAAGGTTCAATTTTTTTCAAGCCAAAAATGATTCTACCTTTCACTAATCAAACTTGACTAATTCCAAAGTTGCTGTCACAATTCCCTGAGTGAATATCAAGCAATTCTAGAGGTGGATGCACTTTTTGAAGGTTTTTTTGGACTATGAAAAGCCCTAGCCATCAGTATTTTTTGTTAGAATGTGAGCTTTGTCTGCCGCATAAGAGAAAAACAATTATAAATGACAAACAAGATATAAACACTTCATTATCTCTTTTGAACATCATGTAACTGCAACTTGAACATGATTTCATGCATTTATTCAACTCAGTGTACTACTCACTATGTACTGACCAATATTTCTAGCTCAAACAAACAAAATATATCCTTCATTCTGTCACTTGTGCGAAGCCTTTAGGTTTAAAATTTACAGCCCTAAATGTGGTTTTAAGATTAGGCTTTAGCATTTTAATTTTTATTAATTGAACAATGCTATATTTAGTTTAGAATAGATAGTTACTATTAATATATTTTTACAAATATACTTGAAAATAAAAATATTAATATGATATAGATAGTATTCTATTAATATAGTTCATTTGAATAGCTAAAATAGAAATTTGCTATTAGGTATAGTATTAGTTTTATATAGATATACTAAACATATATAGAGAGAGATGGATAGACAACTGACCTGCCCGAAATATACCTAGCCTTCTCCAGAAATATTGTCATATCAGAAAATCATTTCCAAGTACTCATGTCTGTACTTGATTCCAACTTGGTAACTAAACCAAAACTACATATCCAAAAATATATACCTGGGCATCCTTACATATAGTATGCATCTGATGCAACTTTCAGTGATTATGCCTTTTCAACAAGTCAGTTCTGAATGAGAAGGCTCACTATCCACTGCCCTAGTATTACTCAATATTTCGGCTCTTTCAACCATATCTGATTCCAACTGTGATCCTAGTGCAGTCAATTGTTTAACCCCCAGGCTTTGTTGCAACGAGGAACCTGCAGTTAAGGTATCTGCTACTTTAGTTAATATTGTTTTTTTAATATTAATCTATTTATTAATGAAATATCCAAATGGCAAAATAATGCCATAGGAAAAGTACTTTAATTAATATACTAATATCTAATATTAAAAGAGAGACCAGAAGGAGAGTTCATGAATCTTGGCAAGTGCAATTAAAAGGACAAATCAGACAACAAGCCTGATGGTACTCAAAAGGAAAGGGGAAATTATTTCCTCGGCATCTCATTGAGATTTTGTGGGACCAAATACCTCTGTTTGGACATAGGTATGATCCACAAGAGGTTGTTAAAACTTTAAGAACAAAATTAAAAGATTTTCTAAAATTTCAAATTGTGCAAATACTCTTTCTTTTGACACATCTGAAGCCATCCATTTTACTCAATCGGTAGCTCAATTTTGCAAACATTGGGGATGGTTTTGCTGCTGCTAGAGCAGTCATGAGTCATGACTATTGGTTTGTCCTAATTCCAACATGACACAAGGAGCAATAAGGGGAAGTGAACAGTTGCACCTTTTGGTATTTCAATTCACTCAAGGATGCTTCCAATGCAAGGGAAGGCCTTCCAAGATCCTTCAAAAGGGCATGTCAAACACAGATACAAGGTTTGAAAGGTTGGAGAATTGTTTGAATGCATCCAGCAGAAGGAAAAAATCAGTTTGATTTCAAAGAAAGCTTGACAGGGACCAAGAACAGCTTATTTGTTGTTATCCACTCCCTGTAACTTGATTTCCAAGTAATATAAATCAGACAGATGAGCTATTAGCCCTCTGCCAGCTGGATTTTTCTCCATGGCGGTTCTCCACGATAATCTGAGTGTCCACTATTTCTGTGTTAAAAATGAATGTTTCATAATACTTCTTGATAATTTTTAATAATTTTAAATCAGAGCCAGCAACAAATTTTAGTGATTCTTAGTTTCAGCTAATTGTTTGACAAAATTACAGATCAGAAATAGCCAGGGAGATTCAGAAGCTAGGCAGAATCATCATGTGGAATCCTTCCAAAAGGTCAAGCTTGGGACATTAAAAACGTGATAGAATTTTTTTTGTTATTGCTTGTTTAGAAACCCTAAAAGGGTGTGGGTCTCATATAGAGCCCTCTAAGCCTTCATAAGGCCCATATGTTTCATTTGGCATCCACATTTTTGCAACAGCTAAGAGGAAAGTGAGAAAAAGAGTTTGAAAGAGCTTGGAAACTGATTTTGCATGTGATTGCAAGATCAAAAGGAGCAAGAGGAGCAAGAAGATTCCATTTTGCAAGTGATTCATCAAGCACAAGGTAGGGTTTTTACTATTTTCTTTGTTTTATTTTCAGATTTTCATTTTTGAATGCATTGTTTGAGTTTCACTATTTTAGACTCTTGTTGATGGGCTGAATATGTTGAATGTGCTTCAACTTTGATTCTTTGAATGCATTGTGTCAAAGCATTATTTTTAATTTTTAATTTTTTTTGTTATTAAGTTAGGCTGAAAACTGCTTATTAGTTATAAATTATAATGTTATAATTTATTTGAATTTCAATTTTTAAACTAGGCTGAAACTAATTAATTTTTCTTTTTAAATTACTAACTAGGCTGTTATTTTAAATGCAGTGTCTAAATGGCCTCTAGTCAAAGTGGAGAAGAAATAGGATTGTATGAGGGAAGTGCTAGTATATCTGAGTATGAGCCTGAGCTTGATCATGAGGGAAGTGAGCATGGGGATGATCCAGAAGCCCAATTTCAACCTCCTTATATTGCACCAGGAGTACCTTCTATTGACTGCCCCTCAGAGACTTTGACACAGTTTGCTAGGGGTCATTTTGATCCATAGTCCCCTCCAAAACAATTTGCAACCAGAATTTCACTCCCTACAGCTACAAGTGGTGGCACACGAAAATGGAAATGTAATTTTTGTGGCACAAAATGGTTTGGCAGCATTACTAGGGTCAATTCACACCTATTTTGAACTAGATTTGATATGAGCTCATGCAAATTCCTGGCAGATGCTGAAAATGTGAAGTGTAGATTCCTAATGATAGTGCAGTTGCAGTGCCTAAATCTTTGGCTAGTAGGCAACAGGTTCAAGCTATTCAGCAATTATAGGGGCAACGAGATGCTTTTACATGTATCTTGCATCAGAGAGCAAGGACTTTGTCAGATTCAACTTTCATTCCTTCATCCATTCAGAGTTCAGCAGGGGAGAGCAGCAAGGGGAAACGGAAGGTAGGAAGTTCTACTAACCCCATTGCTGATTTATTTAACATGCACGCGAAGGATCAGTTAGACGATGCCATTGGTATATTCTTATTTGCCAATGGCATCCCATTGCATGTTACTCGATCTCCTTATTATAGGGAGATGACGTCCTTGGTGGCGAAAGAGGGAGGACCATCATATGTGCCACCAGGTGAGCACAAATTGAGGACGACGATCTTGGATAGGCAATATAACAAGATCAAGGTTTTGATGGAGCAGATGAAGGCATGCTGGATGGAGTCGGTTTGCAGCATTATTATGGATGGGTGGACGGACATTAGACATCGTCCACTCATCAACATCATGGTCACATGCACTGAGGGCCCATACTTTCTGAGGGCAATTGATTGTTCAAGGCATCGTAAAGATGTTGATTTTCAATTTCACGTCCTTAGGGATGCCATTGAGGAGGTTGAGCCACAAAATGTGGTCCAAGTAGTGACAAATGCAGCACATGTGTGCAAAGCTGCAGGGAGGCTTGTTGAGACAGCCTATAGACATATTTGCTGGACTCCATGTTGTGTGCATGCCATGAACAATGCACTCAAGGGCATGGGAAAAATTGGCTGGATTAAACAAGTGGTTAATGATGCGTGAGAGGTGCAAATGTTTATCTGCAATCACCATACTTCACATGCACTGTTCAGGAGCTTCACGAAGGAGTTTCTGAAACTAGTTGAAACTAGATATGCATCATATTACATTCTCTTGGAGAGAATGGTTGAGTTGCAAGAGCCACTGCAACTCATGGTTATGACACAGGAATGGAATCGGTGGGCTGAGTCCAAAACAGAGCAGGGGAAGAGGGTAAGGAGACAGTGAAGAGTTATTAGTTTTGGATTGATGAAAAATACATACTCTCCATCATTACTCCAGTTTTCATGGTCATCAGATATGGTGATGAGAATGCACCTACCCTTGGAGAGGTTTATGAGTGCATTGATTCCATGCTTGGCTAGATGAGGGCTATTGTGCATGAGAGAGACCCCACTCTAGCATTCTATACTGCGCACATTCAACCTATCATTCACCGCAGGTGGGCGAAGCTAAACACTCCTTTGCACATGGCTGCCTATGCATTGAATCCTAAATGGTACATGTCTAGGCTTGGTAGAGTTACACCACTTCAGGATGATGAGGTGAAGGCCAGGTTCTTTCGGTGCATTGGAAAGATGTTTGATGCTGAGACTGCTGGTCGGATTCGCTCTGAGTGGACGGAATTTTCCATTCTTATAGGTAATTGTTAATTCAATATTCGACATTCGTTATTAATATTTAGTTTTACTATCTTAGTATCTAGAGTTTGGTAACTTTAGTTTTAGTATTGGCCCATTGGGTATGTACTGTTAGCTCTAAAAGTTGCACCCTGACTAAACTCCAAAAAACTCAATCACTTTGAGAAACATGGAAACACTCCAAGGTTGTGGGTAACCTATAGCTGGAATGAATCTTCGGATTCTAGGTCGGCTCCTGTATGATCTCACCTAAAACCACCTAAAACTAAACTTTTGCTGGAGGAAAGAGGTAGAAAGATAACATGAAATAAAATCTAATTCCTACAGGGTGATGCACCAAACTGAAACTTGCAGCATACAAAAGAATAATTCCTGAAAAATACACCTAAATGCAATCATAAACTCACGCAACCTATTTACTTCATGTTCATGCATAAGTATTTCACAGAAAGGTCTGAGAAATTGTGTTTAGGAAGGAAAGATAAACTTTCACAACACAAAACTGTGAAAATTTCTTTAACACAAATTGTAAACTGCAACAAAACATCTGCCATAAATAAGAAGGCAAAATATTGCATAAAAATGAACTCCAATGTATTCTTGTATCTGCAAAAATGAGTTATAAGCTAAAACAGAATGAGAAAAAGGATTGAAAATAGTCACAAGGCTCTCAAAACTGCATAAAACCAGAACTTCTTACAAATGAGTCTCAACTCATACTTATACATTTTTATCCAGCTATATTTAGGAGAGCAATAACCCATGGGTCGGATTTAGTCTACAAGGCCATTTTTGAGCCCCTCAAGGGACTTCCAAAAGGCATAAAAGTGGCCCAAAATTCATGTCTCATGTTTATCAACATAAATATCCTCCATAAATGCAGCCTTATCTCTCAAAAGCTCTCAAAAATATCTGAAAAGTAATAACTCCACTCAGAAATTTCATCATCATCTCCATGACATCAGCACTTAGTCATAGCATTTGAAAAATATCTTAAATCTTTTATTTTTTTAAAAGATAAAAATAAATATCTTATTTTTGCATTATAAATATTAAATAATTATTATTCATTTATTTAATAAATATCAAAGATATTTATTTAATAAATGAATTATAAGATATTTACTATTTATAATAATTTAATAATAATTAATAATTAATTTGTAGTTTATTATTTTCATAAATATTAATTATGTTAATAATGTTTATTTAAGTGATAATTAAAATCACTTAGTAACATTATTAATATAAAAATATTTATTAAAATAATAAATAATAAATGAATTATTAATGCTTATTAAAATTTGTAAATAAAATATTTATAATTTACTTTCTAAAAGATCTAAGTAAGATATTTTACATTGTGAACTATATTAATAAAAATGATTTGTAAAATATCATTTTATTAATATAGCTCATTTACATTTTATGACTATGGACTTGGAATAAAGTGATAAAAATTAATCACTTTTGAATGAAACTTTGTTTATTTCATTTTGCCCATACGTGAGCACTTAAGGAGAATGAAAAATTAAAATGAAAGGCAAAAACCTTTCCTTCTTGTCACGTAACAAATGACTCAAGGCATTTTCAAACCCTAGAATCATTATTTCATTTTTCATTTGGTCTTTACTTGCTGGGAATGAAGTTTTGCTCCAGCCGCCATGAGAAGAAAGAGGGTTTTGAAGAAATGTGATGGAGTTTGCTTACCGCTGGCAGCCATGCATGAAATCTTTCATCTTCTTGTCTTCTTCTCTGCTGCTAGCCGCCATAGATGAAGAAAGAGGGTTTTTGGAAGGAAAAATCTGGGTTTGTGCTTCTGTTGGCAGCCATGAATGAAGTCCTTGACTGAGATTTTATGGAGCTAGTTGCTGCTCCTTGTCTGCAAGCTTTCTTGAGGATTTCATGGAGATCTTGAGCCATTTGTTACAGATTTTGAAGGATTATAGATGGCTGCATTTTTTCCTCTAGTATGTTGCCATTTACAATCTGAAAATACTCTCCTTTGAGCTCCATTCTGTGGCATTCTTGGTGTTGCTTCATGAAAGATTTCTTTGAGTTTCCCTTGCATAAAAATGAAGAAAAAAAATCTCTGTTTTTTTCTTGTATGCTGTTATTACCTTAGATTGATGGAAATATATGCAAAATACTTGCAAAAAACAACCATAAAACAGCTTTGTTTTTCCTCTCAATGCTGGATTCGAAACCCTCATGGTCATAACATGTTGAAAAATGATCTCTTTGCTTCACACAAGCTGCAATCATTATTTCTGGGCATTTTATTTTGTATGAAGAAGAAAGAACATTCCCCACTTCTTTAAAAATGACTTCAGTCATGGCTTTTCCTGTGGCTTTGAAACTTTGCAACAAAAACATGAACATACGAACATACAAACACAAACCTTCCCTTTTGGCATACTTTGAAATCTCTGTATGAAGGCTGCTCCAATGTTCTTAACTAATATCAGATTTTTATCACTACTTGGGCTGCTTTGATGCATGCATAAATCTGAATTTAATTTGTTGTTCTTGGCAAGAAACTTTGTGCTATTTGAGCTTGAATGAAAACATAATAAAAAATGAAGCCTCAAGTGCTCTTAGACAATCACGTCAATGTTCTTTGTGACTAATTTATGGACATGAAGTCTATTTTACATTCGCTGTCCTCTCAAGAATGTCTTTTATGATCAATGTGCTTATTTTATTGCTGCTCTTTTTCACAACTTACTGACTATCATATCTTCATTTATGGACAACAAAACTACATTTGGAACATGAATTGAAAATAGCCTTCATAAGCAAGACTTTAGCTCTTTTTTTTTTGTTCTCCTTAATGATTCCTTGCTGCCCCTGTACTTGGTCTTATTTATAGCAGCACTATTATATGTATGTGATCATCTGATATTTCTTTATATCTATACCTCTTATTAGCAAGCTGGGCTCAAACCCTTGTGAGAGCCACATTTACGTCCACTTGTTAATCAAAGTCATAGATAGAACACACATGTTAGAATAAAATTACATTTTGTTTTGAAATAATGGATGACTATATGGGGGGTAAGATATGTATGAATTTAGACCAGTCATTGCTTAGAACTATATTCTAGTTCTAACCCATTATCTTTTCCACATTTTGCAGGACACAAGGCAGCAAGGCAACAAGGATCAAGGAGATTCAGCAGAGAAAGATATCAGGGAACAATCCAACATACGCCAATCATTTCAGGGAATGACTAGCCCCGATTCATGCATTCTTTCTCTTCTATTTTTGTACATGTATTCATGCATTATTTGAAAACAAAATGCAATGAACTACCTCTAGCTAGTTTCACGGCTTGTGTGGAGCATAAAAACATAACTTTTGATGAATAAAAATATTACATTCTCAGAAAAGATTTGCAAAGCGTCACTTTTTTTGTTTTGATCTTTTCCTCATTAAATGTAATAATTCAATCATGTATCGAACTTTTCAAAGTTAATGCATTTGGTTTGAGAAACACATGAAGTAAAAAAGCACCTTTCCTTGAAAACATGATAGCTCTACCAAATTGAGCCTAAGTAAAAATTTTGGTAACATGTACTTCCAGGATACTCGGATTTGGCAAAGATGGACATTAGAACTATCGCACAGAAGCATCCGATATTGTGGTGGAAATGTCATGGAGCACAAAGGGCAAAGATTACCAGACTAGCCATCCGATTGCTTTCTCAAGTTTGTAGTTCCTCATCTTTAAAACCTATTCAAGTTTTTAAATTTTAACTTTTTTATAAACTTAAGAGTTTTTAATTTTAGTTTTACTATTCTGATTTTATAAATTTGTTTGCTATCTCAAGTTTCTAGTTCCTCAGCTGCAGAGAGGAACTGGTCTACTTATAGCTTCATCCACTCTATTAAGAGGAACAGACTTACCTCTAAGAGAGTGGAGAAGCTAGTTGTTGTACACAGTGCCTTGCATATTGCAGATTGCAAGGCACGCGGGTACAAAGAGAGCCCAGCAGCACAATGGGATGTAGAGCCAAAGGATCCAGCACAAATCGATGAGGACGAGATTGCAACAGAAGCCGACGTAGGGCTAGTTGGTGTTCCTTTGGCAGACCTTGACCATGAGGACTCTGAGTCCAGTAGTTCTAGTGATGAGGACTTTGGCTTGGGGGATGATTAGAGGCGTCCCATTCTTACATTTTGACATGATTTCAAATTGACATTTTGATTTTGTACTCATTTTGATATTGATGATTGATCATGATTCATTATATCATATCATGCTACTCTACTCATTTTAATCATGATCATCTTTATGATATGACATATTGATATTTTTGTTTCATATTTGAACAATGAATTTTGAATCTTTGTCATTTGATAGTAGAACATGATAGTTGTATGTTTAACTTTAAACTTTAAAGTTTATATTACTATGTTTAAATGATTATGTTACTACAGTTATAAACTTTAAAGTTTATATTACAATGTTTAAATGATTATGTTACTATGTTGAATGTTCAATAGTTCTAGTTCGTGTATTTGATATTTCAATTTGGTATGTAACTTAATAGTTCAATTTGGTATGTTAAATTGAAACATCTTTTCATAATTAACATTTCAAGTTATATATGTATAGTATGCAGTCAAACCCCCGTACCCCCCCGCCATCCCGAAATTGAGGCCCTTTTTTTTCCTGCACCCGAAACTCGTCCCGACATCCCCCTGTCCTGACATACCCCTGCACCAGTGTTTCATTGGAAATATACATAATTGTAAAACCAAATCATTTCATTGTATGAATCTATGATGCTTGACCATTGATCAATGCCAAATGTCAAAGATAAACATTAAAAATTTAAATACTTGGTCATAGATTTGTGTTCACGATTTAAAGAAAATCATCACATTGAATTACTGAATTACAAAATGAAAATTCAAAATATAATTCATTAAAGTTTGAAACATGATTCAATGTTCATGAATCATGAAAGTGTTCATCAATCATCATATGGATTATTAGAAAAATCCGGATCAATGGGGTCTTCTGCATCTGCAAGTGGTAGATCAACATCATCATTTGGATGTCGTGGGTCCTTGGTAGTCCACGCAGATCCACAGGCGGTCCTCCCAGATCCTCGCTGGATTCCCACAGGTCTGCACTCTGTCTGCACAAGGTCCATGTTCAAAACTGTGGGTCCGTTCAAATCCGCAGTGGTGAGGACCTGGACGGGCCCACAGGTCCGAACACAGACCTTGCACGGACCTAGCATGGACCAATTCGTGAATCCGGACCCGGCTCGGACCCGGGCCCAGTTCGAGGGTCCGAATCCGGTAACTTAGGCTAGATACAAGATCCCCACAAACAAACAAGACATGATTCAAAGCTCTAGCTAAAATAGAAGAAAGAAAAGGGACAAGAATAGCTACAAGAGCACTATTGATGTCAATCTTGATCCATGTCACATTGCATCACTATCAATATCTTATTTTAGTTTGTTTCTTGAAGGTTGTGCCAGCTCATATATGATTTGAGAAATCATAATATTCAATTGTGTCAAATATAAAGTTTGAACACAATCTGGGAGCTGCCCAAGGGCCCAACTCCCAACTATTCTCCAACCATCAAAAAGATCAGATAGTAAAAATAAAATGACAAAGGACTCAAAGATCATTTACTATTTGAAAACTGCGTACCTATGATTACTTACAAAAGATATCTACATATTAATACACAAATCAAAAGCCCAATTTGAGTTTATAATTAGCAATAACAGCATTGGTAGGATGACTCTTTTGATTCTTTGAATAGTCATGTTGTGGACTATCAATATATGGGCTTTGGAAAAGAGTTGGTGCACATCTTAACGAATTTATACCATTATAAGAATATAAAAGGCCTTCTCCAAAATTATCAATCAAACAGAATAATTTGAAAAGAAAAGACAACATTGAAATGCTCATTCATGGTGTAAGAGTTAAAAAATTTGATGGGAAAATGTTATTTAGAAGCCCCCTCCTCCTGGCTAAGTTCTTAAGCTCAACTTTGACATGCAGCCTGGGGAAGCCCTAGCTTGGCTTGCAGGGGTCATTCTTCAGGATGCAATGGGGTGTTTCATCTAAGCTACTTCTCTTTCCTTCAATCACAAAACTATCAAGAAGCAGAAAGGTTGTCAATTGTATTGGGAGTAAATATAGCTTTGGACAAGGGTTGTAAGCATGTCATTGTTGAAGGAGACTCACTAAATGTGATCAGTGGAATTCAAGAACAAGTCTGTGTTAATTGGAAACTCCATAGTATGTTAGATGAGGCCACTGCTTTATGTAGGAAGTTCTATAGCATTTCTTTTAAGCATTACTTCCCAAAGGATCAAAAATAGCAGATCTCTCAGCCAATCATGGGGTCAAGAAATCTCATCTCTCTACCCTTGTTAGTGGCATTCTTGACAAGTAGGCCATTTTTGAGAAAAACCTTTATTGGGTGATCATCCCTGTAGAGCTCTTTTGGTAGGTTGCTCCCAGCCCCCCCTCCTTCCATCAAATTATGCTTTCACTATTATCCCCATTAGTATTCCATATAGGATGCAGTGGCATTGTTTAAAATGCAAGTCCTTCCACGCATGTTAACACAGGATCACTTTCTATATCCTTAATGATGACACTTGCCTTTTTCGCATTTTTCTATGAGATTCTCATTGTTAGTTTGTCTTCTTCTAGTTTATACTCTGTTTGTCATTCTCATGGCTTCAAGGCATCATTCTGAGGCTTCAAGGGATCTGTTCATGCATTAGAAAGTTTCTGATCACCACTAGTGTGCCATTTATCATTGCCCAAATGCCTTTTTGTTAAAGCTAGCTAAGTTAATTCTTGGCCAAGATGGTTTGAAGGCTAATGGTAGGCTACACGCTTTTCATAGAGAAACTAGAGTAAGCTATGGTTTCTGAAGCTATTAAGTATTGAGTTTCTGGTATTTTGCTCCAGCTGAAGAAACCAAGAATTCAACAGTGTGCAGTAGGTGTGGCAAGAGATGATTTTGCTATTGCTGGTGACAAGAAGGCTCCAAAAAATGGTGGTCAAGGTGCCTGGTTCTGGGCCTATTTAGGATTCTCAAGCTTCGTCATTGGAGGTGGATGTTTGGGCTTTGCAAAATGAATGTAGGCCATCAACCACAAGTTTCCAGGTCTTTCCTATTTTTTTTCAGATTTGCATATGTTTGTTAAAACTCCCTTGATGTCTCACAAAAATGGAAACCTTGAAGTGGTTTGTGCACTCAAACTCCCTTCTCTTGGGGGATTTGTTGGTTCAATGTATAAAAAGACAGAAAACTATCCATGGGACTTGTTTTGAGTCTCTAGTTTACAATGGTGGCAGTGGTAATCCTGCTCTGAAACAGGTGGTGGTAGTGGCACAAGGATGAAATGTGATGTCAAGTATTATGGAAGCTCTAGAGAGTGGCTATGGTGGGGTAGGGGATTGGGGATTAGGAGTGTCTAAAAAAGTCTAATAATGTTTATCAATGTTCAATCTTAGTTGTTGTTTTAAGCCTCTGTTGGTTTTGGTATTTGGAGGGCTGATTATGTTTCTCTAGCTTCTTATGGGATTTTTGCATGTTTATTCAGCTTTTCTGGATTCTCACCAGCTGTATAGTCTGGGTTGGCCCTTTTGGTCTGTTGTAATCTATTTTTTGGTAAGGGAACTAATACATCCCTCTATAATAGTATATTAAAAAAAATGAAATGCATAATAATCTCCACAAGTGTATGAGCAAAAAAGTTATTAAAACTTCAAAGATTCCATAAAAAATAGCCTAAAAGCAATCATGTAAAAGGACCTTGGGAAGTTTACACTTACCTGATTCTACAACATACAGATTTCTATATATTTCTAACAGAAGTTGTCCTATCAATGATTTTCTAAAGTTCCCCCACACTCCAATGTTAGCTGTAGATTGAAAGGGCTCATATAGAGTAATAATAGTGGAGGTTCAAAGTTCAAGAAATTTGTCATTGTGAATCATTATACTTGAAAATACAAAATATATGTTGGCAGATTGCAAAAGAGGAGTTCAAGGAAATAATACTGTATGAGTACCTGTTGGGAATCCATTAATGAGTAAATTTTGCATGCAAACCCCTTTTATTGGCTGCATGACCACAAAACTCATGCCGATGTAGAAAATAAATATTGGCATTAGAGTATGCTTCAACTCTTATACAAAATCTGCACTAAGAAGACTGTTGGCATGACTACATCCCATCTAAAGACAGTTAATTAACCTCCTTCAAAGGACACTCGGAACTAAAAATTCAAGATAACAGAGCCAAAGCATATGTTTAGGTGCAACAAACTATTGAATTTGCAACTCAATGTTTTGAGATATTTGCACAAATTAATGGAATCTCATTGACAAACCATATAGACAATGTTTCCAAAACAGGAATTATGTTTCAGGAAGAGCAACCGACAAATAAATGGTTCATGTGCAATATGATTATTTTACTGTATCAACCTATTGTCGTCATATGCAATTGCCATTGTTTCAACATTGTAGTTTTGAAATTGTTTGCTCCACTGACAATGAACAAGGATAATATCTGTATACATATCTATGTATGCACTCACTTCGCTGATTCCTCAACTGTATGCGCCCTTTAGTGTATGGGACACAGTCTGGTTCAGGCATTTTCTGACTGGTTGCATGCTACTGTCAAAGTTCTCAAAGCATTCTACAGAAGGACAAAATGCATTGCCCACATGGTGCCATATGCCAGGATTGTCAAATGTAAAAATTACTATGAAGTTATAAGCCACCATTGATCAGTTGATGAGGAAGCAAAAACATATGACCCTGGCCAAATAATGTATCCTCTAAACATTATTCAACAATATGTAATGTATTCCTAATTCAGAGAGAACATGCCTCTGTTTACTCACTAATAGATTATTGATTTCTTGAAACAAGATGCACCTGAAACAATTTGCTCTCTTGCAGACGAATATTAATATTTTGATACCAGCAACAGAGAATGAACATTATTTGTATAGTATCAACATAAAATAGACTTTAACTACACAGAAAAAAGTTGCACAAAATATTTATGTCGTACCTCCTTTACTTCTTGCAACCATGCACTGAACTCGGGTCGTTTGTTCCTGTAAACAGCAAAAAATTGTGAGAGAAAAGCAACTGAACCTGTAGTGGAGTTCGGGGAGCCACAGTTAGGTGAGAAACAGCATAAAGTGTTATAACCAACCAAGACTTGTAGTTCAAAATTATCTTGCATGCTAATACAACTCACAAGACTACAGGTTACATGCATTTAGAGATACAACAAATTGCATTATCAAACTAATTTCTCCAAACATATTTGGCTGATTAGAATCAGTATTAATGAAGGCAACACAGCTCTCTCAAATTCTCAATATTAAACAACCTTTGTGATATAAAAATATCATTAAGGAAAAAATTTAAATGTAAAGCATATGGGTAACTCCAAACTGTCTTATCATTTGATGAAAAACAAAAAATATAGGAAAATATTAATAATATTGGACTCGGAGGAGTTTAATTTCCACTCCATTGCTCAATTGCAAAAAACTTGTGTATAGTCATTATTACTTGGAGCATAGTTTGCAGGCTCAGACTCAGGGAGTACTCGACAACCCCAAAATTTTCAACTTGGCAAAAAACTCAGCAACTTAGAAAGTACTAAAAATCAAAATCTCTTAAAGAAACTTTTTTTTTTTGTAAAATTTAATTACAAAAAACATTAAATCTCGAAAGAGAAAATGTATGGTTTTATAGCAAAAACATGTGAAAAATGCATTTTAACCAGCATTTTGCCTGTGTTGACATTTTTACCATTGTTTATTTGCATCTATAAAAACGCAAGAATTAAACTTGTGAAAACTTGCCCAGCGAAAGAAAAATAGAGAGTACTCAGCAACTGGGAGAGTGCTCGCAAAGTTTGCAGACTATGATTTGGAGAAATATAAATGTTTTAATCTCAAATGATTTATTCAGATTCTGAAAACCAATGTATCACCAAATTCTTGACAATTGAAGCATAAGGGAGAAAAATAAAATAAATGATCTAATTAGAGGCTACTTGGGTGAATCAATAAGATATGATAAACAACAATTTATGATAAGGCCAGGCATGCAAGTGACAATGTAGAGATCAAACTAAAATACAACAATATAATTACAAAGACAATGCAATGCTCTGTTGAGTACATAATGTTTATGGTTATAAAATATTGTATAGAGCAGCAGAGAACAAACGAAAGAAAATAAATGAGCATGATAAACCATTGACTTCGATTCTCAGAGCAACAGGTGTACACATCTTGTCCTTCATCAAACTCAAAAAGTACTTTGTACACATCTATACATGACCCTTTAAATGTAAGATAACTCTTCACTTCAAATTCATTAATCATTTGTTCCTCAGAGGTAATATCAGATGCATTTCTTCAAAACAAATCCATATCTGACTCTTCTTATTTTCTACAAGACATTTGCTTTACTATATACATTATAACCCTTATTATCAACGATATTAAATATCACCTAGTTACCTACACCAACACACAAAGATCCAACAAAATATTCTAAAATAACTCATATATATTAGAATATTAGAATAATATATAATTTAATGGTCAATAATGTATTTTTAGGTAGATTAGATTTGTTTCTAATTTAGTCTTCAGTGTTTAATTGTTTCTTTAGGAAACATCAAGTTGTCAAGCTGTTTGGATTCGTAGGATATTGGAGGATCTTCATTTGGTTCAAGATTTCAATAAAATCAAGCAATTACCACTGTAACATGGTATCAAAGCGAAAATAAAAATCTTTAAAAAAATTTATAGTCCTAAAAAAATTTCCAAACGAATTTTTTTTAGTGAAAGTTTTTTCAAAGTTTCTCTTGGATCTCGTGACTAAGAAATTGCAGTTCCTTTGTAAAGTTTTTTTTCTTGCTCTAAGATCAAATGTTTGTAAAGAGTTTTTTCTCGTCATTCTTTGTGATGAGCTCGTGTTGCAAACCCTGCATCCACTCTGAAACAGTTTTTTTCTGTGCGACCTATGATAATCTGAATTTTTTCGGCCCTCGTCTTTTCTGTTTGTATTCGTGCAATTGTGAGACAATTTTCTCCGTTCAGAAAGCCCATGCGTTCTTAACTGCTTGCATCCACACATTCTCCAACCATGCTTCTCCTTTGCTCGCATGACGCAGGTTCCATACTTGCATTTGTTGAAGATTTTGTGATGGGGTCTCCTTTTTCATGACCTGCATGTTTTGAGAAGTGAATCTATCCGCGTTTCTTTGCCTCTCAACTTCAAAAATTTGTTATAGCAGCAAGAAAGAAAAGCAATGGTATGTTCTTATCCCTTGTTTCCTCTGCAGATGACAGCCTAGCCTTTTGAGTCTTCAAAATTTGCAGATTGGTTTGACTAGGGCTCTCTACTCTTGTATCTTCACACATATTGCAGAAGATTTTTTTTTAATTTCTGAGACACAGGTTTCTACAATGGCTAGGGTTTCATCAAAACCCTTGGGTGTTGATCTATATTCTTTCTTCGAATTTGGAGGGTTTTGCTGCTAGGGTTTGCAGCAATAGTATTGAGTTCTCAATGTGTTTATTTATTTTCTGCCTTGGAATTCGTACTTCAAAACCTTCCTCTATTTTTTGTGCATTGTGATATGTGCCTTAAGTTTTGTGCAATCAGAGTTATACCTCTTCAATTTTACCTCATTTTTCATGTCTCGAAAAGCACAAAAGATGACTTCTTTGACCAACATATTGTTGGAAGGCAATCAAAAGTTCAACGGTTGCAACTACAACGCTTAGAAGCAACGGATGATGACAATCTGTCAATATCGATGTCTTGACCAAATTCTTCTAAGCAAGTCTACTCAACCTACAACAGTGGGTCCAAATCAGGACAAATTTGATGAAAGGAATCAGGAAGTCGTGGTGCCCATTAAATTGTCGGTCACTGATGATCAGCTGCTCAAGTACCCTCAATCAAGACAGCTGCTAAAATATGGGCTTATTTGAAGGGCCTACATGAAACGTCTAACAAGAGTCATGTGTTCTTTCTAAAGAAAGTGCTTTTCTCAATAATGATGGATGAGAGGATCTCCCTACAAGAGCATCTCACAAAAATCAAGGACATCCGTGATCAGTTGGAGGCGATTGATCAGACGATGGAGGAAGAAGACATAGTAGTAATCACTCTAAAAACTATACCAAAGTTTTATGAGCTATGCTCCACGGGGACGCGTACCGTAGACTTTTTGGCCCAACCTGACTGCAAGGACGACATTTTCTCATCCCCAATGTCGTTCCCAAATGTGCAAAAAAAGGGGACCATCCCCAAAACAGCTAGCTAGGCAAGACAACAGGGGACTCGAGTATAGAAATTTGTACCGGGACGGCCAAGCCGTCCCTCAACCGTCCCTAGGACAGATTCCCCTCCCCAATGACCCACCCACAAAAAAGTGGCTCAAACATTAAAAAACAATTTTGTTAAGAGTTTCTTTCATGTGGTTGGCCCCACATGACTAATAGAATATATTAAAAAATTTAATACCCTAGTTTAGAAGATAAAACACTAAAAACAGACTAAAAGAATTTATTTTGTCATTTGCTAAGAAGAGAAACTTCAAGAAGTGAAGGAGCAGCAGCTTGTGAGGAATGAACAGCAGTTGCAAGAGGAGCTTTTGGCAACAAATCTTTTTCATTAGAGGTATGTTTTCCATTTTCCATTTGTTTTTGGCTATTTCTTTTTAAAAAATTCAAGTTTTGCAACACATAGGGAGGGCATTGTTGTTGTCGGGATACTTGAATGTACGGGTTAATATGTTTTTAAGTGTTATGTTAGCCTCGGTCGTTAGTGACTGAGAGGTAAAACAGTTACAACACGACGTTTCAGTCGTGCCCCTCCGGGTAGTTTATATACCCTCTCGGAGGATGGACACGGATATAATTGTATGATGCTATGATTGCACTGGATGTACTGGAATATATTAATAAAGCATATGGCAGTTCTCTGAATCGTGTTGCATTTGTTATTTACTAGCAATTCCTTCAGTATCATGTGTAAAACTTAGTTTGTTGTAGGCAGCAAACATTTGGTGTCGTTGCCTTTAAAAGATTTCGGGCACCAATAACACAGCGTGGATGGCGAAAGGGAAACAATGGGTCAGCCAATAGAGAGCGACCAAGACGAGGAGAACCAGAACGAGGAACTCTTCAAAGGAGAATGTGCATTAACCAACGACTTCACTGCACTATTGCAAGCATCCGTCGAGACACACGTCCGAAGGGAAGCAGAGCAAGAGGAAGTACCAGAAGGCACGGTGTGGGATGCCCTTCACGTGAGTCATGTAGTGAACCATCTGTTGTCTCATCTCCCAGAGTTGTTGGCGCAAACCTTCCTGGCCCTTCAAACTCGGTGCGAGGAGGTGCACCATGAGGCTAGGTGGCAAGAGATTCTGAGCAAGTACTACCATTGGAGAGAAGAAGAAGAACGAGATGAATCTCGTCAAAAGGGAAATATGAAATAAACCTGGAAGAGAGAATGAATAAAGAACACCCTGTTATGACTATGTCCTAAGATATGTAGTATGGAAAAGGTCTGAATAAATAAAAAAAGTGTTCTTTGATTTTCTATCATGTGTTGCTAATTCTTGTGGATAAATAAGATATTTATGCCAAATCAGTTGAATAAAGATAGGAATAAGAAAAAGGAAGTAGAAGAAGGGGAGGCTATTAGGAGAAACTTGTTGTTATGGCAGCGGGCCGAGAGAAGGCAAAGACTTCGGAGGATAGCCGAACAACAATCAGAGGAGGTTGACGGTGAGGCCGTCGGAGAGGGAAGTTGGGAGGGTTTTGTTGAAGAGACTAGAAGTTTGCTTGGAAACCTAACCTTAACTCCACGTACGGAGGCAAGGGAGGCCCGAAGGAGGGAGAGAGAAGAGCTTGAGGGCAGAGAAGCTGAGGATACCAGTGCCGCCATGAGTATTGAAGTGGCCGAGGGGCACAGGGATCAAAGCAGCCTGCCAGGCTCAGACACTCCTGGTGGTTCGGAGACACCAAGTGAAGGGACACAAAACGCTTCGAGTAACGGGACACCATCGACGGTACCAACACAGCCTGCGGTGTCAACACACCCCACGGTACCAAACCAACCAACCGTACCGCCAACACAACCAGCACTTGCGCCAGCCATCATGGCAGGGAAAAAACAAAAGCTACCCAAATTTTTGGGCGATGGGAAAGAAGATCCCGTACGACATTGCAAAACCTATGAGACAATCTGGACAGCCAACGGGGTCACAGATCAAGACGACTGGGTGAGGCAATTCCCAGCGACCCTGAGAGGCGTGGCCATTGATTGGTATTCAAATATTGATCCAACAAAGGTAGTCATATGGACAAATCTAAAGAAAGAATTTCAAGAGGAATTCCGACTACTCAAAGATGACAATGAAATAGTAGTGGAAATCTACAACACGAAACAAGCAAAGGAGGAGACAGTCCGTGGATACGAACGGAGACTTAAAGAACTGGTGGGAAAAATGGAGAGCCCACCAACAGATGGACTGAAGAAAAGGTGGTTCATCAAGGACCTCAAGCCTACCCTCAAGAGAAAAATGAAGATAGTGCCTCTGTCATCATACAATGATGCATACAATCGAGCAACGGACCTCGAGAGCGAAAACAAAACTGCAAAGAAAAAGAAGAATAAATCATCAAATGATGACGACTCTGACAGAGAGACTAGCAGTGAAGAATCGGGCAAGAAAATAGAAGCCCTCCAGAAAGACATGCTTTGGATGATGAAAGAATTCAAAACAATGAAGAGCACACCCACCAGAAGTGACGAAGGGGACTTGTGGTGTACGGACTGCAAGGAAGAGGGTCACACAAAGGGATCCTGCCCAAAAAAAAAAATTGCGATATCTGCCAATTTGCGATACTAATGATGCAGGAAGCATCTACCTCAACTGCAGGGGCCACAAATGCAAACACCAACACAACGTCATCAAGTGGTTATAGGAATAACCGGCGCGGTGGAAGAGGTGGAAACAATGGTAACAACAATAATAACGGGGGTCGTAGCTGCATCCAGTATGACATGAGCGGACGGCCAATGATACAATGCCGTACTTGCAAAATTCCTACAATACCTGGATCACGGAGGCTAACTTGCTTAAGGACAGCAGAACAAATCCATCGTGTGACTCTGAAAAAGAAAGCTCAAAATTTCTAAAAGATGGGAAGGAATCGATGGCTGATGTGGAGCACCATTAACAAAGACATCTTCCACTCCCCATCGATTTTATTTTCTGCTCAAACTTTTTAGGCTTTGTCTTACAAGAATTAGCAATTTTGGTAACCACTCTGTTTTTACTTAAAATAAGGTCTGTCGTGATGCTTTAAGGCCGGAAAACACATGCATGTTTGTTAGTCTTTAGCCCAAACAAAACGAATCGGAGGTGAAGACTTTGGATAAAAAAAATATTTTTTTCCAGAAATTTTAAGATATTTGCTATATGATTTGGGACTGGTTACTGAGAGTTTTTTTTTATGTGTTCTGCTGCATTCTACTGAAGACTATAGATGATACATAAATCTCTGTTTTCGATTCTTCCTTCCAGTCTGCTGAGAGAGTTTGATACAATTCCTAAAGTAAAGTCTTAAATTGTAAGAACAGGTTACTGTTTTTGGATATTAACTAGTAGGAGCAGAGGCTTGTCTGCATCAAAAAGACTCAGGCCAATTCATATGTTTTCCCCACATGCAGTGCAATTTCTTTGGTCATTTTTCCTATTTCATTTATTTGTCTAACCCAGATGCAATATCAGCATCTGCACACAGCAACCATCAACATTGACTGGAGAGGAGTTCGTTTACTTGAGCATTGCACCTATTACTGCATATAATGTTCCCAGTTCCTTCCCCTTCAATTACCAAGTTCTAGAGTCAATTTAAAGAGAAGCCGATTTTGAAAACACACATTTCCTGCTATAGCTTTTACAATATAAAGATACAGTTCGAACAACTGTAGAGAAATAGCTCTGCAAGTGGGAAGGGCTCTGACGGAGAAAATTGATTTCTCCTTGGAGTTCGTTCCTGCCATTGCAGGGCCACGAGGACTCCTTCCGTGCAGATTGCGCTTTGCAGGCTTTGTCTGTTTGTGGTTTTTTCGTGTTGTTGTTTTTCGTGTCCCCTCTCCTGTGTGTTTGGTTTTGCATGTGTGGTCTGTCTTTCATCTTTCGTGTGCCATCTAGGGCTTGGGTGCCAAGCGCTCTGGGTACCATTTCTCCCAATAAATGGCAGACAATACTGAGGACAAGGATAAGGGCAAGGATGGTAAGGACATTAATGCAGAAAAGATTGAGAGTAATGTGGAAGTTAATAAGCAAAGTGCAGAAATCATTAAACCCTCATACAAGGCAATTTTGGCAAAGAGTTTGAGCGCATAATGTCCTCCAATGGTCGTCTTCAATGGAGAATTCATCATAGGAAAGAATTTGGGACCAGGCGGAGCAATGGAAACCGGACCCAATGGATGTCGAATGGGAGACGGTAGCTTCCTCGAGAGTCCAGAACCCGGAGGGGGAGAAAAGGGTAGGGCTCCTCAAAATAGTTTGAAAACCCTTACTCTTTCTCTTAACGAAGATATGGTGAGAGCTATCAAATCTGAGCAAATTTGTCTTAAAAATGTTGCAAATTTTTTTGTTTGCATGGATATTAAGTTTATCCCAGCCAAGAAATTTTTGGATGATTGGTTTAACAATGTTTGGGGTAAGAAACTTGGCATTGTCATTAACTTTAGTAGAATGATTCACAGAGGATTGTTTGTGGTGTTTCTTAAAAATCACAGTATGCAAGAAAGGGTTCTTAAAAAAAGTTTTTGGAATGTAGGACAATCTTTGTTTAGGGCTTTTCCTTGGTCACCTAATGGAAATGTTGAACAAGTGGTTGCTCGATCTTCTAATTGGGTGGAGTTAAAAAATGTCCAGCCAGAATTCTAGCCGTTCATCCCTCAAATGCTAAAACCCCTAGGTTTTGTCCTACAAGTTGAGGACTCAAGGGTTACCCTACCTCATCTTAATCCCAGGGTTTTGATTGCTCTCGAGCCAAACATTCATATACCGGAGGTAATCTCTGTAGAAATTGGCGGTATTTCATATGCTTGGGAATTTACAATGCTTGGAAACCTAGGAGCTTGTTTTAATTGCAAACTCAATGGCCATACAAGGAAGGATTGTCCTTCTTTGAAAAATATCCAGAAAGAATTTAATGTGGCTAGGGCAGATAATGGTCAAAATAATCCCACTTTGATCAATGGAGAAGGAGATATCTCTTCTGTTAGTATTTTCAGATTATAGCAAGGAATATACAATCTATAGAGGTCTTTCAAATACTAAGACACAAGATATAATAAATAATTACAAAGAAGGAGAGATAGTACCCGGATAGTATCTCTGAAACAGTCCTTAGAAGACTTCAAAACTGAGCCTTCAACTCCCTCTAGATGTGACCCGAGTTAGCCCACCTAGGGCTTCTTTTGACTCAAATCCAAGAAGTCATCAATCAGCACTATGAGACAGGTTTGTCCTTCAATGTTGACTTGATGAAGTATGGAATTCTTGCCCACAATCAGCCCCAGCTTTGTTATCACGCCCAGCCCTTGCTATGTGTCACATTCAATCCTTATGGTAACTTGAATGTGTAACCCTTAATATGCTGATCGATCTTGATCATAAATCTGATCCAATTCCAAGTGCCAGGTCTGCCATAGTTTGCTAATGTATAGATCGCACTATATCTACCCTAGACCGCACTAGATCTGCCCTAGATCTGCACCAGATCTGCCCTAGATCTGCACCTCATCAATAGACAAATCACCCAGATTTCAAGCCTTATTTGCACTATAAGGGCAGAACTAATTCGCCATTAGTGTGGATGATTATTGTCACCAATGCTGGTGTAGATCGGTCCATAAATGCTGGTTTGATTCGCTCCATAATGCCGAACTAAATCACTTATTAACTCGCTCCAAGCATTGATGAAGAGGACATTCACATGTTATGTTTTTGATATGTTTGTCCTTCATCAAAAACTCCAATATATATGAGCATTATTAAATAAACTCTTCCACCTCAAGGTGGCCGACTTGGGCCCTCCCAAGTAATTTATTTTATTTATAATAAAAATAATAAATGTCTTATTATTTATTATTATAAAATCGCACTTCCACATATATATTAATTAACCAAAGGTGTGATAATAAAAATATATATCCATAATTTATTATTATCAACTTACTTGTCCTAATTGATTTTAGCCGAAAAGGCCATAATATTAACACTCCCTCTTGGACTTGAGGAAAAGATCAACCAATAGGACTCAACCTTTGAACCTATCTATCATCCTTGATAGAGGTAACAAAAACATAACCATATTGGATATTATATCCAATGATATCATAGATCTCACATAGATGAAGGTAGGTCTCTATCTACCAGATGAGAACACATATGTTCTTCATCATTCCCCAACCATTCATCTCATATCCATATGAGAATCATCTTTCCATGGTAACATCAAGTCATATGATACTTACCAACCGGATGTGGATTTCCTAGATCCATGAGTCTCCACGACTCAAGAGATAGAATATCAAGTCCATGATATTCAAGGTAACATCAAGACCATGATGTTTACCAACTAGATGTGGATTTCCTAGATCCACGAGTTTCCATGACTCAAGAGATAGAATATCAGGTCCATGATGTTTAGAGCATTGGTCTAACGAATATCAAGTCCATGATATTCACCAAGTGCTCGGAGTAATGGTCTATCGACATCAAGTCCATGAAGTCCACCAACCACTCAGATGTGGATCCCTGATCCAAGAGATATCAAGTCCATGATATCATGAGCATTGGTCTAACAAATATCAAGTCCATGATATTCACCAAATGCTCAGCCTCAGAGTAATGGTCTCCAAACATCAAGTCCATGATGTCCACCAACTACTCAGCAATGGATCCCTGATCCATGGGAAGAATATCAAATCCATGATATTCTCTAAATCTCCAATTCATCAAATGAATCATATAATCAAAGTCTTATCTCATGAATCCACTTAAGCATAAGAATAACCAACATAAATCTTATCTTATGAATCCACATAAGCATAAGAATAACCAACATAAATCTTATCTTATGAATCCACATAAGCATAAGAATAACTAGCATAGATCTTATCTTATGAATCCACATAAGAATAACCAACATAACCAGGTGCAAACAACTCAGCTATAAAGAAAGTATGCTCCTGCACATTAAATATGCAAATGTAATCATATGCCAACATAAGCCAATGCTAGCATATATCATATAGTTTTCCACTACAAAAGAAATGTGTTCTCATATGCATATAACATAAGCAAGGTAATGTAAAACATATGCCAATGTAAAATATGCTTCCCATGCATACAAACAAAGCAATGTATGTTGCCATCCAAGTTAATCAGCCATGCGCGTAAAGTATGCATATACATAACAGAAATATGTCAATGTACGATACGCTGCAACATAATGTATGCTTCTCACAAGTATGTGTCAGTTATGCCAATGACAGATAATCAACTGGATATGCAAAGAAACAACTATACTAATTAGCTGTGTATATTCCCATATATACATAACATATGTCCAAGCAAAGTATGCATTCGTACATAAAGTATGCTCCTCATACATGATAAATCCAATGTATCATAATGTATGTATCCAATATAAAATAGTTAATGTTCTCACACATTCACAACATATATCGAAGTGAAGTATGCAGTCACACATACATAATGTTGTAAAGTATATCACAATATACTAAAGATAAGAATGTGCTTCCTACACATTCATAATCAGCTAATAACAAATAACTAGCTATGTCAAACAGCCATGTCAATAGGAATGATACCGCACATTCATACAAAGAACAAGGAAGGAGTTTATACCGCAAAACCAGGTTTTAAGTGAGCCCATGATTAAACTCCCTCTTAAGCTTAGGTTTACCTTATAATGTTTACAAGGCTAGACTCCCTCTCAATGTATGTTTCCAGATATTTTGAAATTTACCCTCAGAAGGTCAATCGTAAAATTCAAAACATGCAAGAATGTAATGACGCAATTTTACCCATATCTTTTCAGCCATATGAGATGGTTTCACAACATAGAAACTAATATTAGGCGTAGAAGGCTAAAAGACCAATGAATTTGCATAATCAGAATCCTAAATCTTGATGCAAATCAAAACCCTCATAAGATGTAAGGTTAAATTACTATTTTCAGACCAACCCCTCGTTGCCATAGATTTCTTAATTTTGAAAGAGTTAGACTGAATTCCTAAATCTGAAAATGGATCTTTTACTCTACCTAGGCTCTGAAACCATGTTAGCATTTTCAGATTATAGCAAGGAATATACAATCTATAGAGGTCTTTCAAATACTAAGACACAAGATATAATAAATAATTACAAAGAAGGCGAGATAGTACCCGGATAGTATCTCTGAAACAGTCCTTAGAAGACTTCAAAACTGAGCCTTCAACTCCCTCTAGATGTGACCCGAGTTAGCCCACCTCGGGCTTCTTTTGACTCAAATCCAAGAAGTCATCAATCAGCACTATGAGACAGGTTTGTCCTTCAATGTTGACTTGATGAAGTATGGAATTCTTGCCCACAATCAGCCCCAGCTCTGTTATCACGCCCAGCCCTTGCTATGTGTCACATTCAATCTTTATGGTAACTTGAATGTGTAACCCTTAATATGCTAATCGATCTTGATCATAAATCTGATCCAATTCCAAGTGCCAAGTCTACCATAGTTTTCTGATGTATAGATTGCACTATATCTGCCCTAGATCTACACCTCATCAATAGACAAATCGCCCAGATTTCAAGCAATATTTCTGTTAGTATTTTTCAAATTCTAGCTAGGAATATATCAATCTATAGAGATCTAACAGAACTAAGCACAGGATATGAAAATATAGTAACAAGGAGGGAAAGAAGATACCCGAACAATCAAACACAAATGCTCCAATCAAGGTGTCTTCCTTGTTTTGTCAAATCAATCCATCTAGGACTTGCCTTCAACTATGATTCAATCAGCCTCCAATGGTCAGCATTATGATATGGCTTGCGATCTGCTTCACATGGATTTGATTGCAGCCCTGAATATGATGCCAGATCTGCAATTAAATTGGAAGATCGAATCTCCTTTGTTTTGTCTGCTTATGCCTGCAGTCTGCCCGCATTTAAGAACAGTCCGAATTAGTTCGGATGTTGATGAAGTCTCTAGGTTAGCCTCCCGAGATTTGTTGTACAAGTGCAGAAGAAATTTGCCACTTTCTAGGGTATCAATCTGCCCTAGTTCGCCATCCCTAGGACAGCAGCTGTTTGCCCTAGGTCTGCTCCAAATTCGCCCTTGATAATGGTGTTCCTTGCTGCACTAGAGGAATTCGCTGCTCCTGCTGCCCTAGATGAATTCGCTGCTGCCCTGCTGCCTTAGATGATTCTTGGGAGGGAAGAATGCATGTTATGTTTTTGATGATTCTTCTCCCAAGAATCGTCCCTCTATATATATGTACCAAAGGGAGAGTTACCCAAAGGGGGCCAACCTGAACGAGCATCCCAAGAAGGCCAACTTTGGGCCCAAACAAATAATGCAAAACAAAATCGATTTTCATATAAACAATAGATATTAAATATCATTATTTATACATCGAAATATATGTGCTAACAATTTTAATCTCTTGTTTGGTGCAAGTGATATTTGCCGTCAAGGCCATAATATCAACAATTTGCACTATAAGGGCAGAACTAATTCACCATTAGTGTGGATGATTATTGTCACCAATGCTGGCGTAGATCGGTCCATAAATGCCGGTTTGATTCGCTCCATAATGCTGAACTAAATCACTCATTAACTCACTCCAAGCATTGATGAAGAGGACATTCACAAGTTATGTTTTTTATATGTTTGTCCTTCATCAAAAACTCCAATTTATATGAGCATTATTAAATAAACTCTTCCACCTCAAGGTGGCCGACTTGGGCCCTCCCAAGTAATTTATTTTATTTATAATAAAAATAATAAATGCCTTATTATTTATTATTATAAAATCGCACTTCCACATATATACTAATTAACCAAAGGTGTGATAATAAAAATATATATCCATAATTTATTATTATCAACTTACTTGTCCTAATTGATCTTAGCCGAAAAGGCCATAATATTAACATCTTCCCCTAATAACCCTGTACAAAATTCAAATGTAACACCAAATGTTCCTGGCCGTTCATCCCTCAAATGCTAAAACCCCTGAGTTTTGTCCTACAAGTTGAGGACTCAAGGGTTACCCTACCGCATCTTAATGTTAGGGTTTTGATTGCTCTCGAGCCTAATATTGATATACCAAAGGTAATCTCTGTAGAAATTGACGGTATTTCATATGCTTGGGAATTTACAATGCTTGGAAACCTAGGAGCCTGTTTTCATTGCAAACTCAATGGTCATACAAGGAAGGATTGTCCTTCTTTGAAAAATATCCAAAAAAAATTAATGTGGCTAGGGCAGATAATGGTGAAAATAATCCCACTTTGATCAATGGAGAAAGAGATATCTCTTCCCCTAATAACCCTGTACAGAATTCGAATGTAACACCAAATGTTGGTTTTGGAGAGCACAATGTTGATTTTAGCCCGAAAGTCAGTGGGGAAAGTGATAACGTCGATGGTAACTTTGTTACCTTGGCTAATCCCCTTTTTGAAGAATACTATGAAGTTGTCCAGGCTAATGATTCCTCTAGTTCCCAGTTACCTAACTCAGTCGATTGTCAACTAGATTGCACCAATTCTAACCCAAGGAAAGATGCCCCCTCCAGGAAGAATGCACAACAAATTGCTCTTGAAACCATAAATGAAAGAGCAAACAAAATTAGAAAGAGTAAGCAGGCTTCTATGGAGCAGAGAAACCCCTCAAAGGTGACTACTAATTCCAAATTAGATATAAACACTAATGTACAAATAACCCCCAACGGAAAGTCTCTGGATCTTAAGGCTGTTGACAATGAAGGGTTTACTACTGTAGCTAGCAAAAGTGTCAAGAAGAAGAGGAAATTGCTGGAAAGACAAAATAGTCCAAAGGTGGGGAAAGGAGATAAACAAAAGACCACAGAAATGCCTGAATGTTTCAACAAGCTTTATAAGAATCAGAAATCACCACAAAATTAATTGTTTATGATGAACATACACAGCTGGAATATAAGAGGTCTGGAAATACCAGACAGAAAGTATGTTGTGAGAAAATGGTGTAATGCCCTTCATAATAAATACATATCTGTTTACAGGAGATCAAGGTGGTAGGATTTCATGCTTTCAATTCTTTGAAGTTTATATGGGATAAAGCAAAATGCATATATTCAAACCATGAAAAAGGCAAAGGTGGAATCGCCATGTTAATTGGTCCTCATTGGGCTGACAAAATTGAAAGGGAAGGTTTTTCCCCATGCCACAGAGCTCAATGGGTGATATTCAATGTTAAGGACAAGAAAATTGGAATTTGTAATATCTATGGTGACAATGACTATAGGAATAGATCTATCTTCTGGGACTGGCTGGCTGATAACCTCCCAGTGGCTCATTGGGTTCTAATTGGTGACTTTGATATGGTTGAGCATAAAGATGATAAGTGTGGGGGTTTAAAACACAGTTGGAGAGGTAATGAACAATATTTCTGGGCAAAATTTAAAAGGAAACTCAATATTATGGACCCTATTGCAGGCAATAAGGTGGGGGTTGAGGATATTTGGTTTACTTGGTGCAATAACCAGGCTGGTAAGCAGAGAGTGTACTGTAGGTTGGGTAGAGTTTATGTGAATTCTTCTTTTCTCTCCTTTGCTAAAAGACATGGTCATTCCCCGGTTAAGATTCTTCCAGCCAGCATATCTGATCATTCCCCCATCTCATGCTGCATCCTTATGGAGGATCAATCTGGTGTTTTACCTAAGCCTAGAAAGAATAATCTCTTTAAACTTAATGTGTCCCTCCTGCAAGACCAAGAATCCAATGATGCTATTAAAATGGCCACCTGCTTGGCAAAATTTTGCACGAGGGATTCCTCCCCTAGAGCAGTGGGACTATCTTGTGGTAACTTGGAGAAAGATGTTCCAGATTATTGTTAAAAAAAAGCAAAGGATAAACATGTTGAAGAATCTGTACTTCAAAAGAAATTGCTGATGACAGAAAAGGAGATCCAAAGCCAAGGGAATGATGTCCTTTTAGAAAAAGAATTGATTCAGACTAAGGCTGACTTAAGGAGGTTGCAGAATTATGAAATTCAGGGCCAAAAAGTTAGAGCAAAAATGAATTGGCTTCATGACGGAGACAGAGGAACTAAATACTTCTTCAACCTTATTAGAGCCAAACAAAAGAGAGAAATGATTGAAGAAATACAGCTGAATGATTCAGTGACTAAAGATGATAATGAGATTAGAGATGCTTTTTATAACTATTATAAAGATTTGTTCTCTTCTGGACATGGGGATTCTAATCAAAGAGCACTTGAGAAATGTTTGGAACTGATCCCCAAAAAGATCTTGAGTGAAGATGCAAAAGTACTAGATAATTGTATTGAATTGAAGGAAATAGAGGATGCTATCAAATCAATGGCTAATGGCAAATCACCAGGGTTGGATGGTCTCCCAGTGGAGTTTTATAAAGAGAATTGTGAATGGATTAGTGTTGAGCTGCTGGCTATGTATGAGGATGCTTTTGAAAAAGGCTCTCTAGGGGAAAATATTAACAAAGGGGTAATTAAACTTCTGCCCAAGAATGGTGATAAAACACAGGTAAAAAATTGGAGACCAATTACTCTGTTGAACATCTCTTATAAAATCATTGCTAAACTGATGGCCAGAAGAATTGTTAATATCCTGGATAAAATCATTTATGTCACCCAAACTGGTTTCATTAAAGGAAGGTACATTTTAGAAAATCTGATTACCAGTTGGGAAGCCATGATCTGGGCTAGAGCAGATAGGCAGAACACAGCCATGATCCTTCTAGACTTTGAAAAAGCATATGACAGAGAATGGCCGTTTGTTGTTGGCGTGCTACAAGCCTTTGGCTTCCCCCCTTACTTCTGTAAGTGGATCTCTATCTTATTTAAGGACTCTTCAACTGTTGTTGAGGTGAATGGTGTTTTGTCCAAGTCTATTCCTCTCAAAAGATCAATCAGGCAGGCCTGTCCTGTTGCACCTGCTCTGTTTGTAATTGCTGCAGATGCTTTATTTTATATTCTTAGATCTGTGGATCTTGGTCGCCCTGTCAGAGGCATCACTCTTCCCAATAAAGATATACTAATAAATGCTCAATTTGCAGACGATACGGCCTTGTTCCTTGAGTTGTTTGAGGCCAATTTTGACAATCTGTAGGCAAGGTTGGATTTCCTTTGTATGGCCTCAGGAGCCAAGGTAGCACCACACAAATCCACAGTTATTGGATGGCCACAAGAGGCCCCCTCCTGGGTTTCTAATAAAGGTTGGCAGTGGATTGGTCCTAATACAATCACCAGATATCTAGGGATTCCTTTTGCTATTGATCCCTCGACAAAAGACATGTGGTCATAGATCTATTCCAAGATTGAAAGGAAGCATGAAAAATGGCAGACTCGCATGCTTTCCATTGCTGGTAGAGTTCAAGTTGTGCAAAAAGTCTTGGCTTCTCATGCAATTTACTACTCTTCTTCTTGGCTCTTTGCTAATTATCAAACCAATCAGTTAAAGAAAACCTTGAGAGACTTTCTTTGGTCTGATGGTATGGGGAAAAATAAAAGGCATTGTGTCAAATGGGACTGGTATTGTAGGCCCAGGAAGTTAGGAGGATTGGGAATTATAGATCTAAAATCTCATGGGATTGCCTTAGCCTCAAAATGGATATTCAAAGCAATGGAAGGCAATGAGCCATGGAAAGTGTTGATTAGGAATAATCTGGTCAGGTCTGTCATCAAAAAGGGGAAGCAGTGGGACAATGTGCCTCTCTGTGATATTGTTTTTGGAAAAACTGAATTAAATATTTTTGGATCCAAAATGTTTGTATCTTTGTGGCAAGCCTGGTCACAGGTGAGGAGGTTTATCTGCTCCGTGAATGCAGTTGATGGACCACCTGCCTTCTCGGTGTTGGATAGATCAATCTGGTGGGGCATCTTTCTCAATGATAAGCCTTTGGCTCTTACTCAGTGTTGTTCTGACAAGTTGTGGAACAAGAAAGGGATTTCTTACATTCAGGACATTCTAGTTGATAATCGGTTGGGTAAGTGGGAGGAACTTAGAGATAAATACAACATCCCAAATTCTCAGAAGAAAACTTATACTTTAATCTCTAAAGCTACAGGTTTGTTTTTCCCTAGCAAATTGATGAATACTAATCAGTTTTTGAATCAATTGAAATGGTCTGATGGTACTTCTTTGATGGAGGTTTCTACTAAACAGATTTACAGTATGTTAAAGGAAGATAATAGAATAATTGATTGGATTAATTGTATCTGGGGTCTTGGGTGGCCGAGCCCTAGATGGCACTTGATTTTTGATTGGCTGTGGCATTCACATGTTGAACCAAAGAAAGCTTGCTTTCGTTGGCTATTGCTCCTTAAAAAGCTTGCTGTTGGCTCAGTTTTCTCCTCTGTTGGTGTTGAACCTTTAAATTGTAGTATTTGTGGATGTGCTGAAACTATTGAGCATCTGTTCTTTGAGTGCAATTTCACTTGTGATATCTGGTCCATTTTTTCTTGGTCGCCCTGTTATGTTGAATTGCAAACCTGGTCTTACTTGGCTTGAAATCCTTGCTGGCTATTCTGATGAGTTTGGTTATAACTTAAATAAATTTTGGTTTGTGCTTTGTACTGAGATCTTATGGTATCTTTGGAAAAGGCAAAATGAGGAGGTTTTTCAAGGCGTTATGAGGAACCCTACTGAGTTTAATCATAAACTCACTCATTTTTTCTGAATGTCTCAGGTTTCTGCAGTACTGGATGTGCCAACAGACAGATTTATGATCCTGGTTCGAGAAGGAGCAATGATTTTCTACAAAGAAGATATACAATCTGCCCACTATTTTGACACCTACTCTGATAAGCTGAGCCAGGAGGAGCTTGCTAGCCTAAAGCAGTTCACTAAAGATAAAGACATCAACATTAGAGAAGAAAATGCTAAGTCAAAGAACAGAATGATAAGCGAAGGCCAAACTGGGAAGATGCAGCAGACATTCAACCTGCAGTGGAGCCACTCATTGGTTCCAATGAATGGAACAAAGCTGAGTGCAATAACAATATTAGTGGACAGTGGTAATGATCTTGAAAAGTCTTATGAGTCTGTGTTTCATTTGATGTATTTTGATTTTCTGGTTAGTCCTCATAATCTCGATGTATCTATGTAATGCATATACATGTCATATCATACTGCAAGTCATGAGTACATGACTTTGGTAAGATTCTGTTGATCTGCTGTAGTCTGATGTTATTTTGATGAGTCTGTCCGAACTTTTGTCTATGTTATGAGATTTTACAAACTATCTTAATAGAAAAACAAACACACATTTCCTTGAGATGCATAGATAAAATCAATAACGTAAAAATTTAAAAATCATTTGGTTAGAAAATGCCCTGAGAAAAGATCAAGAGAGAGAGGGGAACATTGATACACTACTAATTCCTTGCTGACCCTTCTAAATTGAACGTTTCATGACAGTCCATGCATATCTTTTTGTCAAAAAAAATATAGAAAGAAAAAACTAGCCATTTTGTTGTTACATTTGAAAGCTCAGATAACCTTCTCATGAACAAAAACCATTACTCAGAAAGGGCGGTGACTATCATTAACTGTTTTGTTGTAGATTGAGGGAATATATTTCAGAGATGTAAATAATTTAGTGGCAAACTTACGTAATTTTTTTCTTCTAACACCAGAAGAAAGAAAGCTATGTTACAATCAATCCTCGGAGATTTGTTCATTTAAGCGAATGAACAAAACTTTTCCTCACTTGGTAAGTCTTGGGTGAGGTTTCAGGAAATCTACAAATGAATTCTTAAAATTTATAAACATAGAAAATGTAATACCACATGTAACACATTGTTGCTAAACTACAAACTCGCACAACTATCGACCAACTTATTGCAGAGAAGATGATTTTGATACTGGGCCAGTCTCATTAGTTATCATTAGAATGCTTCGTATCCATTTTGAAATTTGAACAAAAAATTATTAATTAACAAAACTATTCACAAATAATCCACTATAAAATAGCCATTGCCTATTGGGATAATACTAAAAAGGAAATTTACTCTCTGTTTGGGAAATTCCTTTGGATTGTACATTGTTGGAGTACAGAAAACCGACTACACAGGTGGGTTGTTTGAACCAACGAAGCCAAGCCATGTGTCTATTTGAACCAGTTGAACCATGGCAATTTGAGAAAATCAAGCTGAATTTCAAAACTACTTCAAAAATAAATCTCGCAAAAGACAACAATAATAAATCAACAAACGATTTGTCATCATTGAAATGAGAAGCGCTTTGCGAAATAATACTTACCACATATCAATTTCTTTTATAATGCCGTATTTGCCCCATGAATCAGTAACAGCCCCCTTGACCTTCTTCTTCTCTTTGTCTACTTTTTTCTTCTTCTTCTTCTTTTGCTCTTCCTTTTCCTTCTTTTTCCTCCTTTTCTTTTCCTTGTCCCGTCGCTTCCTGCGCCTGTACTCTTCTTCTGAGGAAGAATATGAAGAAGACTCGCTCTCCGTCTCACTTTCACTGTGATGTCTTCTGCGCCGTTTCTTCTTAGATTTATCGTCTTTGTATTTATCTACTTCATCTTCATCAATTGAATCCTCGTCGCCATGGCGATGTCGCCTCTTTCCCATATCGGCTTATGAAACTCGAAGAGATCCAAGCAAATGTGAGAATTTTTTTCTCCAACTCCTTCCTGAAAAAACCTGTAGTCCTCTAATTTAGACACAGCTAGCTAAACGGTACATACTCTCAATTGAGAAGCTCCTGTCCACTCTGGTTGGTTTGGACTGCTTTTGAATGTATTGTTCCCGAATTGAACTTTCTTTCAGAACTCTTCCACGTATCTCATAGGGCTTAAACACACATTTTTTCACAAGGAAAACTCTTTGACATGACGGGAACGAATGAAAGAAAGATTTTAATAATGCTGATGAGGCCGAAGTAGTTTATAGGATCTTTAGGTAGTACACAATGGAGAGAAGGGCGTCAATATCTTAAGTACTCTGCAACCAAAAAACTACATGGTTGAGTTGGTCAATGAGTTTGACTTAAAAAATTATCACTGTAAGTTGGGCATTCTATGATAAAATGTTGTTCTATCTCTACTACACCCTTGTTGTAAAATAGGCAATCATTTTTTCTCATTCTTCCGTAGGTATCATCCATCTACCTCTTCCATACCTCAAATCGTGAGAACTAGTCCTAAGTTAACTTATGATAATTTTTTGTCTCCATTTGATATTTACTCTTATATATGTGTTTTCCTCATTGTCTCCGTTGGAGTTAAATTATTTGATATAGTACGTTTTTTTACATCCATTTTGCTTTGACCATATGATATTCCTAAATTTTTCCCTCACAATTTTTTTTTCTTCATCGGTATCCGAACATTCTTGTATGTTAACATCCCATTTGTCATTTTGATTCATCCACGTGTTCTTTTTTCTATCTAGTTTTTTTCTCCATAATCAATTTAGGACAGCATTGTTTTTCCATGCTTTGTGTTTTCTTGAAGTAGCTTAACAGTTTTAGACCATTGATGAAGCGTCTAATGGAAAATTACTTATTTTTGCCAATAGGATATCATAAGGGACAACCGTTTTAATTTTGAGGTTGTTGATGATTAGATGTTTTTAAATTCTTTCTACTTGTCTCCATTTTTTATCTTACATGTTGATGCCCTAGACCTCACATCCATAAAGTATTACCAGGGTGACCAACAAACCAAAAATGATTTTTTTGGTTTTCGAATCTCATAAATCTGCATTCCTACATTTGGTTTGTAAGGAATATAGCGCTTTCCAATCTCCCTGAATTATTTTTTCTCTACATGTTTCCCAGCTAAATTTGTTGTGAAAATCGATCCCCAAGTATTTGTACTCACTCGCTATCTCCAAAGGATTGCCTTCAAAAAGAAAAGTGTTTTTCATCTTCTTGTTTCTTTTCAAAGAGAAGATCATCGCTTTGGTTTTGCAAGTATTCACTTGCATCCCAACCTCATGGCAAAAGGTTTCAAGTGCCTTCAAGTGTTCACGTAATCCATTAGTTGTTTTAGCAATTAGGATGAAGTCATCTGCATAAAAAAATAATTTTATCACATATTTAGCTAGCTAAACTCTTTCTCCATTAGTCTTATGTAGTCATTCTTCTAACTTATCAATATATATAATCCAAATAGAGTTAGACAAAGTGGGCACCCTTATTTGACATTAATGTCGATACCAAAACATCTAACATCCCATCCACCATTCTGATTTTGGATTTGACTTGCTCATAAAGTCTATGTATTGTTGCACTAAGCTCATTAGGAATTTCTAGTTCTTCCATTCTATCCCAAAGTTTTTCATGTGGTATTGTGTCAAAATCTTTTTTGAAATCTACAAAGGAGCAAAAGGCCTTGTCACCTTGAATATTCCATATTTTTTTCGAACAAATATCTAAGGGTAACATCGTGATCAATAGTGGAGTGTTTTGGTCTAAAACCAACATATCCCTTAGCTCTTTTACCTTTTATTTCTACCCACTTGCTGATTTTGCATTCTATCATACTACCAAAGAGTTTTCCCAGGAGAGGGTTCACTATAATAGTGCGATAATTTGATGGATTATTTATGTCACCACTTTTGTGGAGGGGAATCACAATGTTGGTTGTCTAACTTTCAGGAAAACCCTCTTCATTGACATCGTTGAAAATATAGTTGATATGAGGTGCAAGGACATCAATGCCCCATTTCAAATGTTCACTTTGCAACCCATCAATGTATTGGCCCTTTCCCCCTACCAACCTCTTTATGCCCTACATAATATATTCTATGGTAAAACATTTGGTCGTGCCCTTAATTATCAGAGGTTTATGCTTATCTTGTCCACACTCATATAACATCTTTGTAAATTCAATCCTTGGAACTCTGTGATGTTATTCTCTATTTGCTTCCTCTTTTGTTGTAGCTCTTTCCAAAAAAAAATGGGATTTTATTTTCTGAGAGTAATTAGCTACAATATTCTTATGCTCGCATTTCTTTTTTTACCCCTAAGGAGAAAATCATTTTTTATGATTATTTCGAACCATTTTATTTTTTATAATAATTATTTGAGAAGGTTTTTGCTTCTTATTAAAATTATGAATCTACCTTATTAAGTATGATCTAATAATGAATGAAATATTTTAATAATATCTACGAGGCTAAAGATATAGAGTGTTGGCCTAAACCAGCTATTAACTTACTAAAAACACAAATATCTATAAGGCTAAAGCAATTTATGAGCCTCAAGAGTAGTACATGAATGAATGAATAATTTTAATTGACGTTTATGGGACCAAGGAATAGCAGTCTTGAACTATATGCATACTCTTTTCAATGTCAGATCTTCTGCTATAAATCTTGACTAGAAAACTAACAATCTGGTTGATCTTATCTCATCAAATAAATGGTGCATGTTGTCAACCTTCAAGTTTTTTTTTTCATATTGAGTATAGATATTCTCATAAGTTGTGCATTCCATGATAAAGTGGCATCCTGTCTCCACCACACCTTTATTGTACAATGTGCAAGTTCTCTCTTCTTAGACTTCCTTGGGCATCATCCACCTACCTGTCTTACACCTAAGATGATGTGATCCTACCCAAAATTGTGCAACTAATAGCCTTGTTTTCCCTTTCATAATTGCCCCTAAATATGTTTTTCACCATGTTCACAAGTTTGGTTAAACTTGTCAATGTAATATGTTTTTTTCGTCCCATGTGATTAGTCAACATAGTAGTCCTAAATTTTTCTATCACAAAATTTTGTATTTCTTCATTAGTATTATAACATTCATGTAGCTTGATGTTTCACTTCATTGACCATTTTTTTCTGCTTCATCAATGTTTTCTTCCTACATTCAAGCCCCTCTTCCAAAGCTATCTTGGATCAATGTTGGTTATCATTGTTTTCAACCTTCTTTAAATAACTTATTAACTAGACCTACTTCCACCAAAAGGATTTCATATGGGACTTGAGGTTTTGGCTTTGAAATGGATTTTAAATAGGTTCTTATAGTTTCTTTCTAACTATCTCCGAAAGTAGTTTGAGTTGCCTCCCCAAACTTCACACCCATAGAAGACAATCGGCGTGACCAACAAACCAAAAAGTGTTTTCTTAGTTTTCCAATCCCAAAGTTCAACTTTTTTGCACCTATTTTGGAGTAGGTATAAATCTTTCCATCCTCCCTACATCCTTTCATCCTACAAGTCTCCCAACTAAGCTTATAGTGGAAGTCAATCACAATATATTTTTATTATTTCATTGTTTCCAATGGATTGCCTTCAAAAAGTAAGGTAATTGGTTTATCTTTCCTCTTTAAAGATAAAATCATGATTTTGGTTTTTGTAATGTTCTCTTTCATCCCAACCTCTAGACAAAAGTGTTCTAAGGCCCTTAAATGACCTCTTAATCTATGAGATGTTTTTGATATTAAGATAAGATCATCATCGTATAAAAGCAACTTCACCACATAGCATGTCAGTTGGATGCTTTCTCCATCTGTTTTGCTTAACGAGGTTTCCAACTTATCAATGTATAAACCAAACAAAGTGAGAGTTAGAGGACACCCTTGCTTAATGCTAATGTCACTACCAAAAAGTTCAAATATTCCTTCACTAGTTCTAATTTTAGCTCCACCATTTTCATAGAGTATATGCACTACCACTCTAAACAAGTTAGGGTTACCCAATTCTTATGTCATGTTCCGTAAATTATCTCTAGGCATCATGTCAAATGCTTTCTTAGAGTCCACAAAACAACAATTAGTTGCTTCCCTTTGATTGTCCCATATTTTTTCTATCCGATGCCTAAGGGTAATGAAATTATCAATGGTAGAATGTCTAATCCTAAAACTCACATGCTCTTTTGCACTTTTACCTTCATCTTCTACCCAACTATTTATTTTACATTATATCATGCTCCCAAAAAATTTGTCAAGAACGGGGTTTACCATAATAGTGTCATAATTAGACAATTTATTGATATCCTCACTTTAAAGAGTGGAATGACCACACTAGTTGTCCACTCCATTGGAGAGTTGTCTCGAATGGCACCATTGAGAATTCATTTTATATAAGGGACGAGGAGCTCAACTCCCCGTTTAAAAAAATTGAACTTGAAACCCATCTATTTCTCTTACCTTACCACTTGCTAAATTCTTTATTCCTATTTGATGTCATCCATTGTGAAGAGTTATGCTAATGTGTTAACTATAGGAAAGGATTCTTTCTCATGTATCTGCTCATAAAGTAGCCTCACATACTTTAGCCAATGGACATCTATAATATTATTCTCAAATTTTTTTCTCTTTTATTGTAGTTCCTTACGAAAACCTTTGGGATTGTGTTTTCCAAGAGAGATTAACTCATTTCTTCTTGCACTTACATATTCTTTTATTATTATTATTATTGTACCAAATTTACATATTTCTTGTTTTCTATTCTTAATTCTCTCCCCCTTAGATATATATTTCTTACCTTACATTCTTCATCATACCAAAGGTTTTTTAGGAAAGTATTTGCACCCCTCTTCTCAAGGTGAGACCTCTTACATGCACATAAGGCCTTATGGATTATAAGAATAAAAAAACTACTATGCACACAACCACCAGTCTCATTGACCATTTCATCTTCTATGATATTATTTATATCATGAAATTGTTGCTTAAGAACAGCACTAAAGATGTCTTTTTTTTCTTTATTTATGGGGATTTTGCCTTTGGGAGTTGTTTTCTTTTGTATGTGATGATCTGGTTTATTGTGTGCGCTAATTGGAACAAAATCTAACTTAACAAGAAGAGGTGCATGATTGTATTTCACCTCGATAGGGTATTCTATAATATCAAACTCCAACACTCTATAGATAAAATTGCAAGAGCATGTTATGCAGTCTATCGTACTTTGACCATTATAAGTTTTACATGTGATACCCCCAAAGTTGGCCAACATATGATGCCATTGTAGATACTTGTAGCAAACAAACTATAAATCACCAATAATCTTGCCCTAAAGTGTGTCACTACCTCATTACCATCTTGTGAATCTCTTTCCTATGACTAACTGCAGCCTTCTTCCAACCATAAGGGATTTTGTCCCCTTTTCAACACTATTCAACTAGTGCGATTGATTGTTTTTTGTCCTTGCATAAAAATTTCCCATTAACACTCTTTCACCTAAGGTGTTAAATAAAGAGATTTTTTTTTAATGAGGCATACAAATCTTCATTGTCTAAATTTCTTCTCTCATAGAACTTTGAGTTTTTTTGGCACGAAGTAGCAACCAACCAACCTAAAGATTACCTCATTCATTGTTATTTGCAGCCAAATGTATTGTTTATTTGGGGCCTCTTTTTCAACTTGTATGATTCCATACCATTTCTCGTCTATTAGCACTTTGACTCCTCCGTACCATTTACCTATACATTAATCCCAACAAAAAAGTCTTATAAAGTTTATATTCTCCTCTTGAAATCAGATATTTTTTAGTGAATTTCAAAGATGAATTTTTCAATTTTGTCCAGCCTTGCCTCCTTGAAAAAGGTACTTAAATTATCAACTTGCAAGTTGTCTTCATAGCTAGCATGAATGTCTCTATATATCGAGGATTCCATGATGAAGTGTCATTCTTGCTTCATCATTTTGTTGTTGCCAGATTGGCATGTTCTTTTTCCCCACTTTTATTTAGGTGTCATCCATATGTCCATTTCACATCTAAGATGATGAGAGATAGTCCTTAATTAGACCTACATAGGCTTGTTCTTTATGGTCCCACACGAGGATAATTCTTTGATATATTAAGTTTTTTGCCATGTTTGTTTTGTCCACATGGCATTCTAATTTGTATATCACATACCTTTTGTATTTATCATCCATGTTTCAATATTTGTGCTTATTAACATCCCACTTCTTCATCCATTTGTCATTGTGTTTTATCCATATGTCATTTCTTATAGTTAGTTCTTCCTCCATTATTCGCTCAGGCCAATCATGGTTTTTCATAATTGTACACATCAATATGTTTTTTATTAAGGTATTAAAAAATGCCCAAAAATGGCAGACTAATAGTTATACATTAAGTCATGTTTGATTAGTGTGTCAATGTGACAACGCGTGGTTTGTTATTTTTTGGATCTAAGAATACATTTCATCTAATTATGAATACCCATGGTCAACAATAAAATCTTTATAATTATAACTACTAATGATACATTATTAATAAAATTGGACATTCAATCCACATGTGGTATTACAATCAATATGTCCTCTCCTCTACACCAAATTCATCATATTGTAATATTGAAAATCGCACCTTCATGCCCTTTGACTTTATAGTTTTGGTCCATTTCAATTATAGGGTATTTGTGCAAAGATAAGCTTACAAAATATATATTTTATAGAAAAATCAATTGTATAAATTATAATTGATCCATATCATAACTCTATGGTGATTGATCCAACTCAAAATTAAAGTTAATAAGTTAATGAAGTGAAAGTATTTTTCTCTGTCTTAAGTTAGAACATCACTACACTTTGCCTAGGTAATGAGGTTGAAGTCTTCACCATTAATTAGAATTTATATATTTTTTATTATTAATTTCCTTTGAAAACTCTATCAAAAGAAAAATTAGTCCAATTTTTTAATATTATTCTAACATTGTTTTTCCCTTTTCTCTCTCTAGAAAAAAGTTATAATTATTATTATTTTTTGTAGCCACATTAAATGGTGTTGGCTGCATTTATATTCTTCATTAATAAAAATAGAAAAAGACTATTGCTCCTTTTGCATTTGTCCTTGATGACAAAAAGGAGGGTTACAGGTTGATTTTGAAGTAAATTTTTGGTGAGTAGGTTTAGGTTTATGGCAGTTATACACACTATGCTTGTGTTTAACATTGATGCAGCTTATTGGGATGCACTTTAGCACAATAGTGCCTAATGGATCAAGTTATATCATTCCATCATATTTTAATGTGGTTGATGTTTTAAGTGTTAACCAAGCACTTGGTCAATATTTTTATAAAGTCATCATCAGATTCTAAATAATTACATATATTATTTTTATTAAAACTGTTGGGTCCCATCATAACACACAACGTGTTTGACTACATGAAGAAAGGTGATATTGAAGTGTCAATCATGAAACTTAGTACTAACAAAGACATTCTAGTGCATTAACTATGATGATTGTACCATGCCAACAATCTTGTAAGGGGTTGTGATGCTCATGAGGAGAACAATTTCTATGATGTTGGTATCAATCTTTTGCCGATGGTTGGTAGACTTCAAAATGATTATTTTTTAAATATAGATTTTAAAAGTTATACATTATGACTTTGGGTTCGAATTGAATAAGGATTAGGTCAAACAAAGTTCATTTTATTATGCAAAGATGAAACTCAAACCCTAGTTGCCATGGATTTTTATGAGACAGTTATAGGAAGAAAAGTTGCAGGAATTTGGTTGTGATCATTGACTATGTTGATCTATGACAAACAAGGATTCACATGGTGGTTACTTGTTGGATATCTCTCATGCATGTGAAGGTGATTGAGACATTTAATATGTTTAATCATCGTGTTACTGAATGGGCACTCGTACTGTTGTCATCTATGTTTTGTCACTGATGTCAACATATGTTTTTGTGAGGAGATCAGACTGGTTACTGTATGCACCCTAAAATGGTCGCCTAGACTTTGGGCCCCATTTATTCAATTTATCAATCCTGAATCATTTTTATCAATAATCAATATTTTCAACAATATCAATTTCTTGATCAAGTCTTAATTTCGATCATATATTGGATTTTTATCCTATGGGCTAATCATTTATCCTAAGTCTTTATTTGATTAAAAGGAATATTTCCTCCCCTTTTGATTAAATAAAAAGCCCCACTTTTCCTCTTATCCTAAGTTGCACAAATAAAGCACTATTCCTATTTTATAAAAAGAAGAAAACACTTTTTGTCTCATATGGACATAAAGTCAACTCCTATTTTCCTATTGGAGGATACTTGTGCACATGGATTGCTCCTCTTTCAAGCTCCACCACTGATTAAGACTTTTGCCTCTTAATCTCCATGGCCCATTCCTTTGCATTTCTTATAAAAGGAGAGCTCTCTCCTTCATTTGCATATCCACTTGTTTTATGCTAATGTTATGCTGCAGGTTTTAGGTGCATTTGGAGTTTGAAGACATTGAAGACTTGCTTCATTGCATCATTTAGTTGCATATTTGCTTTCATAGTTGCATGATAATGGCATTCTTAGTGTAGATTTCCTTTTATGAAATAGAATAAGCTCACATAGTCTAAATAGGAAGGCTTGGTAATACTTGTTCTTTCCTTTCATAGCATAGTTTGTACTTTCCTTTCATAGTTTAGATTGCATCATCATATAGCTTACATTGCATTTCATATTTGATTCTTGGAGATATTGGCATTGTTGCCCTTGTCTTCACTTGAATCTCTCATTGTATGGTTGACTAGCAAGGTCACAATCTTGTAGCTCTAACTGAGAGCAAACACATCATAGTCCCTTGCAACTCCATGCATAGAGAGCTATGAGCCGCTTTGTGAGGCCTCATTCTTGAGCAACCTTGCATGTAATGGTTCATAGAAGTGCACCATTTTAGTGTGTACAGTTACCACAGTATACGGACACTGTACGGATGTTTTAGATGCTGCGAAGTCAGATGAGAGTTCAGGAAGGTGTTGTGATCTTCTATATAAGATTGCATCATGTAATGTTGCATATTAGATAAGTTACAAATGTTTTGGTGAAGAATGGTCATTGGACTGTAATAGTGAAATATGCCAGAGTTAGTCTTTGTGATTATGGTATATCTTCCAGATGATATCGATTCAAGGTATGTGAGCTTGAGGGATGATAACAAGGTACTGAAGGATGATCACTGGTTAGCACAAGGTACGGAATGCTTGATGACATCAGTTGTGGCATGTGTTCTAGAGGTGACTTATTTGGAAGCTGACTTGGGAGATGTAGCGTGTGTTATGCTTGGCAAACATAAATTAAGGATGTCGGTCCTTAATTGTTGTAATGAAATCATTGCATACTTGTTCTAGATACCGTGTGTATCTTAGCAAGGGTTTATGTAATTGCTTGTAATTAGGAAAGCCTCATGGGCCGACCTGTTAAATGAGAATTGTAATAAGGTATAAATAAAAGGTCTTTTCTTGAAAAACATATTGATGAGAAGAAGATGATATAGAAAGGTTGTGAAAGCTGTGAGATTGTGTCTATTGTATGTAGAGCAGAGGTTTTTTGGTGGACTTCATTGGAACTGATCATGCAAAGATAGTTGTTTTCAAACTGTTCAAAAGATTGTGTATTTCTTCATATACATGTGTGTTGTGAACAGTGAGTTCCGAAGGTGGACTTAACCTTCTTTGGTCAGTGAGCCCTCCCTTTTGTTCTTGACTCCTAACAGGGTCTGTCCTCTAACAAGAACTATGTACTGTAATGTTTCAATAAGCTCCTAACAGGGCTATATCTTCTAACAAGGATAACTATACTCTTAGTACATCATTTGTGCGTACTAATTCCCACCAGGGTTTTACCTTTAACAGGGTTTCCCCGAGACCAAAATATTGTGTTATTGTGTTCGCATTGATTATGTTCATTGGATCTGATATTTCTGCTACTTAAAGTTTAAAGTTTAATAATCTGTCATACAACTGATTCACCCGCCCTCTCAGTTGTATTGTGGACTGTTATTCCTAACATTACTTCTAGTGATTTGGTTTGCATTTTTTTAGAATTTCTAGGTAACGTCATTCCATTACATCTTCAGTTTGTTGACATAAATTAAAATGAAGCAAGATTCGTTAAGTATTTGTTAAGAATGTTTTTATTGCTTCATTTTGTTAGAAAAATTCTTAAAATACTAGGGCAGTTTTGGGTTTATTTCACACCATGAATGTTATATTATTCAAAGATATGTTCTACAATTTTTTTTAAACCCTAACTCATGGGGTTAGTAACAAGAACATTTGAGTTGAGGATTTTACTTTTTCTTTCAACAGTCATTGAAGAGAAAAGTTTTGATTAAATTTGGCAGATATATTCTTGGTTTGATTGATAAAAGGCAGTAAAATGTTAAACGTTTCTTGTATAGTTACCTTTATTGCTACAGTTTAGAAACCCTAAGTCAAAGGGCTAGGGAAATGTGAGGTTTAACAGGAGCAAGTTTTCGTTGAAGACAATGTTTTTTATACATGGTCATTTTACCCTATGGTTACATCTGCATTTTCTTTAATAACAAAAACCCTAACTCAAGGGTTTAGGTTAGATTTTCATTCACAACATACATATCATTTTTCTTTTCGGGTAAACCATAACTGAGTTTAAAGGAACCCTAACACGAGGGTTACCATGGAAGACATTATGTGATCAAATAGTTTGAAGTAAAAAAACATATCTTTATTTTAATGTAACAGGAAAATTACTTCTCTGTTAATTGTATCAGTTATCTGTTTTGTCTTAATTTCTTCTTAATATGTAAAAAAATACATAACTATTTTTTGTTACAAGAAAATTGGTATGCATTGAATTACATAGGAAGAAGACAAGTAAGATATATAGTGAGAATAGAGAATAACAGAGGTGATATGGTGAAAGGGTTATCTTGTGGTTGTATTTGAGATATCAGTTTGTAGTTGAACATATTGCATATCTTTCTTGTAATTATCTCTAGCTAATAATTGTATGATTGCAAGTCTTAAAGCAATTACAAATTATTAGCAACTATGAAAACATATTGAACTACTAAGGAAATGGTTGGTGCCCCTTGCATTTGGAGCTGCAAAATACATTTGTAACAGATTTGGTACTATTGTAGTTGGTGTTGCTAAACAAATATTGTAACAAAGTTGGTGTTGTTTGGACTAATAAAAATGATTACATGTTCGAGTGGTTTTTCTACCCTGAGAGGGGTTTCTACTCAAGAAATTTATTGTGTTATGTGATGTCATTTGTGTCACATTTAGTTACATTGTAATTAGGTCTTCATGTTAATGCTCTGATACTTTCAGTTTTCTTTTTAAGTTTTTTTTTAGTTAAATGTTCAAATCAATCATCATCTTAGTTTGGAAGACTTCGTGTTTAAATTTGTTCATTGATCTGTTTAAAGTATAAACAAGATTGTCCATTTATTAATGGAACAATTACATAATGCTTTTAATATGAAGATTTAATGTCATATGTAAGTATATTAAATTCAGCTTTAGTTTTGTGTCTTCCTGCATCAACATATTTCTTACATTATCAAGGCCATCTTCTCAGATTGTGTTTTAGTTCATTCTTTGTTCATCAATCTTTATTGACAACTGGTCAGTTTAAAACATTAGTCATTATTGATTGGATAATCACTTTCACATGTTTTGGTATAAATATGTTGAAAGTAAGTTAAGTCAACTTTGTGGTTTTTCAAGTGATTCATTTCAGCAGTTAAGTCAAATTTGTACGTTCTTAATTAATTCAGTAGTTCAAGTCGTGGTATACAATATTGTCAAAGGTTGAAAAGTGTTAAATTTGAAGTAAATTTACTCACTCTGATTCACCCCCCCTCCCCCCTATCAAAGTGAATCCATGTCTAACGAGTGGTATTAGAGTGTAGGTTCCCTTCATATAGGTCTATCCTAGGGATTGATTATGGTCTTTTGGAAGTTTTGGGTTGCTCTTGGTAGTAGAATACTATGGGAAAAAGGTTTAGGAATAAGAAGATGCATGATATGCCCAAAAGGAAACCAAATTCAAATGATGTTTTGTCTAATAACCTTGATTCCAAAGATGGCACTATGGATGTATTATGTGTTTCTACATATTAAGAAATTGAAGAAGAAGAAGAAGAAGGTGTGGTTAGTTTTGAACATGAGTTGTTTTCAGTCCTAGATGTGATCAAGAATCATAAAAAGGAAAATCATGATCTCACAATATGTTTACATGAAATAATTGACGCTAATAAGGTTGTAATTAAAAATCATGATGAGGCTAAAAGGATCATTGATGATAAGTCAAAACTTGTAGAGGAACTGAAAACTAAACTAGAGAACAAAGATGACTTGTGTGAAAAACTAGAACTTGAGGTTACATCCTTGAGAAAAAGTTCAGATAAAGATTTCCTGTTGAAAGAAAAAACTCTTATGGATAACTTGATCATAATTCAAAAAATTAAAATTGAAGAACATAGATGGATAATAGGTGTGGTAAGATCTGATTTGGATGTTAAAAAGGTCGAGTGTCTAAATCTTGAAGCAGATGTTGTAAATATAAGGAAAGAACTTGAAGTTATCAAGAACCATTCAAAGTAAAATAAAAAAATCGATAATAGCACTAACTTGTTATATGAGATGTTGGACAAGCAAAGACATTCAAAGGAACCTGCAAGTTTTGGATATAATGGAGGACAAAGCTCTTTAGATGGGTTAGAACATAAGGAAATATTTGCTACCATAGATGGGAAGGAATTTACATTCAAGAAAACTCCTAAAAAGAAGGTTGATTTGAGTTATCATAATGCTACACCTAAAGAGACTAATAATAATAACAGTCATAGAAGAAGTGCTTTCAAATATTCATCTTCTTGGCGTAATGATATAGTCAGGTATAATCATTATTTTCAAGGTTACTGTTATGGTTGTAATGCATATGGTCACACTAGTACATTTCTGACCAACATTTTCGACCAAGCATTAAAATGGATTTGATTGGTCGGTTTATAGAAGGAAATTTTTGATTTTCTTTTAATCCATTCCCGTGTTGGTCAGAATTACGACAACAATGACATGTTGGTCATAATTATGACCAACATGGGCATATAACCTTAAAAAAAGGCGGTTTCATTTTATTTCATTTTGTTTTTCTGGTGCAAAGAAAAATGAGGGAAGGAGGGCATCTCTCAACACCACCTACACATCTCTCGCAGACACCACCTGTAAGGGCATCTCTTGATTCATTCTCGTATTATAATCACAACCATCATTATTTTGTATGTGAATGGTGGTGTTATCTTGGAATGAAGATTATATATTATTTCATTGTTAAACCCTATGCCACCAGGTTATATTTGTGTTATCTCATCAAACTGCCTAGAAGCCACAGGGGTCATATTATATTCACGACCATCATAACGGCAGCGGCTATGCAACCACGAAAATTGTAAACCCTATGAAGGGAAACACTTAGTTTTTTTTTCAAAAGTTTGTAAAAAGATATACAAAGAAAACAATTTATGTGGTTGTATAGCCACTACCCATCATAACAAGGGTTATTGGGTGCATTATTGAGATAAAAGCTTGATTTTCCCTTGACTGCATTACAAATGGCTCAGCGGCAGGGGAGAAGAGGATGCATTTTATTTTGGGGCCTACACTTTGGAGGTATTATTTCTATTTTGTTTATAAATTTACATCAGTGTTTTAAACCCTCTTTTTCTTTAGGGTGGATCATAGTAGCCACAGGGGTGGGAGAGTCACTTCATTATGAAGACTTCAACACCAAAGCACTGACTATGACCCCAAACTAGGAACAGTCAAGAACACTAGTTAATTTACTCTGCCTTAAATGCAATCAAAATACTGAAACAAAGATATGAACATGTAAACAAAACACAAAACAAAATTTTTACACCTCCATCCAATCCAAACCATGTTCTACACGACCATTAGAATTTGTTGCTGTTCTGATTGTACCCTACGGGACAATACACAGTTTGCAGAGAATATTTTTGTTTATTCAATGAATGCCATTTGAAAATGGTTCCTTACACACACCAACTCTACACCTCCTTCCACTCATGTGGATCCAACATAAAATAGACTCTACTCTTCAAAGAAACTGACAACAACCTCTAACTAACTATCTAAATGTCCCTAAACAATCTAAAACTTATTGTTACAACAAAATGGGATTAAAAGTGTTGTCAAGTTGACAACCAATGTTGTCAACTTGACAACATAACGCTTGTATCTCTTTTAATGAATTTTAAAAGGTTTAAAAATAACCTTTTCTAACCCTTACTAACCCATAACCCTTCATGTGCCTTATAGGCCATAATTGCATTCAAATGTAACTTTACAACTTCTTGGCATCTTTGCACTTTGAGTGCAATTACATGATATTAATGGCATTAATGGCCATATTATAAACCTAGATGACCTTATAGGTCCTTGTCCCTTAGATTCATTCTTGGATCAACCAAGTGACCCCAAGGTTACATCCTTAATCCCTATGCCATTCAACTCCTATTACATCAATTCAACACTGTCATGCCTTTTATACATTTAGGCTATTACATCAAATACATAAAATTGTCTTCAAGCCATATTTCATTCAAATATATTGATCTTTTAGATCATTCAATCTGCATGAGTCATCCATGTGACACTCTCTTCATGTCTTCATCAGGGTTCCCTGCACCATACTCCCAAGGATCAAATCAATCCAAGTTCTTTGGATTCGGGAGTTTGGGGAGTTTCTTTATTTTCCTCCAATCTTTAGTCACTGCTTGTTGAGGACCTACAACATAATTGTATCCTCTATTCATTGGCATCATGTACCGACAATCAAAGACCATGTGCCAAGCACTAACTCTTTCATCCATAAAATCTATGTTCCAATAGATGTCTGTAACATCACCATTTATATGATCAACAAGATAACATCCCTGCAATCCTATCATAATAGTGTTAGAAATAAAAATAATCAAATCTTTCTTATTCACCAAAACATATGTTTGGTACTCCACTCCTTCATCCATTAGCTTAAACACTTCATCCTCCTACTCTCTCTCTCTCACACACACACACACACTAGTTTGTCAAAGTCTGAATCAGAATTATAAGCAGTGTGATTATTAATTAAACCATTTACTATTTTAACAATCAATGTATTATATTACTTAAATATTTTGAGTATGTGAATTAATTAAGTTTAGAGTGTAAAGTGGTAATTGATAGGTTTTATTTGGGAATCATTTTATGTGGTCCTTGCATTTTTCTATAGTTAGTGTGCTAATGGTATATGATGGTATTTGTGGATCTCACTCGAATGGTCAAATCAATAGAAGACTAAAAGTCATCATCCAAATCAGATGATCAAATTTACTGCTAAGCTCTTCATTTTTGTATTCAGATAACTTGTGTTTAACATCATTGCATGATAAGAAAACATCATTTTTTGGTCAAATTTATGAAAGATGACATAAGTGTTGAGATTATGGCCTTTACGACAAATACATTATGCCTTAGATAATAAATATATAGAATATATATTTATTATTATAATTTGATATATATAAATAATAATATTAAATATAAGGAAATATTTAATATTTATTGTTTATCAATAAATCAATTTTATGTGCTTAATGGTCTAATTTAAATATTAATGATTAGACAAGGGCCCAAGTCAGCCTCTTGGGCAAGTATATTTTATATATCCAAGTCGGCCTCTTGAGGAGGCACTCCACTTGCATATAAAAGGTAGATTGATTCTTGGAAGAGATCATATCAAAAACATAACATATAATCTTCCTCCCAAGAATCGATCAATCCAGGAAGTGATTTGGACCAGAGATTATAAGCACCAAAATTCATTAGCATTATGTTGTTACCAATCAAAACTTTTATTTATGTTGTATATATCACACGAATGATTTCTCTGATCTAGGATGCACAGTTGATTATGTTCGCTTCTTAGAATATAATTATGGATCTAAGTCTTTGCTTTACATCACTCAACTAGTACTCCAAATCGTTGCTTCTCATTCACCCTAGAATGATTGATTCTTGAGAGGGAGATCATATGTTATGTTTTTGATATTTTCTCCTTCAAGAATCAATCTTTATTTATATGAGCATGAATATGTTCCTCAAGAGGCCGAATCGCCAAATGAAATAATAATTTTAATTAACCAAGGGGGACGACTTTGGGCCCTTAAATCGATTTATTTTATAAACAATAAATATTAAATATTCCCTAATATTTAATATTATTATTTATGCCTATCGAAATTTCTAAGTTAATGGATATTTTTTCGTAAAGGCCAAAATATCAACACTCCCTCTTCGACTTGATGCAAAGATCCTATATCTATGATAGTAGATCTCTATCTACTAGATAAAGATGAGAACACATATGTTCTTCATCATTCCTCAATCATTCATCTCATATCCATATGAGAAACATCATATCATATGATGCTTTCCATCCAAATGTGGATTTCCTAGATCCACTAGTCTCCATGACCCAAGAATATCAAGTCCATGATATTCATGATAACATCAAGTCCATGATGTTTACCAACCATAAGTGATATCAAGTCAATGATATCAAATTCTTTTGAACAGCCATAACAACCTTTCTGCTAACAACCATATCCATAAGAACCATAACAACCTTTCTGCATACATTCCATATCCACCATTTCTGCTGCTTTTGAACAACCTTATGATAAAGTGCCACTTCCATATCGTTGAACCCACTATGTAGAGGTGTTGCAAATTTTTTTACTCCATCTGTATGTTCTGTCTAAAATTTGCCCATGTGACCACAAAAATGGTCCATTGTTTATACTGAGCTCAACATCCACAAAATGATTCCCTATCTAACATTATTATAAGCACAAGAATGAAAATATTAGGTGGAAATATATCAAACACAAGAAAACAATAGATTACACTGTAAACTAAAAACTAAATGGTTACCCATACCAATATTAGTCAATATCCTATACTACAATTACAGATAGTTTTTCCAAAAAAAATCAAACCCCTTCAATATTCCCTATCAAAAGCATCCAAAATTGTGCATTTACCACATTACCCAACTCAAGTGATTCATTGAATGAAAGTGTGAAAAAAATATATTTTCTATCAAAATCATCCAAAAGTGTGCATGTGTCACATTACCCAACTTAAGTAATTTATTTAATTCATTGAATGGAAGTGTAAAAATGATCTTAGAAGATAAAACATACAAAGATTCCTTTCAGATTTATACACTACTAAATTTTAGCTTTTTTTTCGACGAGGATTAGTCAAATTTTGTATACCAATTAGTCGACCAAATGACCATAATTGTTGTTGAAGTTTTTTCATCGATAATACGATACATCAAACCTCTGTCAAAATTGCGACGTTAGCAGTGGTTGAACTATCAACGACAACGACGTCAAAATAATAGCTTCAACCTGGAATAATTATCGACTATACTGTTTATCTCTGCGACCAATGTTGGTCGGAAAAGTCGTTGACTGTCGTTGAAATTGCGACTAGAAATCATTGGAATAAACGTTGACTATATAACACTCTCTTTGATATGTCTATTCTTTGTTCGTCGAAAAAGCGACTGAAAATTTAAAAAAAAAATTAAAAATATATTATCAAATTAAGCACAACAATATTATGTCACTGTTGTTTACAAACAATCACACATTTTATGTCTTATTTCACACAAACATGTTCTTTCTCGAGGTCATTAACCTTTCAATAAAACTTTCCACTTCTAAAGATTTTCCTGAGTCTGAACAAAAGAAAGAATAAGCCTCACAATATTTCAATGACATTCATAGGAGATGACTAAGCAATCTACAACTATGCCAAAAATAATACTTAAAGATTATATCTAAAACCAATCTCCCAATTTATTAGCCAGGCTATTTGCCTTCTTCTTGTTTGTGGGGTTGATGTGTCGACCGATGAGAAAGAGGGGGATGTTGTGAGGAGTGAATGGGTTGTGGGAGAGTTTGGGAAAGGCTTTCTTGGATTGCCACTCTTCACCACCCACCATTTCCACCTTAATTAGCATTCCCATTTCTTGGGGATACTTCTCACCGCATAAGACAAGGTAGAGCTCCTTGTCCATTTCCAGTTGTACATCTTCTTTCCTCAATCCTACACAATACATATTTGGTTCCACCAAACTTACTTTGAAATTACAAGCTTTTAAGGATAGGAACACAAAAATAATAGCAAACATAAACACAAGAAATACTAGATTTATGTGGAACAACTTGTAAAGGGAAAAACCATGGAAAAGATTGCTCTCAAATATATGCACACCAATTAAGGTGAGTTACAAGAAAGAATAACTACCAAAGGGATTATGAATAATGATAAGAGAGAATAGATCCACCACTAATGTCCAACCCACTCATTTTTTTCAATACTACAGAAACTAAGATAAAGATAAATCACTTTCTTGACATAGGACTTTTCATATATCCAAAGATCACAACGACACCAAAGGCTTAATAGCATATAGTTTGATATGATATGATTTGAACTAGATTGAGAAATTAAGTCACAATAATATTGAGTCTAAACACAAATACTAACATAGCATATTCTTTTTCATTAAGATTGGATCCATAAAATAAAGAGTTCTCCCTCTTAAATAAACCGATTCCCATTAAATAAGCTTTTCCATTGTAACAAAAAAATTCTCACCCTTGATACCATGTGCATATACGTCTTCTCAGAATCTAAAAACTTTGCCCCATCATTGATTCTCATCAATGTACCAATTTGGACAGTAAGTCTAATTTAATTTGTCCGTGGACTGAGACCTTAAATTATTGAGCTTCTCTTTGTTTCAAGAAGAATATAACATTCTCTACTTAACAGGGCCAACCACGTGAAGGTGGAAGCTCATCTGGCCCCTCCTAGGAGCCTCTTATGACCCTTTAGGACATTTTAAGACCTCTAAGATGTATTCTTAGGGATCGTAAATGATTGTAAAGGGCCATAAGGGGTCGTGGGACACAACAGTTGAGAAACATAATTGTAGGCATCATGGTCACAATTTTTTGGAGACAACGTAATTGAGTGGTATACCTAGATGATGAAGAGAAACTTATGCTCCTCCGGTTCCAAGTTGACACTGCGAGATCCAAAGACAATAGATAAGGAATAAATTTAGAGAGCTAAGAAGGGTCATAACAACAAAAATAATATAGGAAAACCTCAAGTTAAATGAGGCAACTGCAAATATTTTAATAGATTTTTATTATTAAATAATAAAATTTGCATATACTAGTGTTCTAAGAACCCTCATTACATGATTTATTATTGTAAGTCCCCTCTGACTTACGCATCTATAAAATAAAACTACAACCTATTGGGATTGAGACAAACCTTATAAAACAACAACAACGAAGAAGGATCGCTTGCCAACATCTGTTGGAGGACCTTGTATTCATGAGCAACAGATGTTGGCAAGCGATCCTTCTTAGCTGCTGTTGTTTTATAAGGTTTGAGTCAATCCCAATAGGTTGTAGTTTCATTTTCTAGATGCATAAGTTAGAGAGGGCTTACAATAATAAATCATGTAATGAGGGGGCTTAGAACACTAGTGTATGCAAATTTCATTATTTAATAATAAAAATCTATTAAAATGTTTGCAGTTGCCTCATTTAACTTGAGGTTCATCCTGTATTATTTTGGTCATTATGGCCCTCCTCCTCTCTCTAAATTTATTCCTTATCTATGGTATTTGGATCTCGTAGTGTGAACTTGGAATCAGAGGAGTAGAAGTTGCTCTCCATCGTCTGGGTATACAACTCAATTACGTTGTCTCCAAAAAATTGTGACCATGATGCCTACAATTATGTTTCTCAACTATTGTGAAATCTACATTTATGTTTCTCAGTTGTCGTGTTTATGTGCATATTTTTTATGTGTTTGGGAAGACGTCTTTCTAGCCTAGGCCTGGATCATTTGGCAATTAGCTTCATAATAATGAAGTAGATGACATATGAGCAATTAGTTTCCCAAGAAAAATCCCATAAATGCACTATGTGTACCCCAATTCTTGTGCCCTCTGTGCGTACCCAAAGGATAAATTTGAAACAACAAGGGTAAGGTTAGTCTTACCCTTGTTGTTTCAAATTTATCCTTTGGGTACGCACAGAGGCCACAGGAATTGGGGTACACACAGTTCATTTATGAGAATTTTCTTGGGAAGCTAATTGCTTAGCTCTCATATGCTTCATTTATTATCAAGCTTATTGTCGAAGGATCTAAGCCCAGGCTAGAAAGATGTCTTCCCATTCTATTTAAGCCATATTCCTTGTTCTTGTCAAACTTCCTTGGTATGGTAGGCCTGCTCTCTACAATACTCTTCTTCAATCTATGTTTGACGTTAAATATCTTCTTCTTCTTCCTAATTGTAGCCAGAGCTTCCTTTTCATCAAAATTCAACTCCCCTTCCCCCATCTCATCATCCTCATCCACTCGTCCCGATTGATTGATCTCTCAAGGACCTTGTATTCAATAGATGTTAGCAAGGGATTGTTCTTATCTACTGTTGTTTTATAAGGTTAGTTAGTAGTTACAGTCAGTTTATTAGAGTTAGGAGTCTATTTCAAAGACATCCACGTGAAGTGGAGTGGGTGTGGTCAAATTGATGTATCAAGAACAAATAGAATAACCAAGAAAACACTATACGTTAAATCATGTGATTGATAGCAGATTGGGGCTCACTTGAGCCATAAACATGAAGAATTATTGTAAAAAAAGATGTAAACCATATATATGCGTACTTGAGGCAAAGAGAAGTTACGCCATATCCATATTAAAATATTAGTTACAATATGAAAATACAAAACTGACAAATTCCTGAGCTCATCTCCGCATATGGTCGCAACAAAGATATGCAATTACAATACAGAGAAGGCATCGTATAAATTTAATTTTGGCATTTGCCCTAGCCTGACATGTTTTGCACTCAAATCGTTCATCGTGGATAAGTGGAGATGGGCGAATAGATGCAGATTAGTTGTCATCAACCCAACTAAAGTAACCACAACCATTATTTCCCTATGATGCCCAGTCTACATTAGTTCTTATAATATAATGAATAGTATTTACATTAGAAACATTAAATATATACACATTAGCAACCTTTTTTCTATTTGGGCAGCACCAAAATTATCGTCCAGGGTTGTTCTGTGTCCATGAAGTCTTCAACACACACTGCCCACCACCACATTGGCAGTTTGGCACATTGACAAGAGTCATCGAGCCTATATCAATAATGCACTGCACCATCGTTACTACATTTATTATTTTTATATGGAATACACCAAGGAGTACCATCATAAATATTAACCATTTACAATAATGAAAAGTAAACCTAAATCAAATAGCTCATTTTTTTATCAGCACGTGTAGTCTCTGTGTATATGAAAAATGAAAGAAATATCACGCTGAAATAAAATAGTGAACAAAATAGTATTCCACATAGAGTGAATGAAATATACCATCAAAAGAAGGTGACAAAATCCTATCACGAAGCACAGACATAGGAAATAAAAAAGGGACAAAAGACAAGAAATAAGAAAAATCATTACGACTATAGAAAAATCATTTATACTATAATAATAAAAAAGAAACACTCTTTGTCAACAATTTTCAAAATCATTAGGACTATAGAAAAATAATTAAGACTATACAAAATCAAATTTTAGAAATGGACGGTTCCGATGCTTTGCCATTACAACAATTGAGCATTCATCATTTGGTATTGTGTATTCCATTTAAGTATGTCAACAATGTTCAAAATCATGTCACCAAGCACATACAAGAAAAAACAAAAATCATTAGGACTATAGAAAAATCAAGTTCTAGAAATGGACGGTTCTGATATTGCTTTGCCATTACAACAATTGAGCATTCATCATTTGGTACTTGTGTATTCCATTTAAGTTTTTCAGCTATCGTGTTTATGTGCATGTTCTTTATGTGTTTGGCTTCTCTCCCTCGCAAGGGATACCCTGATAGGTAATTGATTTGAAAGCATAATGATTTGGCAGTTAGAAGGTTGGTTAATAGATTCTAGTCGGTTCTTTGTAGAGAGCAGTCTATTTGAAGTACACTTAATTTCTTTGCAATTTTGGAGTACACTATCCCGTAGGTACAGTCAAAACACCAGCGTATTGATTTGAAAGTTTAGAATGTGATCTTTACTTGGTGGTAATGTAGGAACATTTCCAGGCATTAGTTTTACTTGTTTATGCAAGAACTTTGTTGTTTTTGTTGTTTGTGATACCAAAGGAGTAACTGGTATTGTGTAGACAGTGACTGGCTAGATTGTTCTTGAAAAAAATTTACAAAACTGAACCAATGGCATGTTTACAACAACAAAAAAATTTACAAAACTAAACCAATGGCATGTTAATTCACAATTTTTTTTTACAAAATGAACCAATGGCATGTTTACAACAAAGAAATAGAATGATAATAATATGTTGAAAATTCTATTATGTTTAATACACGCCAAAGGACCAGTCCCAACAATTCTTAAACATACTTTATCTGATATGATGAATTCTTAATAAAGGTTTAGTCAATTTTTACTGCTAACACGAAGGAAGATTTGACCTAGCCAAATCTTCCTTGTACCACACAAACAACTGTGAATAACTATGTCTACTCCAACCTTAATTGTTTAAGAATTCATCATATCAGATAACGTATGTTTAAGAATTGTTGGGAGTTCTATTAGACCTTTGTTGTAAACATGTCATTGGTTCAGTTTTGTAAATTTGTTTTTTGTGTTAAATGCATTTAAATGGAACATTAAGCATAGTAATAATATGCTTAATCTATTAGTAATTGGCAGATTAAATGCTCAAAGCCCAATCATGGCAGGGTTGTGTTATGTCCTTTTCTTTCTCATGATTTGGTCCTAGGTTAGGGGATTGGGAAATGACCAATAATGGTTTTAAATGATGTAATAAGGCTATCAGATTTAACACCATAGAATCAAGGCTACCATAACGAAGAAATTCTGCAAATTGGAATCAACAAAACTGTGTTTTTGAATTATTTTTACTGGTGTTTGTTCTTGCCCGAGCCTGTACAGATAATTTTTTGCAATATGATTTTATAGGGAGTTGGGGCATGTCCTTGGATAAACTTGACTTTAGAGAAAGTATTAGTTTGATAATTGAGACTAATTTGAGTAGGTTGAATTAGCTATAGTGTATGACTAAACCAACAAAGCAGTTGATGCAAGAGCATCTTTAGTGAATTGATGAGCAACATCAACCAAAAGCATTTTCTATTTTGTTTATTTGATTTTCTTCAGTTCTAGTTTGGTGGTTTGACAAACAAGTTAAAATATCACTTCTACTCTATGGTGGTCAACTGTGAAATGAGAGTTTTGGAACAAAGCATAAACATCAACTATTTGATAGAGTACCTCAAATAGGAGATTCCTATTCCACTGTATTGTCCCTTGTCTGATCTTATGAGATTTGGGACTCAATTCTTATATTTCAATTGCAAGGTTCTTGTTTCTGTGAAATAAATACCAATATCCTTATCTTCTTGAACCATAGACTTCGATTAAATCCAGTGTTTTTCTATAAAGTCTAATCTGCAGATGTCATGAAGATCATATTGCTACAATCTTCTCATAATAAAATATTCTCTGTAATGTCCCTGTCTCTGTGATGTCCTTGTCTCTAGTTTAGATAACTAAGGTGATCTTGTAAATGAATTTTCATCTTTATTTGGATCAGTTACTAAAGATAAATCACAAGTTATACTATGTCTCTTGTTGATCAATTGACATGATACATTGCATCTTTGACTATAAGAGGCCTCCCTCAACCTGTGCAAAAGGTTGGGGGAAAAAACATTTGGAATTAAGAAGATTTGCAAAGTAACACGGTTTCAGTGAATTCTTGAGTTTTTTTGTTTCTTTGTTTTCAGTTGATTAATGGATTAGATAGCTCGTAGTGTCTATTGGACAAGTTAGTACATGTTGTTTTGTGATTATGTGTTGTGTTTGTTTTGAGTTTTGAAGCATTCCAACTAGTTTTGTTAATTCTTTTGTTAAGTACCTTGTCGCTGGTCTGAACCAGGCAAGTTGAACAAATGGAGTCTTAGCTCATCATTCCACCGTTGGTTTTGTACGGGCTCTTGGAATGGGTGAGGAGACTCCATGTACTATATGTTTGGAGAAGGAGGGGCCCTGGGAAGCTTGTTTTCTATGTTTGCAATGATGCCCTAGGCGATCTGGTTGAGCATAGTTAGGGACGACAGAGCATTGCAAGGAGATTACAACGAGTTGAATGCATTGGTTGCTTCAACTAAAAGCTCATGGAGAGGTAGACACACGTCTATAGAAGCCCCAAGTCAAAGTAGAAGATTGGGTGAGTTTCTTTGGTTGCCAAGAAAGAAAACTCTTAGTCACACTGTCCAAGTTGCGTGAAAACACTGGTTTTTAGACATGGCTATAGGAGTTGGTGTACAGACAATCTAGGAGGAGAAGACCTTAGAAATCTTGGAGTTCTCAATAAAGGGCATCTGAATCCTAAGCCCATAGAGTTATAAGACTCAATTAAAAGCTCATAGAGTTATAAGACTTCATCTCAACCATTTCAACTAACTAATAATCCCTCCACTAATTGGAAATCAAACTATCATCTACAAAGCAATAGGGACTTTCAAGGGACTAACACTATTTCATTAGTTCCAAATAAACTTGTCCCTCTTAAATCGATGGCGGCTAAGCTCCCTACAAAACACACCAAAGACCAAAAAATGTCAAAATTTTTTTTTTTCGATTTGCGAAAACACAACAATTTTCTTACAATTTTTTTGTGGTTTTCGACTATGAAATATGCAAATAATGAAGAATAGATGATGAAAAGTTCACGAAAATCTATTGTGTTTTCCATTTTTAAAAATTTGATCAACAGTACATTTCGTAGGAAGCTTAACAACATCCCTTAAAATCATTAACAAAATACTATCATCCAAAACCCAACATCCCTTAAAATCATTAGCAAAATACTATCATCCAAAACCCAACATCATAATATGCAAGCTTCTAGATTGAGTCTCTTCCCATGGAAGTTCCACTTCTTAAACAAGAAAACTCAATGAACGCGTGTATTGGGGGATTTCTTCCATTGTTGGTAGTGGGACAAGAGGGTTTGGTGTTGTCAAATTTGGAATAAACCCTATTCAAAATGGTTTATAGTCGAAATGGAAGTTGAATATGTTCTGAAGGGTTCACTGCTGTAGTAGCATTTTGAACAAAAACCTCAACAGTAAAATTCAACCATTGCTTTGAAAGAGATAATTTATACAATGAGGAACCAGGTCAGTGAGTGAGAGTGGAAATGGTTCCCGACTTACTTGTAATATCATTATGGTCAATCGAATAACAGTCATACAATGCTATTGATATCCACAACTCACATCAATCTCAAACCATTATGTAAAGAGGGACGGTTAAAGGAAGCTCTGCACATTCTACTCACCACACAAAAACCCGATGGAGCCTTATTTTCATATCTTCAATTGTCGCAAACCTACAATCTCAAAAATGCCCTTTCACAAAGAAAAAATGTTCATTCTTTCATCGTTCCCAGGCAATTTACATTTTCTACAAGGTTTCAGAATAAGCTTATAAACATGTATGACAGGTGCGGAAGCTTGGTGGATGCACTTAAAGTGTTTGACCAAATCGAAGAACAAGACAACGCCTCATGGAATATGACTATTTCTGCATACTTAAGACATGGGTATCCTCACGAGACAGTCACACTATTTCACCAAATGCAATGAACAAGTTTCGAACCCAAACAATTCACATATGCCAACATGATTACAGCCTGTGCTGAAATGGGAGCTCTAAAATAGGGCATATATATCCATCAAAACATGAAGGATAGAGGATTTTCTCCAAATGTTGTGGTTGCAACTACCCTAGTGGACATGTACGCCAAAAGTGGAAGCAGAGACAAGGCATGTGAATTGTTTCACAAAATGCCTCAAAGAAATGAGGTCTCATAAAATGCCATGATTACAGGATATATTCAAACTGGATTTGTTGAAAAGGCTTTTAAAACTTTTAAGCAAATGCAATTGGCAGATGTAAAGCCAAATTCCATAACCTTTGTCAGCATACTTCCAGTGTGTGCCAAAATGGGAGCTTTGGAACAGGGTATGGACATCCATCAAAGGATAATGGAAGGGGGGGTTTTGTCGGATGTTGTAGTTGCAAGTGCCCTGGGAGACATGTATGCAAAATGTGGAAGCATGGCCAAGGCACGTAAAATGTTCGAAAAAATAACTCAAAGAAATGTGGTTTGGTTCACTGCAATGATTGGAGGATATGCACAAAATGGATATGTTGAAAACGCTTTAGAAGCTTTCAAACAAATGTAGTTGGCAGGTGTAAAGCCAAATGCCACAACCCTTGCCAGCATCCTTCCAGTCTGTGTCAAAATGGGAGCTTTGGAACAGGGTATGGACATTCATCAAAAGATAATGGAAGAGGGATATGCGTTAGATGTTATAGTTGCAAGCTCCCTAGTATACTTGTATGCAAAATGTGGAAGGATAGACAAGGCACGTCAACTATTTGACAAAATGCCTCAAAGAAATGTGGTCTCATGGACTACAATGATTGCAGGCTATGAACTAAATGGATTTGTGGAAAAGGCTCTGGAAACTTTTAAACAAATGCAACTGGTAGGTGTAAAGCCAAATTCCACAACCTTTGCAAGCATCCTTCCAGCCTATGACAAAATGGGAGCTTTGGAACAAGGCATTGATATCCATCAAAGCATAACGGAGGGGGGATTTTTATCAAATGTTTTAGTTGTTAGTGCCTTAGTAGACATGTATGTTAAATGTGGAAACATAGACAAGGCACGTAAATTGTTTGACAGATTGCCTCAAAGAGATGTCGTCTCATGGACTGCCATGATTGGAGGATATGTTCAAAATGAGTTTGTTGAAAAGGCATTAGAAACTTTTAAGCAAATGCAACTGGTGGATGTAAAGCCAGACTCCTCAACCTTTGCTAGCATACTCCCTGCCTGTGGTCAAGTTGGAGCTTTGGAACTGGGGACAGCCGTCCATGAAATCTTATGCAAATCAAACACAGATGGCTTGGCTAGAGCCGTGCAGTTCTGAGAATTCAACTATAGTAGGGTATGCAAATCAAGAGGTGTAAAACCCTAATATATGCAAATGTATGCAATCAGGAGGTGTAAAACCAGTCTTGAAGCATAAATCAAATAGTAAATAAGTCTCAAAGAAAATGATAATGCTAATTGGGTATCCAGTAAATTAAATAGTTGAGATAAAGAATGAAAAACCTCCAAAAACCCCAGGTTAAGGTTTCTAAGCTCAATCTCCTTGAGTTGTTTCAGTCGCTCAATCTCCTTCGCATGCGTGCTGCCCTTCTAATTCGTCGGCTGGGAATAATGAAATGAGAAATGAAATTCCCTTTTTTTTAAAAGTTATGCCCGTGTTTGTCAAAATTTCGACCACCACAAAATTTGTTGATATTTCGACAAACACAGGCATAAATTAAAAAAAAAACAAACAAAGTTTTCCTTATATAATCTGACCAAGCAAAACCTTTTTATTTTTTGGTCAAAAATTTTGGTAGAAAAACTAGGTCAAATGTAGTAGTGAGTCCTCATCACAACTACGAAAGGCACACATGATAAGAGTATTAAGGACACTCATTTTTTGGGCAGGATGGTGGTGAGAAGAGGCGTGTAAGTACAAGTTTTTGTGTGTGGATTTTCTAAAGAAACGACACACAAGAGTACCATCTTCTTTTCTAATGATAAGGACATCTAGAAAATGAAGTAGGTTATCCGACTCAAGCTCTTTAACAAATTGGATGCAATCAACTAAGCTATTTAAATGTGTGGAATAGCTCTAGCTGATAAAGACCATGATGTCCACATATGTTGGTGTCACCCACATAATGTTTCCACCAACAAGGCTTAAGAGGGAAGGAATTAAGGGTCAACTCTTCAAAATATTCCATATAGAGGTTAGCTATGATGAGGGACAAAGGGGAACCGATTGCTACACTATCAATTTGTTCATTAACGACATTTTGAAAAGTCAAGAAAGTGGACCAAAGATAAATTTCTACCAAAGGAGTGATATTAGGATTGGTTTTTACGTTCGATCAGTTCCACCAAGCCCTCTACAAGGACTTCAGTGAATATGGATACCACATCAAAGCTAACTAGGATCTCATTACCCACAACTTTTTTATGCTTAAAAAAGTTGATAAAATGCCTAAACTTTTTAATGAAGGATTCCGACTTACCAATAAGGGAGGTGTTAACAATTGACCTAATGGGGATACTAGGTTTATGAATTTTGGGGGCACCATAAATGCACAAATTAATCTCCTTTTGAGGAAGAAGACCCTTTTTAGTAGTTTCATCAAAGAGGGAACGAGAAATAGCGACCTTGATTTTTCTTCGGATTTTGAAAACAAGGTTGGAAGCAAGGATTCTATAGCTTCCACTGTTAGATATGTGGCCCATCATTTTAATAATTTAATCACATATACCAAGCATAACTAGAGTACTTCCTTTGTCAGCTTTACCAATAACAATATTATCGTTCTTAACAAGATTATATATGAAATTTTATCTATACTTTTCCCTGATCATAAATCACATCTGATCTGAAACCTCGATCTAAAAATTCATATAGTATAATTCCTAAAAACTATTTGCATGACTATATTACTAAAATCCCTTATAAATTTCCCAAAAACTATTTGCATTACAATATTACTAAAATCCCATATAAAAATTATACGGAATTCATGGTAGGTAACTTCGGTAGACACATTACACAGATTTGAATTTGAATTCAAACTGGCACCAAATACCAGTATTCTGATGATACGTAGACAGACCATATAAAATTTGGTAAACGATTTTGTGCTTCAAATATTGTAGGATTACCATATGGGATTTTAAATCGCAGGGAAGGCCTGTATTCGACTGTGCTTGGGTGAAGCGAATGATTTGTGAGCATTTGCTTTTTCTGCTTTTTTGCCTGATTGAATTGAATTAAGTTAACATCCAAATATGGCAAGCACAGGTACACGAAGTACAAATGCGAGCAGTGCATCCAATGCCAGTGCTAATGCCAGTTCCAATGTGAATATGAATGTAAGTTCGGGGGCAACATTAGATGAAAGCCTCTTCAATCAACTCACATCGGAGGCTTGCTTCCCTCAAGAGCAACGGGACAAGACTCTTCTAGGTACTCCTTTCATTATTGGCTTTCAATCTTTTGAGAAACATGTCAGGGTTTGTGTTTCTACAAGTAGATAATTCTGCGAACTAGGGTCAAGGTTTTTTAATTTTATTTTGTTGTTTTCTTATGGGGAGAATTTTGAGAAACCAGTGTTAAGGTTTGTGTTTTTTTCTGATGTTTAATAAGACTGTATTAAAATAGTCAAATAGCCATCATTACAGGAAATCCTCATTCGAGGATCCACATACGACTAAGAGAGAAAACCCAAGAACAAGGACCTATAGCCCGCACATAATGACTGGAACAAGGAGGGGAGAGAGGACTAAACGTTCTCATCTCCTTCGTCCTCTGTCTTGACACGGTTTGGATATGAATTATTGTGTTGACTCTGTCTTCTATGACAAATTCAGCGATGCACATGGCTTTCGAGGCTATTTAAGTCATTAACCAAGATACATATTGTCACGAACATCCTTGAGATCCACAGCAGTGATGTTGATAGTGGTATGTGAATTATTATTATTATCCACGACACCCCTCCTCCAGGCCGCTTCTTGTTCAAGATGGTATAAATGACCATTAGATCTCTCCAAGAGGTTTTGTATAAACTCAAGAATGTCCTTGATAGATAGGGTTTGTCTTTTTATGTCCAGAGTTGTTTTTGTACACGTGTAGGTTTTTGAGGTACAACGGTTAGAATTCTTGTTTTACGTGGAGAAATTTTATGTGGGGATTTTTGAGGAACTGGAATTTAAGTTTTGTGTTGTAACACACACACGGTTCTTGTTGTTTTCTATATGTGGAGTTTTTGAGATGCTCAAGTCAGGGTTTCTGTTTTTACTCGGAGAGGATTATGTCAAACTATGATGGAGTTCTTGTTGCTTCTGCATGTGGAGATTTCTGAGGTACTAGGGTTAGAGTTTGTGTTTTTTGTGTGCAGGGCTCTGAGAAAATAGGATTAAGTGTTTCTTGTTAACATATGCAGAAAATTGAAAATTCTGTAGTTGTGGGGTTAATGTCTGTGTTGTATATGCAGAGTGTTTGGAGAAGACAGATTTAGGGCTTTTATAATAATTTAATAATTTTGGACCTTCCACAGTTCTAAGTTTTATATGCAGAGGCTTCTGAGTTCTGAGAGACTTATTATTAGTTTTTTATGACGATACTAAAAAACCAGGTTTAGGCACTTAATGTCTGTACTTTTATATGCAGAGGCTTCTGAAAAATGTACGCTAGAATTTATGTTTTGTAATATGCAGATAGTTCTAAGAAATTAGGTCAAGTTTTACTTGTTTTCATTAAACAATTCCAAGGAACTAGGGTCAGGGTTTGTGGGTTTGGGTTTATTGTACGTAGAGGCTTCTGCAAAATGATGGCTAGGGCTTATGTATATATATGCAGATGCTCGTCTAAAACCAGGATTAGAATTGTTTACTTTTGTATGTAGAGGATAATTAGAGACTGGGTCTGGGGTTCAATTTTTATTTTAATGTTTAATTTTAGAGGCTCCTGAGAAACGAGGGCTAGGGCTTATGCTCTATATACAAAGGGCTCTCACAAAGTAGGGTTTGATTTATTGTATTTATAATATATATATAAAGAAATCTGAAAACTAGGGTTAAGTTTTGTTTTTTATGCAGAAACTCCTGGAAAAGGGACTATCGATTTTGTTTTTATTTGTTGAGGGTTTTAAAAGACTAGATCTTTGGTTTATGTCTATGTGTGTAGAGGGTTTGGAGAAAATTCAAAAAAGGGTTTGGGTTTGTGTTTTAACTTTTTACAAGTAGTGTCTTAAGAAACTAGGGCTAGTGTCAGGGAAAATATTAAGGGATGGAGATTACTTTATAAGTATAGGATGTTGAGTGGATCCGTATAAAATACTTGTTGATGCATTCCTTTCCAAAACATACATACCATAGACTGCATTAAAACATCTATTTGATTCTTTTAGTGTAAGCTTTAAGTAAAATCTGGTCAAGTAATTTTTTAAAAATATTTTCCAATTGTAAAGTTTTTTTTTTGTAATAAGAAAATTTGCTGAAAAATTAGCTTATTTATAAAAATAGCCCATAAACATATTGTTGCTTTTCATAAAAAGTGTTCTAGAAAATTAGGGCTAGGGTCTATATTTTATTCATATTGTGGAGGATTTTAGAAACTAAGGTTAGTGTTTTGTGTGCAAGTGCAGCACTAAAGGAGGATGTTGTTGGGTTGCTTGACAAGTCATTGGAGGTGGATGCATGGAAGTTTGCTGCACCACGGTCTCAATTACATCTCCTCTCTGGAACAGGTAGGCTAATGTCATTTCTTTGCTAATCATTAGTTTTTGAAAGAATTTTATTTGCTTGAATTGCCATTTTCTCACACACATACACACATATCCTTTTTGGCAAAGACTATTCATTAGTTCTAACTTCTTAGTGATCCATGGGGATGCGTCCTAGTGGGCCTGAGTAATGTCTTGAGTACTTGGGAACTTGGAGGTGACATCCTCTTTCTATCCTTTTTTTGAAAGTTTTGAGGACTTTTTTTTTTGGTCTTTTTGAGGACTCCCTTTTGTCCCCAATTATCTTCTTGCTGCCTTGGGGAATTTAGAGTACCCCATATCACATCTGTTGAAGGCAGCAATAAAAACCATTGTAAAGCAAACAAAATCCTAAAATAGTGGCCCACGAATGTCCCCCATCTAAAAAATATCGTCAAAACCCATGCTTATTGCTGTTTTGCATCCACTAAAAGAGAAGGGAAATGAGAAGAAGAGGAACATGAGAAGATAGAAGAAGAATGGGAAGAAAATAGATTAAGAGGTGCAGTTATTGAGATATAATTGGATGATGCTTTTGATATCTGAGCTTATTGCTCAATGTACCCATACATGATGCAACATTTCTTCCTTTGGAATCTCTCAATATGTTTGATATAAATCATGCTTTGTATTAGTCATAGTTGCTAGGAGATTAATAATGGTTTGGTTTGACATTTTTTGAAAAAAGTAGGAGACAGGTACTTGGAGATGCCAATTATATATATTGGTGATGAGGAGAAGTGACAACTAGGTACATAGGAGTGGCAAGGAGCGCATGCTTAATGAGTTGGTGCAAAGTGTTGGAATGGATGTGAGGGACACCAGTGTTTTGGAATGCAGAAATGAAGCTGTTTGTGATGCCATCGATCAGGACAACTCGATCAGGACAACTCGATCAAGGCATGCTGAGTTTTTGGTGACCTTATATTGAAGGAAAAACATGTATACAGTAGACCCTCAATGGGATTAGGGCTTGACAGCCCTCTTTATCTGGATTTCCTTAGGGTGACTGGCTTTCGTGGTGCGTCTGAAGCAAGAGCAAGTGCTCTGCCTCCTCTCTTGTTGTGACCTTTTCACACCATCACCCTATTGCAAATGGGGACCCCCTCTTTTTGCTTGGCAGTAGAATAGTTAGTGGACTTAGTCTACGTTTGGCAGTGATTTTTGAAGTCTCAAGGTTGGTGAGATGTGAAGTTTGAGCAAGATCTTAAAGGATGTGAGTCAATACTTAGTTGCAAGTTCGGATCTAGGGCTGAGTTTGTGGTTTCAATTGTCCAGCTATATTTCGAGCACTTGGTGAATCTGAAATTGCAAGTCGAAAGTCATATGAATTCCTAATGAAAAATGAAATCTCATTTTGCATCTTAAGTGCAATTCACTTGCACACGCACAATCACAAACCTTGCCAAAACTCTGATTTGCAAATTGATGAAGATGTTTTTAGGAGAGGTCAAGTGTTGTTTCGATTTCACATTGACAAAATTGCAACTTTCATACAGCACTTATGAAATTTTCAATCAAAGGAGGGGATTTGCATTTTAGTGGTTGAATATTGAGTGAAGTGATTGAAAATTCTGATTGGAAACATTGAAACAAAGATCAAGAGAAACAAAAAGGAAAATTTGTCAATGTTATGAGGTTTTAATGCAAGTTTGCAAACATTTTGATCTCAGCCACCATGTCTAGACAAACACCAAACTTTCAGCATAGTAAGAAGATAATCAAGCACTTGATCATGAAATGCAATCTATATTCGAAGATCTGATCCAAGACATGGCAGGAGTTTGAGTGGAAATGGAGACCTAATTTGCATTTAGAAGGAGAATCAAGGGAATGCAATCAATGAACAAAAATCTGAAATCAATATGGTGAAGCGCTTAACACTTAGCAATGTTTTGAATTGACCTTTGGGCGAGCCCAAGCAAGGTCGGATTTATGACCTCCTTGGGGCTCCAAAGCCCAAGTACACCTTGATTTCCACCCTCTTGTTGGGGTTCTAAACTTTGCAAACCTTGACACGATGTTTTCAAATTGGCAAAACAAGTCAATTGCTTGTGGAAAAGACTTGAGAGGGTGTGATCTAGCTACTGTTAAAGAATTGCAAAACATTTAGGAAGCTTGATCTGATTGCTTCACTTTGGAAAACAAACAAGCCCAAAAGCAAATCATAGATTTGATATATTTTCCAACACTTGCATTTTTTTGGGCGAGTTGATGTTAAGGCTGAGCCCAAGTAAGGTCAGATTTCGACTTGCTTGGGGCTCCAAGCCCAAGCCAATGCTGAATTCCTCACAGCATGTAAAGTGCATTCCAAAAATGCAAGGTGGAGTTGAAAGGTGAAATCAAAGCAAAACACATAATTGACTTGTCCAAAATCAAAATTCAAATGATACAATGAAAAATCTGGGCGATTTGATAAGGAATTTAAATGGTTTCCAGTCAGATCTGAATTGGCTAAGGCAAGAAACCATGCAATTGAGGGAGAAAATCGATTGGCATATGAGGAAAATGGACTTGCAAGTGTTAAAACCAAACAGCTGAAAGGAGAAATTGATTTGCAAATCCAAAATTTTGAATGAGCAAGTGGAAACTGATTTTTTTTGAAACCAAGACTTAGCAATTATTATTTTGAATTGACCTTTGGGTGAGCCCTAGTAAGGTCAGATTTCCAACCTCCTTGTGGCTCCAAAGCCAAATCTGACCTGCTTGGGGCTCCAAGCCCAAGCCAAAGGTGGATTCCACCCAACATGTAAAGCATGGTTGTTGAAACAAAAGGGGGAGACTTGATGAAATTGTTGCCAAAATACTGCCAAAATTATTCCTAATTCATTGTTGTTTTCATGGTGAATACTTGTGAAGTTTTAGAGTGTTGCATGGTTTCCACATTTCTCACTTTAGTTTAAAATTGCTTAAGTTGAGTCGAAGTTAATTTTTTTTTAAGTTAAATAGATAATGAAAGATATTGTTGTTGAACCATGGTGAAACTTCTTTTGGTACTTGTTGATTGCAAGTAACAATGTCAGGTTGGTCTGAGCCCATTGCAAGCAGTTCATTTCAATTGCTTGATTTTCATTGATTTGCATAGTTTATGGTTTTGATGAGCATAAGTAATTTGAAAATCATACATGCACCTTTAGAAGATTGCACCCTCCTTAGTGTAGTTGATTCAGCAAAGCAAAGACTGGTTTAGTTTCACCACAACATCAATGGCATTTTGCATTAGTAGGGTTAGAATTAGAAGTAACCTAGATTTATAAAACTCACATCCCATTTGCACTATATTTTAAGTCATTTTTAGAAGTAATTGATGCACTCCAATTTCTATATCATTCACATTTAGAAAGTTGATGGATCCTTCACAAAGGGTTAATGTAAGTCTCAAGTGATTACCAGCAAATCACATCATAAAAACTGAGTTATGTCCAACACCAAAGTCGCAAGTATGCAGTGTGAACCTTGGGGTTGCTTTACTTGTTCAAGAGAAGATTAGATATTTGGTGTTTCTCCTTGGAATACTGTGTGTTTTATCTTGCACATTGAGTTGGTGACAAAACTCACATCAAGCTCTGCCTTCTGATGCTTAGTTAGATGCAGGTGCATAGATCTACAGGGAATGTAGAAATGCCTCTAACCTTTCCCACTCTTGCTATACTATTTGCAAATTTCTTATTTTGAAATCATGCCTCCATGCTTCTTTTTGACTAGTGGCTTGATCTTCTTTAGATGGGAGCCTCCTCACAACTCGTTGAGTTTGGAACCCCCTTCATCTTCATTGCAATAGTCTTGTTCAATTTTCAATCTTGGGGACATGGTGATTTCCCTTAATGACAGCTAATGTTGATTCTGTTGATTTCTATTTACGGGATGATTGCATTAAGGTTATAAGTGATGTTGGGAGCAGATCTCTGATCTTTAGATTGCTTTGAAAGTGCCCATTGGTACTAGATTTCTATCTTGGACTTCCATGAAATGGTGCAATTTGGACACCTCTTTTGTGGAGTTGCTAGATCATGGTCTTTTCCCTTGTTACCTTTCAATCTCTCTGTGATTGTTGGGTTTTTCCTGGATCATGGGCTTTGGTTCTACGAGAATTTTGGGATATGTATGACCAAATAAGGTCCTTTCTTCATCTCGGCAAAGGAAATTGCTACCATTTTTGCTCTTTGGCTATGTTTGTATAACTTCCATTTGGTGATGGGGACCTTGGTTTTCATCCAATTCTTGATCAGTCGTGTTGGAGAATTTGTGAAATTGGATCTTGATCAAGGTGTTTCTCCAAGGAGATATGCGAGGGTGTGTGCTTTGATCAATATCTCAAAACCTATTTCTCACATGGTTTGAGTCCACTCCTCCTAGGGTACCTGGATTCAATATTTACATTTTGAGGGCCTTTCAGAGCATTGTTTCAGGTGAAATAAGTTTGGTCACAGAATTGTAGATTGTGATCCCAAAGTTTCCCGTGGTATTAGGTCCTTCAACTTAAAGAAGTGGGTTCAGAAAGCTGGCAGCTTAAAAAGAACTTCATTTGGTGTGATCATGGCAGATTTCTGGCTTGACCTCCTACTTCTTTGTTGGATGCTTCCATCTAGCATGACTTTCCTCCCCCTTGTAGGTTGCGTTCTTTGTTGTGACTTCGATCCCAATGTAATTATTAATTTTTATAATAGGTGTCATCGTAGTGTGGCTCACCAGATGAAGTTGAAAAGCTTCAGCCTTCAGATGAGGTTGAGGTTGTTATCGATGTTGATGAGCTAGCCATCACCGATATGCTAAGCCAGTTGAAAAACTTGAGCCTTTGGATGAGGATGAGGTTGTTATTGATGCTGATGAGCTAGGCATCACTGATATTTGGACCATCTCTCAAACTGCTAGTTTGATTTCGAAACCAAATTTGGTTTCTTCTATTAAAAGGCATGGCAAAAAATCAGATTCAAAATGGAAGCTTTGGAGTCTATTAAAGATGGAACTCAATGGACAATGGATGCTCTGTTCAGTAGGAGAAAAAGGAGATTAAACAGGAAAGATTATTAGCCTCAGATTGATGTCCTTTGTTTTTTGTCTAAGTTGTTATGGATCTCCTCTTTAGTTTCCTCTCCCTTCCAGGTTTGCACCATGTCTTATGCCTTCTTTATGTCCTTTCCGTGCTTTTTCTCCCTATTTTAGGGGTCTAAAGCTTCTTTTTCTTTTTGAATTTTCTACTATATTAGGAGCTACCCCCATGGTAGCAGCTTGATAATAAACAAAATATATAGAAACTTTGAATGTATGCCAAGTTTAATGATAGGAAAACTGAAACTGAAAAGATTAATTGTTTGCTATTTTAATTGACAATCAATACCATGAGTCATGACATTTAAATTTTTAGTTTAAACAGACAAAACTAAGATAATAGATTAAACATAATGTCAACAATCAAGACTCTTGACTAAAGAGTTCATACTACATATCAAAATGCTGATCTGCATACAGAAAATAAAAATCAGAAATCTAAATCATCGTATTATCATATCATGTCATTCAATTAATGAAGTTCCTCTCCCGCATCAACTATTGTGTCAATTTCCAAGTCCTCAGCGATGGTGCTCTCCAGAAGTTTATCACTTTCAAGCTCATGTTCATCTGTTGGCAATAGAATTGGGAGTAAATCATTGAGGCCATTTGGATCAACCACATCATCTGTGCAGCTGCACATCACGCGGAATTCTGTCCCATTTATTGAAGGAAGTACCTAGGGTGTACACGAGAGAGAAGGCCAATTGAGCTTTGAAAGCAGGCTAGGTTCTCTATTTTCTTTGACCCTAATCAGGTCATCTTCAATGAATGAATGAAACCAAAAGTACTCGATTTCCTCTCAGAAGATGAAGAGCTGGCAACTTATGAGTGAAATCTTATTGCAAATGATTGCAATTCAAGTTTTTCGCTTCAATGGTTCCACCTTCACTCCATAGGATCTTTTTTTTGCATGCATGTCATATAAGGCTTCCAGAGAAAAAAATCACCTTGCCCACGTGAAAACTTTTTCCATCAAGTCTTGATAATTGAAGCATCCGCACCTTGGCCATAATTTTTTTGTACCGTAGCTCAAAATCCCTTCATCATCTCTCTATCCTCATATGGAGACCTCTTCTTGGTCAATTTTTATCATAGTACCTAGAATTCAAGGCATAAGCAACAAAATGAAGGGGTGGGTTAGGTTTGTTCCACCTTCCATGTTTCTTTTCTTCTATCAAAGGATATAGAGAAAGATCTTTAATAATGTTATTTTTTTAATTCTTTCACACATAGAATCCAAATCTTTGCAGTTTTCTCCCAAACATGGCTTGTCTAAGTTTGCAAATTTGATCACCTCACATATGGGTTGAATAATGTCAACAACGATCATTAGCCTAAAAATGGACATCAAGGACCGTACCTCTAACCTCAACAATAGCATTTGATCAAGATCGTCTCCTAGATGCCGATGCATCACTAACACTCTGGAACATAAAGCTCCTTTGACTACATAAAGATGCTCAAGGAGTATAAAATAAGAAGCAAATTGTGTACCAGTAGATTTGACGAGTTCCATCTTGACAAATTTTCAATAACTGTCTTGTGTGTGATGATAATAACATATGAACATTTGTACTTTCCCGCCCTTTTCAATGAGATCTGGAATCCATTGAAACTTGCTAGTTTCTTTGAGTGCATTATTCAATGAATGCACACAACATGGTGTTCAAAATATATGTTTATACTTTTTTTGTAAAAACTCTATTACTTTACAAATAGAGGTAGCTTGTGTAACAACTGGAATACATTAGGTGTTTTCAGCTTCTCAATGGCATCACATAGCTGGTTTTGGAGGAAACATGCATTTTTTTTCTTGCTGTGAATGGTCTATTGCCTTAAAAAAGAAGATCTTTGCTGCATGCTACCATGATATTAAGAAGTGGATGATTTTTAGTATTTGTCAACCAATGCATCACAATGCTGCATCCATTTGCAGTCCGTGCTCTTTTCTTTGTTGTAGTTTTTTTGCTTTAGTTGAACTTTCTCTTTATCAATTAGAGCATTGCGAAGCTTTTCATACCTTGGTTGTTTATAAACTGCTGGTCCATCAGTGATAGCATGGACCATTTTCTCGTAGAAAGGTGAGTGGGCAACATTGAATGGCATTCCATTTGCATAAAAGAGGCATGTGATTGCTACATCAACCGCTTCTTGTCCTTGCACATGAAACAGTTTTCCAAATGGTATTTGGGCTGCCAATGTGTGGTCTCTTGCAATAAACTGTTACATCTTCTATTGTCACATCTCTAGAAGACACATCCATCTTTGATACTCTATGTTGATTTTGAGTTGCTTTTGTTGGTGAAGCGTGACAGCTCAAATGAGACACTTTCTCATCAGCCCTTACTTGATCCCTAATAGCTTCATATCATTCCAACTCATTCCAACAAGGTTTGACACTTTTTTTTGGGTATGTAAAGAAAATAAGCCCTCACCCCTAAGTAAGTTCCTTGGAATGTTTTATGATAAAGTTTACACTTGATGGTGGTTGTTTAATGTCACCTCTTCAACTTGGAAACACAATTGCAATATTTCCTTAGTGTGCACAAAGGAAATGAGACACTTTGGTGAAGCGTGACAGCTCAAATGAGACACTTTCTCATCAGCCCTTACTTGATCCCTAATAGCTTCATATCATTCCAACAAGGTTTGACACTTTTTTTTGGGTATGTAAAGAAAATAAGCCCTCACCCCTAAGTAAGTTCCTTGGAATGTTTTATGACAAAATTTACATTTGATGGTGGTTGTTTCATGTGACCTCTTCAACTTGGAAACACGATTGCAATATTTCCTTAGTGTGCACAAACCTTGTTTTCCTCGTGTTGACATTCTAAACAAAAACAATAAAATTAAAAATATAGATTCTATCAAAATGGATTGATGATTTAAATTTAAATCAGATGATATTTTGGCAACGTTGTGGCATTAAGTAATCATATCTTGTTGATTGCAAAATTGTGATCTTAAGTAGTTGTTTCAAAAGATTCCAAAGGTGCATTTGATCATCAATCTTTAAATTACAAAATCCATGAAACTTGACAAAATTTGTATAAAACCCTAATTTGGGCTCCATGGTGTGTAAAACAAGGAGTTGAAAGCAATTTTTTGTACCACAAGGTCTTGACACTTGCATTACAATAATGTTGTACCTAAATATTTTGAAAATATTTACACCTAGAACCTAGTCGCACTTGCTTGTTTATTCTTAGAGATGCACACAAAGTAATGTTGAATGACTTGAATTCTTCGTGCTCTTGTGTTTTCACTCATTTGGCAATTGAATTGGCATCTCATGTAAAAAACCTCGCTGATTGAATTGTTGTTTGTTTTTGAGTCTCGAGTATAAAAAAGTCCTTGCATGGTAGTAAAATATAAATTGTACATTTGTAGAATGCGTTTTGTGTTTTCTTTGGGTAGTAATAAAACGTTGAAACTCTCATGTGATGCTTTTTAGGTTTCATTTTTTCATTTTATATTTTATATTTGAAGTTTGCAATGAGGGATGTCTCCGCCTTGTTTATGGTATGGGAATTGTGTCGTGGTTGCGAAGACATGTCTCAACGGGTCAGAGATGCAAATCCCTACAACCTTTGTATTATGTCTATCATTATTAGTGTCTCAGATGGATTATATTATCAATGACTTGTTATGGTACCTACTTAGATTTTTTTATCTTCTAGATGCTTATGTTATTTCTTATTTATTTTAATTAAAAAGATTGAAATATGAACATTATATATTATTTTAATACCTGTCCTTGTTGTCTTCCATAAAATTTGGGAAACAAATGGTTGTCTTTGAAACCTATTGCAATGCCCCAACTTTTATATTGGGGTATTAGCAAACAAAAGATGAATGGACAATTTTTTTGCATTAAAGTTGTGACCTATACATGTTACAACTCACCTTCACATGCATGATGTTGTCAAAATTGAACAACATTGTGACCAAAAACACATGATTCAAAAGGTCAACAAACACAAACATAGATCAACACAAGTAGAAGATTTGCAATGACTTATCTTTGATTGACACCAACATGATGAAGAATAGAGGATATAGAGTATCCTCCCTCCTCATAAATGATAATGGAGTACCTAACTATCGTCATGATCACAAGCGAAGGGCAAGAATGGAAATGACTAAAGGACATACTAAAGTTCATGCGGATGCCTAACACATTCAAGCCTTCAAATAATCAGTAAAAGAATGGACTCACAAGACTCAAACATCCTTTCAAACAAGCAATGTGTGGTTGATCACAAGGGAGATTCGACAACTTGTACAAGTCTCGCTAGATTGACTAAGCACACCCAAGGACATAAGCCAACACAAAAAGGATCATGAGTAACAAAGGAGAAAGGATAACTCCAAATCAACAAGATAGGCATTCAAGGTGGACCCCAATAATTAACTTCCCTTTAGAAAAGTTTTTTGAAAAGGTCTAGAAGTGTTATTGTCTCCAATTTGCCCTTTTCACTGGTGCAAATTGCTTAGGTGATTGTTTTATGGTCCTTGTTGCCAACATTTGATTTTGAAAATAGGGAACAAGCCCAAAATGGAAAATGAAGACCCATAATGCACCAAACTCATACTTGGACATGGGCAAAAGCATATTTGAAAACTCGCCAAGGCTGGAAAACAAACTCAGCAAAAATTCAGTGAAAATTCAACAACTTAAAAAATTGCTTAAATTAATTAGAAATGCTTTTATTTGCAAAATTCAATGAGTAAATGCATCTAATGAGTCAGTCAATGAGCAAGAAAAAGAAACAAGCTGAGTCTAGATATACTTAAATGCAAATTGGTACAAAATGGCATACTCATGTCGAATGCTGATGGCTGGTTGCCTGATAGTATGAAGCAAAATTAAAATAGCAAATTGTCTTTGTAAAACTATAAGTAAATACTAAATACAACTGCAAAACAATTTACATCTTCCTCTTCCCAGCTATATTAAAAACTTAGGGAGAGGTAGAGGGTCTAGTCCTAGGAGTCTGCTGTGGTTGCGCCTCCTTGCCCGGTACTATTGGCTGTGGCTTGATCTCCATCATGGATGTAGATGCTGTTGTCTTTGGCAATGGCTCCTCATCATCTTCAACCTCCTTATCCCCCTCAATGTCATCCAGTGCAAATCCACCCCCTCCTCCATAGCCCATCTCTCCAAATCATAGATCTCATCCTCTATAAACAATGGAGGTTGCTTCTATGATGTCTAATCACTATAAGGATCTATATCATCCAAATCAATTGGATTAGCTAGTGTTTTCTCTACCTTTTTTGTGTGCAACCGAAGATTATATTGCATAAAGACAAGGGCATTGAGGCGTTTATGAGGTAACTTGTTCCTCTTCTTTGTGTGGATGGCCTTGAACATGTTCCAATTGCGCTCACAACTGGATGAAATACAAGGTTGATATGAGATTTGGAGGGTAAATTTTTGCAGATTTGGGGTATATCCACCTCAATTTCGCCACCAAGCATTTGCCAAAAAAATATTGAAGAGTTAGAAAGCAAGGTGAAAACATATGCATGTGAAAGAGTCCAAAAATCCGAATATTATACTTGGGGTTTGAGTGGTTCTTGCTCTCTTGGCTAACTCTAAAGAGAATAGCTTACCACTTGCATTCTGGTAAATTTTCAATTTGGACACAAGGAGCTCTCTCACCTCAAGCTCGGGTGTTATCCTCAATGCATGCAACAAAGTCCTTCGTGACCTTTCCATTGGGATCCGAGTAGGAATTTGAGAAGAGAAAATGAGGGTTGGGGAAGTATCTTGCTGCATGAATGGGTTGGTGGAGCTGATTGTTCCACCTACTATCAATAATTTCTCATATGGGGTCAAATTTGAGGCTGTTCCCCTTGTAGTAATTTTTGATAGACTCCTTGGCCCTATCCATGACCTCATAAAGATATCCCATTGGGGTTTGATCCCCATCTATCAAGCGAAGAACTCTAACCAAGGGCTTTGACACCTACTATTGAAAAATATAAAAAGATTAATCGTTAAAGTTACAAATTAATAATGAAATCCTGAATACAAAAAAATTAAATATTCAAGTTTTCAAGTTACCTTCACAATCTTTGTAGCTTTTTGTGCAAGTAGGTTGTCGAAGACAATGCATGCGACACTCTCTCGTTTAAGGTTCTTCAAATAACTTGTGTCTAGCCATGCTTGACTCACAAACATTTGCTTCAAAGCCGTCAATGATCTAAGAATACTTTGCAATGTTAAGAAAATTGTTGCAAACCTTGTTACACCTGATCTTAGCAACTCTTTCCTATGTGTGTGTTCTCTCATCAAATAAAGGACCTAAGGGTGATTGTAGATGTATTTTATGATCCTCCTTGCATCCTCTACAATTGTTGTCACCCAATCTAGCTTTCTTATGTCCTCCAAAAGAAGGTGAAGGGCATGTGTTGCACAAGGTGTCTAAAAAGTGTTCTATTTTTCTCTTGGAGGATTCTACTAGCTGCCACATATGCTACTGCATTATTGATTATTATTTGTGCCATATTTTGAACTCCCACCTGCATGATAACTCTAACATTAGAGCCAAAGTTTCGGTAATTTTCACCTTGTTGAAGGCATCCACCAATTTCAAGAACACCACATTATTCTTGCAAGAAACCAAAAAATTAATGATGGTACGGTTTTTGCCATTCGTCCACCCATTAGAAAGAATAGTGTAGCCAAATTTTTTGCATTCTTTTTTTTGTTCTTCCACCATTTCTTTTGCCTTATCAACTACATATGTGAGCAACCTACAAGTACGAAGTGAAATTAAGTGAAGTACACAATTTTGATAAAAAATTACTTAAAATCAACAAAAAATAGTTATTACCATAAATAAAAATAAAAGAACATAAATTTAGTCTACACTCTAAAAATCAAAACTCAACATAAGTTATTAAGATTCAAAACAAAAAGTAAAACATATAAAAACTAAAGCAACTAGACTAACCTCCCACTAAAGTCTGCATGAGAAGGTGCCAATGCAGTAACCAAATTAGGCCAATATGGATTGTCTGCCACATTGAAAGAGATGTTGTTGAAGTACTAAAAATCAGCTCAAGCAATGTCTGTACACTCATGCACCTCCCTATTCCACCTAGTTGCCTTCAACGATGGCTGTGCTCCAAGTGTGTTTCTGTGCACAAAATAATCACTTATAGATTGTGGTACTGATGGTGGTGCTCTGCTAGAAGTAGCAAAGGAGATGGCCGAGGTGGCAGTGGATTTGTGGATGCGTGGGCCACAAAGAGAGCTCACTATGCACTCAGGTGCTTCTTCTTCTTCAAGGTTGATTGTAACACCTTGAGATTCAACTATGCTTGCTTTCATGGCTAGTTTTATCCTCTCCCTTTGTAGTTTTTCTCTTCTTAGGCTGCAAATAAGACATTAATTTCTCTTTTTATTTCCTCTACGGTCCCACCATAGACCCTCGTATTGTGCTTAGTGATGCCTGCAAGGTGATATTTCAAGTGGTTTATGCCTCATAAATTTGTTTTTTACACTTGCAAATTATGGTATTAGGTTCCAGTCCTTGAAAGGGATACTTCCAAACTTTATCTCTAGCACCATTAGGATGTGTGCCTCCATATCTAGATGGGCATTTGTAAAAAAGTAAGTTTCATTTGTTTTTTTTTTGCTCTCCTTTGTTGCTCAAGAGACCAAAAAGCCTCCCGAGCTTGTGCAAGGTCATTTGCAAGCATTTTAGTTGATTTGAAACACATTTGAAGTGGATTTCCTTCTCTATTTGCGATTATAATTTATAAATCAACCTACACATACAAATTGAAACCACAAGTTAATATTTTAATTAAAAATTTAGCAAATAAACAAAATTAGTTTTTTTTTTATAGGTAAATTAGTTTAAATAATTTTAAACATAGTTGAAACTTGAAAAAAAATAAGAAAAAAGTGTCAGGGTTTGAAATTTGTTGGAAAAGTTGAGATTCTTGAAACAATAGTGAAAAAATCAGTAAAAATGGTGTTCAATCTCTCCACTCTAAAGAAATTTAGAGTACTTAGTAGATGCCATTATTGAGTTTCTATAGACTTAGATGCAACAAAAATGAGATAAAATGATTTAAAAAAAGAAAAAAAATCAGAAAACCTACCTGGGAATTCAATTTTGTTTTGAAATCTACTTCAAATGTGCTTCAAATCCACTTCAAATCAACTAAAATGCTTGCAAATGACCTTGCGCAAGCTTGGGAGGCTTTTTTGTCTCTTGAGCAACAAAGGAGAGCAAAAAGAAACCAAATGAAACTTACTTTTTGTTGTCATACCCTATTATGCTGCCGCAATCGAGTTTTTGACTCGGAGTCATCTTTTTTTTTTTTGCAAAAACTCGATGAGTTTTTTACAAATACTTTGTGAGTTTTCTGGAAAAACTCTATGAGTTTTTAAGTGAGAAAAAGTGGTAATTACTTGCCTACGAAAAAGAACTCGCGAGTTTTCGTCTACTTGGCGAGTTTTCTACGAGTTTTGCATCTATGGGTTTTAGATTTTCCAAAGGTCAATCAACTTAATCAACACCAAAACTTGAGATGGAATTAATGAACTATTAAAATAATGCTGCAATGTTTCTAATGGTCATCTTTAGTGAGTTTAGTTTCATTAGTTAGTTTCTAGGCAGTTAACGATTGTTTTGTTTAGAAACATTGCCTTGTACTTTTCTATTTAAGTAGACTTTGTCTCCATTGTTTAATAAATCATTGAACTATCAAGTTTTATAACATGATATCAGAGCAAGTCTGGATCTAACTCCCTCACACGAGGCCCAAGGTTATGTGGGTTGCATGTACTTGTATGTAGTTGCATGTTCTTGTATGTTTTTGCACGTTGCTTGCATGTGCTGTTTTTCGTGCGAAATTTTTCCTTGTTGTATTGCATGATGATGTTTGGCCATTTTCGGGGGGGTATTTTATGATGCAAAGTCTGGTCTTTTGCCTCGTGAAGGTTTCTTTGATGAGTTGTCTTGTTTCTCGCAACTGTGACTTGTTTTCTGCAATGCGAGAGTTTTGCATGATTTTGTTCTAAAAATCATGGTGGTGGGTTTTTTGATTTTTTTCCACAAAAAATCTTGGTGGTGAGTTTTTTGATTTTTTTCCACAAAAAAATTAGTGATGGGTTCTAATAATTTTTTTCCTTCAAAAATTCTGTTGGGTTTTACCGTTTCTCCTAAAAAATGAAGTTTTGTATTTTGATCTGTCTTGGATTTTGTGCTTGGTTTTGATTGATTTTTCTCCTAAAAAATCGTGTTTGGTTTTTTCAATTTTATCTTCAAAAATCATTTTTGGGTTTTATGATTTTTTTCAAAAAAATTATCATTGGAGGGTTGTTGATTTTTTCCATAAAAATCGTGGTTTCTTGTAGCTGTTTTGGATTGCACTTAGAGTTGCTAGGGCAGCAGTCTACACAAGGGTTTGCCAATTTTCTCCTCAAAATTGCGGTTTCAGTTTCATATTAGTGTCTTTTGCTATAGGGAGCGATACTTGTAATGTCCCCGTCATTAAATGAGTAATAAAACTATTGTATTTGGGTCCTGATTGATTTAGTTTATCTCGGGCCCATTTTTATTTGTTGGCGTAGTTATAGTTGTTGCCGTCGACTCTTTTGTGCACTCTCGAGAGTTTTCCCGACGGGTATTTATGCTCGGTGTGTAGGTTAGTTTTGATATGTTGAGATTTATATTTGATTTGTATTTGCGAATTCCTGTTGGAATTCTGTTGTTCGCCATTTCGGAGGTGAAAGACCCTCCCTATTTGGTTTGTGTGCAGTTTCGGTGGGATCCAACCCTCACCCTACTCTACTTGTTCTGCTTGTATCGAATCTGACACATTCGAAGTACTATCAATAAATTCAATAAGATCTTGTTGGCAAATATATCTGGTTGCGTATTATTCTGTGTCTACAAAGGTCATATTTAGTCATCAGGGAAGGAAGAAGGAACATCATACAAACATCTGCAAGGCAACGCGAAACACGGTGTGTTCATAAACCCACCCGTATGGCCTCCAGTCCCTTTCCGTACAACCTCCTCTGCTACATCGTACGACCTCCAGCCCTCCTTGTACGACTTTTTGCATTGCACCGTAGATCCTTCTACATTGCATCATATGGCTCCTTTGCCGCTCGTACGACCTCCTCTGTCACCCGTACGACCTCCAGCCCAGTCCCGTACGACCTCTACTACTCGTACGGCCTCCTCTGCTACACTGTACGACCTCCAACCTAGCCTGCACGACCTCCTTGCTGCACTGTACGGCCTCCAACATAGCCGTACCTCCTCCTCCAGTGTCAACGTTTGTGTCCGTACGGCTCCACATTCGGCATTTACTCTCAGTTTATCTTCGTACATCCCAACTTTGGACTCTGCAAGGGTAACGAAGGTCTGAAGGGAGAAGTTTGTGATACCAGTGTGCGTGGGTACATTACAGTGGTATCAGAGCTAGTGATTCTGCCAGCTTGTGGGTATTGAATGAGAGTTTATTCAAGGAAAAGGAGGAGATATCACTCAATCGATGGAATGGCGGACCAAGACCTTGCCGCTGAAGTCATGACTCTCTTGAGAGAGCTCACTAGGAACCAAGCACAGATAAATGACACTTAGCGCCTCATGGAAGAGACACTGCAAAAATTAGCTGAAGGCAAGATATTTGCCGAACAGAGTGACAATTCTGTCTCAGGAAGGGCAAACCCCCAAACCGTACGCTCTCGACCGCCAATGCCAACTTTCCCTCTACAGACGAAAGAACGGTGTGGAGAGAAACCAACCTTCCAGGAAATACAAGATCAACTTCAGGAAGACTTGAGGAACACAAATATGGAAGGAGATATATCCTACAAAGATTACGCCGAGCTGAGAATGAGGTACTTTGGCGGAAACAAGCATGGCTATTATAATGACGATCTCAGACGAAAGATGGGCAAAGTTATTCAGTCATCCTTTGATGGGTTTGGAACTATCACAGCTCGAGCATGGGTGCAAAAAGCAGACACATATTTCTAGCTCAACCCTATGTTGGAAGATGAGGCCATCAAATTTGCTGCACTACATCTAGAAGGAATACTCCACGAATGGTGGCATCATGGCATGGTTACTCTCGGCCACGAGCAAATAAATTCCTACGCTGAATTCACTGAGAGATTGATAGACCGTTTTGATGGAAGGGATCCAGAATTGAATTTCAAAGAATTGGCTCAGTTAAAGCAATCCGACACAATCGATGGTTACATAACAGAATTTCAAAGAATGTCTGTCCTGGTAACAGATATTTTAGAAAGACGATTGGTGGTGCTGTTTATGGATGGACTGGTGGAACCTTTGAAGGGTTGGGTGAAAGGATTCAACCCCATCACACTCACGAAGGCAATTAAGAAGGCACATGACATGGCGACATCTTCCACCAAATATTACTCACAGTCCAAACCACCTCTCGCTCCAAGGGAAAAAGACAGCAGACCCCCACCTAGGAGGCCCTCGTTGGATGAGGCAACTAGGCAGGAACTCAGAAGGAAGAAACTTTGTTTCAACTGTAAGGAGCCATGGGTATCAGGACATCGATTCCTTAGCAAAGGAAAAATCCATTACATTGAAGTTTTGTCCGACGGTGAGGAGGAACAAGCACTGTAAGCCGAAGGGAATGAACAACAAGCTTCTGGGGAGGTAAACTTCAATCGCGCAGAAAGAATAGCCACACTCTTGAAGAGAGGAGGCGCCATTGCTACTCTGGCGGGAACTCCAAGGTGAATTGTATTTTGGGTCTGAGTCACCCTCCAAGGGCAACGGGTCGTGGTCATGCTTGACAATGGAGCCACACTCAATTTCATTAACTCATCGCTGGTGAGTTGGCGAAGTTTATGTACGGAGGCACAATAGGGATTTGACGTCAAGGTGGCGGGAGGAAACCTTTTAAAATGCACTCATTTGGTTTCGCAACTGAGCATCACCATGGGGAACCACACAGTGATAGATGATTTCTTCGTGGTTGATTTGGACGACATGGAAGTCATTTTGGGCATTCAGTGGATGGAAACATTGGATGAATACACACAGAGTTTCAAGCGAATGGAGTTCTCCTTCGAGGTAAACGACAAAAAGGTTGTGCTGAGAGGGATGTCGAATGGAGGACCGAAGGAAGTTTTAGCCCATCGGATGGAAGCAATCTTCAAACACGACGATGTGGTCTGGGCCGCACACTGTTTTGCCTCGACAAAAGCCATACAGGGACAAAGAACTGACCATTAGGATGAAGAACTTCAAGCGGTTTTGGATAGGCATCACTAAGTCTTTGCCGACATACTGCTAGGCATACCACCACACCGGGGGTTTGAACACACTATTGAGATGGAAACCGATGCCAAACCGGTTATCACTGTGCCGTACCGCCACCCTAAGAGGCTAAAAGATGAGATTGAAAAAACGATACAGGAACTTCTTGACAAAGGTTGGATCAGGCCCAACTCCAGCCCCTTTGCATCATCAGTACTCAGTAGTACTAGTTAAAAAGGACGGAACGTTGCGAATGTGTATAGACTACCGCGTGTTGAACAAAAAGACCATCAAGAACAGGTATCCAATTCCCCGGATCGATGAATTACTGGATGAGTTACACGATGCCGTCTATTTCTCCAAAATAGACCTCCGTTTAGGGTATCACCAAATCCGCATGAGGGAACAAGATGTGGAGAAAACAACATTCCGTTGCCATTATGGGCATTACGAATTTTTGGTCATGCCGTTCGGATCGACCAATGCTCCAGCTACCTTCCAATCTTGCATGAATCACATTTTTAACAAACAACTGGGTAATTTCTTGTTGGTATTCTTTGATGATATACTGATCTACAACAAGACATGGGAGGAGCACTTAAGGCATTTGGAAGAAGTGCTCGAGATTATGAAGACAACTTTTGTTCGCCAAAAGATCCAAATGTGAATTCGGGATGATAGAGATATTATATTTGGGGCACATTGTCAGTAGCCGAGGAGTTCAAGTACATCAAGAGAAGATTCAGGCTATCTTGGATTGGCCCCCTCCGAAGTCTCTTTTAGAACTACGTGGATTCTTTGGATTGTGTAGTTACTATAGACGGTCTGTGAAGGGGTTCTCATAGCTCAACGCACCACTCACCGATTTGACAAAGAAAGGGTCTTTTCAGTGGAATGAACGAGCACATCAGACTTTTGAGAAACTCAAGGAGATTATGAGTTCTTGCTCGGTCCTTGCACTGCCAGATTTCACTCGACCTTTCATCCTGGAGTGCGATGCCTCTAGAGAGGGTATCGGGGCCGTCTTAATGCAGGACCGCCACCCTATTGCTTTCAAAAGTCGAAAGCTCTCAGGAGCTGAAAAGTTGTATTCCATATACGACAAAGAAATGCTGGCCATCATGCATGCCTTGACAAAGTTTCAGCAGTACCTTGTCGGAGCCAAGTTTGTTGTCCGTACAGACCACAACAGCCTCGGACATTTTCTGGAACAACGGGAATTGAATGAGCGACAACAGAAATGGGTAAGTAAAGTCCAGGCTTTCGACTTTGCCATTGAGTATGTAAAAGGAAAAAATAATGTAGTGGCTGACGCCTTGTCAAGGAAGCCGGCCATATGTTCCTTATCTCAAATATCAATGGATTGGAAAGCGCATTTGTCGGTCGAATACTCCAAGGACATGTTCGCATGCCAACTCCTAGACCAAGAAATACAGGACGATAGGTATAAGGTGGTTGACGATATTATTTTCTACAAAGGCAGAATTTACTTGGTGCCTGAATCCAAGTTGAAGAAAAAAATCTTGAAAGAAATGCACGATTCGCCTCTAGCCGGGCATCAAGGGTACTTGAAGACCTACCGACATATCAGGGAAAGGTTCTCATGGAAGGGCCTAAAGAGTGATATATTACAGTACATCTGGGAATGTTCCACCTGTAAACAAAATAAATATGAACACACTCTACCGGCGGGTTTACTTCAACCATTACCGATTCTAGAGAAGAAGTGGGATAGCATCTCAATGGATTTCATCTCCGGGATCCCTAAGGCACAGGGGAAAGATTGCATCTTTGTGGTAGTTGACAAATTAACCAAGTATGCACATTTCTTCGCTATTCTAGCAGAGTTTTCAGCCTCATAGGTAGCAAACTTATTCTTCCAAGAGGTGTTCCGCTTGCACGGACTCCCTCGAAACATAGTGAGCTACAGAGATAGCCGCTTCCTCAGTAATTTATGGAAAGAATTGTTTCGACTAGCAGGGACAGAGTTGTCACCAAGCACCAGTTACCACCCCCAGACCGACGGACAAACAAAGATTGTGAACAAATGGCTGGAAGGTTACCTCAGAAATTATGTTTCAGCACAACAGAGGGCATGGGTAAAATGGCTACACCTGGGAGAGTACTGTTACAATACCACTTTCCACATGTCCATTGGAATGGAACCTTTCAAAGCTTTGTACGGTTATGAGCCTCATTCATTTGTGGATTTGGCTCTCGGTGACAGTCGCGCCGAAGGCCAAGGACTGGCTGCAGGAAGGAATAGATATTTTAAGATGCCTAAAGGAAAATCTCCAGCGGCCTCAGAATTAGCAAAAAATGTACGTTGACAGGCATCGAATTGAGAGGAGTTTTGAAGTAGGGGATCTGGTATACCTTCGACTTCAACCATACATACAATCTTCTTTGAAGGCTTCCGAGAAGCACAAATTGAGATTGCGCTTCTACGGACCCTACCGTGTGACAAGGAGAGTGGGTGAAGTTGCATACAAATTGGAACTACCCGAGGGAAGCCGAATCCACAACGTCTTCCACGTTTCTTGTTTGAAGAAAGCTGTGGGCTAGCAAGTGACGGTCTCCACATACTTGCCACCCCTCGACGACGGAGGGAAGTTAGTATTGGAACCAACGGAAATCATCAACAGTTAGGAAAAAAGATTGAGGACACGCACTATCAAGGAATTTCTTGTGTGCTGGAAGGATCTACCCCTTGAAGATGCCACCTGGGAAGGCGAGATTTTGGAACACCCTAGCCTGAAATTGCTCGAGGACAAGCAATTATTGGGACGAGAGGACTGTAATGTCCCCGTCATTAAATGAGTAATAAAACTATTGTATTTGGGTTCCGATCGATTTAGTTTATCTCGGGCCCATTTTTATTTGTTGGCGTAGTTATAGTTGTTGCCGTCAGCTCTTTTGTGCACTCTCGAGAGTTTTCCCAACGGGTATTTATGCTCGGCGTGTAGGTTAGTTTTGATATGTTGAGATTTATATTTGATTTGTATTTGTGAATTTCTATTGGGATTCTGCTATTCGCCTTTTCAGAGGTGAAATACTTTCCCTATTTGGTTTGTGTGCAATTTCGGTGGGATCCAACCCTCACCCTACTCTGCTTGTTCTGCTTGTATCGGATCTGGCATATTCGAAGTACTATCAATAAATTCAATAAGATCTTGTTGGCAAATATATCTGGTTGTGTATTATTCTGTGTTTGCAAAGGTCGTATTTAGTCATCAGGAAAGGAAGAAGGAACATCATACAAACATCTGCAAGGCAACGTGGAACACGGTGCGTCCATAAACCCACCCGTACCACCTCCAGTCCCTTTCCATACGACCTCCTTTGCTACACCGTACGGTCTCCAGCCCTCCCCGTACGACTTTCTGCATTGCACCGTACGACCTTCTGCATTGCATCGTACGACTCCTCTGCCGCTCGTACGACCTCCAGCCCAGTCTCGTACGACCTCCTTTGCCACCTGTACGACCTCTAGCCCAGTCCCGTACGACCTCCTCTGCTGCCCGTACGACCTTCAGCCCAGAACCATACGGCCTCCTCTGCTACACCGTACTGCCTCCAACCCAGCCCGTACAACCTCCAACATAGTCGTACGCCCCCCTCCAATGTCAACGTTTGTGTCTGTACGACTCCACATTTGTCATTCACGCTCAGTTTGTCTTCGTATGTCCTAACTCTGGACTCTGCAAGGGTAACGAAGCTCTGAAGGGAGAAGTTTGTGATACCAGTGTGCGTGGGTACATTACAATACCTTTGTTTCCCAACATTAGGTTGGATGGTTTGTGGTTATTGTTGCCCAAAAAATTCCCTACCCATCCATTTTTGGTCATAGGCTGGTTTAAGCTCCATCCCTGTTCTGCATATTTTACCCTATTGAGCCCTTGGAATATTCTTGGCCCTGTGTCTTGTTTTCTAGCCTCTGTAATCTCTTTTAGCCCCTGGAATACAGGTTTGAATTTGAAAAAGTAGCCGTTGACCCCAAAAAAGCCCTAAGACCCTACGGCCTTTCTGTTTCGCGGTTACCTTTTGGCCGCTTAAGTGATTTCTATTTTCACGTGCTCTTTATTTTCTAACTGGTCGCGAGTTCTCAATTTCCTGGCAAGTTAAATCTCAGACAAGATCTACGATCGTCGTTATACCGCTGAGGAGATGTGCTCGAAGGTTAACATCACGATGTAACAACGGCCGTCGATCTTCTTTTCAATGCAGCGCTTCTGTGTCAGTGGGTCCACTGCCACATTGTTCGAGGTGTACACTTTTGATTGGTCGAAGGCTGGTGATGTGGTGCCATGTCAGGGCGGGCCCAGTGTGCTGTCTCAACTTTGGATCTAACAGCTGTCGTATGATCGCATGGAATATTCTTGGCCCATGTGATCATACGCCAATCGTTGATCTTACTTTATCTCCAGGCTCTGTCAGGTGGGTCACGTGCTCGTGTTTCATTGGCCGGCTGGATTATGATGTGGAAACCTGTCAGTGGGCTTGTGGTCTTTGGCTTATGTGGCAGGTTAAGATCCGAGCAAGATCTATGGTTGTCGTTATACCGTTGAAGTAATATGCATGATCTTTAGCATCGCGGTATAACGACAACCGTCCGATGAAAGATTTAGTATGCCGTGGGTCCAATGTGTTACCTGGCGCTGACATGCTCAATTCTTATTGGCTGCTGGGCATAACAGTTGACACTTGTCAGTGGGTCTGGTTGTCAGAGGATTCGCAGAGTTGATGAGGATCTACGGTTGTCGCATGGTTGCAAGGGATCTTCTGAGGCCATGCGATCATGCGACAACCGTCCGATGGAGATCTCAGTGGGTCGTGGGTCCGATGTGCTATGTATTGCCGAGGTGCTCGATTTTCATTGGCTTCCGACTGGTGCTTTGGCGCTTTACTTTTCAAAGGGTCTCCCGACTGTTACAGGGTTGCTCTGAGCCGTTTGATCTGTCGAGAAGGAGTGATATCGACGGCTACGTTTTAATCTTGGTCAACTGGCCGTTGCTTTTCAAATTTAAAATATCTTCTCGAGGGTTTCTTGCTGGTTTGTTGCGGTTGGTCGATTGCGCGGCTTCGGGTAGCTCAGAATTGATAGTTCCAGGACGGTTGCAGCTGGGGGAATGTTGAGAAAGATCTGGTGGCCGTCTCCTGCGTTTTCTTAGGTACCATGTTGATATTCTCGCGCCGAAGAAACATTAAAGGGTGGCGCCACCTATGGCCACCTGTACTTCGAAATACAAATCAAACCTGGATCAGATTTGAGCATTCATGGCAAGGCCGAGTTGCAAAAGGGTAGATAGGTCAAGGCGGCTTGTCTGCAGGCAGATATAATACAGGGATGGACACGCAAATATGAGATCTGATCAGTCAGGATACTTTCAAAGACACATTTATGATCAGACATGACAGAATTAGGGTTTCTGATTATTTTATGTCAAATTTATGTAACCCTAGTTAGGCTTTGGCTCCTGCCTATGTGCAAAGGAGATGTATATATTGTTTTTGGAGCTTTTTGAAGTGGGGGAGTTGGCAATTGTAAAAGAGAATTTTCTCTCTGAGGAGTTATCCGTGGCATTCTTTCTGCCCTCTGACTTTTTGCAGTTTGTAACTTTCATTGGAACTTTAGATATTGCAAAGGTATTTGTGACATTCTTTCTGTCCCTATACCTTCTTGTCTGAATTTTCTCTTATTGAGTTCAGTATATGTATGTTTTCAGTGATATCTTGGGGTTCCTGATCCCTCTTTCTTTCTGCAATTCATGTGTATTCTTGTGGGTGATTTGATTTGAATGATCTTGTGGGTTTACTTCAACCCCCTGACAATCTGTCTCATTCCTATACCTAGTTGCAGAAGTGAATGTTTGTTTGCAGACCCTTCTATGAAGTATTGATGCAAGCCTATTTAGTAAGTTGTGATCTCCTAGACCTAAGTTCATGCACTGACTTCATCCTCCATACTGCAATTCATACCATATTTTCGGTGTATCACCTAGTAGGTAGTTTGCTTTCAGTTTTTTCCCTTTCAAGCATTCCTTCTATCCCTTTTCCTTCCAAGAATTTACTTTCCTGTTAAAAGCAAATTAAGGTGATTATCCAAGAGGAACCAGCCTAGAACTTGGAGGTCTCATCTCAGTTAGCATAGGTCCCATAACTTGGAGATGATTCCCATGTTATACTAGGTTATCAAGACCAAGAGAGCTTGAAACAAGGGTGCAAACTTAGTGTATAACAGTTATCTTGGTCATTTTTAGAAGTTTTGCAGATTCAGGGAGGGTCTCAACAACAGGCTCATGTCGTATAGTGTGCTGATTAGAAGGGGGCAGCCTTCTATGCATCCGTGATCAAAAGACTTGCAGATTGTCTTTTGTAGAATAGTTAGTACGATGACCATTAAGGGAGGGTATTAAGATAATAACATAATGCTTCCAATGGTCATCTTTAGTGAGTTTAGTTTTATTAGTTAGTTTCTATTTTCGTATTTAGTTAATGATTGTTTCCTTTAAAAACATTGTCTTGTACTTTTCTATTTAAGGAGACTTCATCTCCATTCTCTAATAAATCATCGAACTATCAAGTTTTATAACAGAAACAACCTCCAAGGCAAAAAAGACCATCTACCAAGAGTAGGTTAAGCCTAAGCAAGTCATCAACACAAATTGCATTTGTATACATAGCTTTTGACAATGTATGTCGAAGTTTATACGAACACTAGCAATGAATTACATTCAACCATAACATGAAAATAATTTATGTTTTTGAATTTTACGCTTTTCAAGAAAGAATGCCAACAACATTTTAAAAGCTCAAACGACATGTCCTACTCAAGGAAGCATTTTAAAATTTCACACTCTATCAATCATAACTAGCAAACCATTAATTTTTTTTGAAGATGATGTGAACTAGCTAGTTTTGAGATTTTGTATATAAATTGTAAATATATTCTAATTTAAGAATGTCTCATTTTTTAACATTTCTTAATAACCTTTTTACTTATACTTCATAGTATTTTTAATGAATGATATTTTGTCACATTACAACTTTTGTTTTTTAGAAATTAAATGATTTGTAATTTGATAAACATAGATCATTTCACTGCTATCAAGGGCATGCATATTCTTTTGAAACTTTTTGCTGTATATTTTATTTATTATTAATTTTAGAATCTAGAGTAATATCATGCCATAATGCATTACTTCATTTGTATATAACCAAATTTTTTTTTTGTTCAAATAAGGATATAAACATGAAGGACCGATTTATTTGTTAGATTTTTTTTTGCTACATTTTAAATTTTTTTCCACGTACATTAGACAAACCTTTATGTTGGGGAAAAGAGTTATGTTCTCTAGGAAATAGAAAATCAATATAATAAGTAAATAAATATAATATAAATTATACTCTTCAAAAAGCTTACTCTGAGGGCTATGATCTGAAAACATCTCATGTAATGGTGACTTTGCTTGATGATCCAAACATTGTCTCAAAGCAGAAATTTCTTCTGGAAACTAGGTGAGCAGCAGGGGGGTAGCATAAGGACCTTTGGCCCTTCCATAGGACCTATTGAATGTGCAACATTTAAAAATAACAGAAGGGCCTTAAATTGAACCCTCCCATCTTCATTTGTCTCCTATTTACACACGGTAAGCATTTTACTTTCAAATGAAGGACCTTCGTTCAAAGGTGCACAACTCCTATTGCCTTCCAAAATGCATTTTCATGCCTCGTCCCGCAAGTGCGACACACTATTGTGGAATCACACGTGTTCACCAAGGCATCTATCAATTTTAAATAGATTGCGGTATCCTAGGCAGTAAGGAGGTTACCAGAGGCACCACAAACTAACAGTTTCCGACTCAGAACCAAATCCAATCAGTTTCTTGGACTCCAGTCCAAACAAGACTATGCTCTCTAATTTGAACTCTTGAGGTAATTTCTCCTGTGGGCACCACCGAAGCCTTGACAATTCCAAGAGTTCATTAACATTTTTTTGAGGGTTTCTTACCTTTAGGGAATACCTCCAAAGTTCGTTGGCTTATAATTCTTCCATATTTCTTCAATTTTGCCCTTCTGGTTTGTTTTCCTTCTTGTTTTGGATGAAGAGCTGACAAGAATATCTTAGGCCCAGTTTCAGGAATAACTAAATACCCAACTATTTCTCTCTCTTCCAGATGAACCATTTCCAACAGAGGGTTTTCATGAAGACCCTCGTCATCCTCAATGAGCCCATTGTCTCATTGTGACTTGCTTCTTGATTGGCTTGAAGTGGAGTCTTTTTGTCTGATTTTGAATTTGATTGTAGATTTTTTTCCAGATCAGAAACAAGGACGACAAATTTATTTGAGGTCTCAAGTTGAGAAATGGTGGCGGGCTTGGGCTTTCTAGTCCTAGATCTCTTAAAATGGGTTTGCATTGGACTTTCTGGAATCCATCAGCCTGGGGAGGAATTAGGCACCCGAGTTTTTTTGTTGAGGGGGAAGCCCCTAGAAAAATGACTCGATTCATGGTATCTAAGACATTAGGGCAAATGCTCATAGTTGAAGACTTGGACATGTATCCAGTCTAGAACCTTGATGCTGGTAGATTTTAGTAGGTCCTTTTTGAGGTTAGATTTGACTCATATGAGCACAAGTTACAATGAAATATTCAGGTGTAGTCGAATGCATAAATTTTCTGACTTTATTATCTGTTAGCTTTAACAAAGGCTTGTTCCAGAAATGTAGTGGGAGGAAAGGAAACCTTACCCAGACCGAAACTTCATCTAGCACATTCACTTGTGGATTGAATTTAACAGACCAAATATTTAGAAACATAGCACCAGAGCCCATGAACTAGGGACCTCCTTGGAAAATAGCATTGCCCTCCTCAGAAGATTCAAACACATTTCTGAAATATTCCCAGCCACAGATTAGGTGCATAACAGGAAATTTCCAAGCCCCATAAAGAGCTGATCCATCTTTCATGGGCATTAGGGCTTGGCCACAATCCAATGAATCTGTTGATTAGGGTGCACTCAACTAGAGAATCCATAGGATGGATAACATTTTCTACATACCTCAATAATGGGTGTGGAATCCAGGCAACAAATGCGTGCATTGGAGAACACTGAGGGTTTTGGACCAGAAACTTTATCCACAGCTTTAGGCAGCAGTTTTAGCTGAAGTACATCCAGATTTTCACTTACAGGAGATGTAGGCAAAGCATGAAAACTGGAGGAAGCTAGGAGCAGAGCAGGGAAGTGCAGACAGCAGCCAAGCAGTAGACCAGTTTATTCTTACAAACATTAGGATATTACCAACAGAATTGTAGAATATATTTGAGAGACATCAAAACTGTCAAACAGTCAACCAGTTCATTCTTATGAACACTAAGAAGTAGGATCTTCGCAACAGAGTTTCCACTCTTCTTAGAGGAGAAATTATAGATGTCACCTAGGGTTATGTCACTAACTTATTGTCTAAAAGTCCAAAACAATAAATCTCAAAGTCACTATCATTATTTCTATTAAGTTCTAGGAGTTTGAGAGCTTTAATTATGTATATAATGGACAAATGTATTTGATTACAATAAACATGAACTACACAGTTCACATTTTTATGTGTTGGTAGATTTACAGCTAGCAGGTGTTGGATGTTGATATTTATTTTATGTTTGTTTTATGCAGGAATTCCATCCTCTAGGTGGATTCAAAGTATGAGGCAAGAACTTACGGAAAGTATGAAGGTAGAGCTTATGGAAACTGAAAATTCACAACCATGAAGTTTTTGAGTGAATTGACATTTTTCTTAAGGATTCTAATTGAAGCAAGACACAGAAAACTGTGGCTGTATGATTATGTAAGTCGTTTTAGTGGGTTAATATGAGAGAATTATTCTAATTGAAGCAAGACACAGAAAACTGTGGCTGTATGATTATGTAAGTCGTTTTAGTGGGTTAATATGAGAGAATTTTGATGATGTAGAAGTAGAACTATTTTTTTTTTTTGGAATGTCATACTAGCAGTTTTTTCAATCAGATGTCTGGAAAATTTGACAGCTAATATATTTATGTATTTGTATCAACAAAGGCTCTAGAATCCATGATGCTAGAAGTATATCTGTAACTAGAGTTTGCAGGATATGGCATAACAGGCAACAGAAGCTTCTGCCATTATGTCTTAGTTCAACTTCATTCCATTCTATATGCTGTAAATAAATTGAATATTAGGTTTTGAACTGGTTTAAGGATCTTTGTGCTAGTTCATGTTCTTGGGAATTGTTATAGTGCTGTGTAATATGAATTTTCTATGATGTTAAAGATTGTTATAGTTATCTGAGAGCAGACTCTGAGTTGTATGAATCAGCAATTCTTCACTGTGTATACATTATATAATGAACATAAGAAAAAAGGCGTTTTCGAAACATTCTATAAGAATTTAAATTGACACTTAAGATCATACTGCAAGCCTTAGATCTTAAATCCTTTTCTTTTATTAATGGGCACTAAACCGTGCCCTATGTAAAGGTTAATTCTTGACACTTCCACATTCATTTTGAAATTAAATTTTGGATATATTGTTTGAGTCTGCTATTTTTTGTTGGAAACGTTGTTGCCATAGTAATGATGTAGGTTTTACATGCCGTTTTTTCACACTTGCAGAGGCATGTTATATCAGTCCATTTGTGTTGATTTTGGTGGTCTTCTGTGAGAAATGGAAGTCATCCCCACCACAATTAGTATATTTATATTGTAGGATGCTGTTTGCACATGAAGCCTTTGCTATTGTCACGTTTCTTCTGCTAGAAAGTTAATGGTTGGTGAGTAGTGGTATCTGTAACATTCTTAAAATTGTAACATACCAAAACTAACTACTCGAAATTTAAAACAAATAACGTACACTTCAAAGAAATAAAAGAAACTTTCTTTTATCTATAATAACAGAAATAACTGCTTTCTTTTTCCTATGAACATGAAGAACAGAAAGTTTGTTAACTAATTGAAAGAGATATATTTGTTGTCCCAACCCTATGGAATATTCCATGAATTCATAGTTATAATACTCTAAGTTTGGTATTCTTAAGATGTTTTTCAAAGGCAATTGATTATACCTTGAATTGGCCTAAGTTTTTCATCCTACAGATGTCATTTTCAGAGATTTCTGTCGAGTTTTCCTTTTTTTTGTTGCAAAGTCAGTTTTTTCTTTCTTGATTTCAAGTGCTCGACTTTTGGGAATTTTCTAGTCTATGTTTGATTTTTCTTGATTGGATTGTTTGTTTTTGTCTTTGTTTTCATTTTAGGTCTATTGCTTTTCGAATTTTGGTCGTTTCGAGCTATCACATGCTTAATTCCAAGCTATATTCTAAGAAAAAATAAAAAATTAAGTTACTTGCAAGTGGGGTTTTAAAACCCGACTCCAAGTTATTGTTCTTTGTTTAAAAGCTTGCAATATGAAACCAAAAGTCCACCATAGGCTTCTTAAGTCGTTTTGTTGTGCTTTTTACAAGTCATCACATATTGTTTTAGGTATCATTCACTTGTAATGAGAGAAATGAAGTCCACCATTACATTTTTAGAAGGAAATATGTGACTTTAATGGAATTTTACACTTGTAAGTGGGCTTTAAAAGCTTGATTACATGACTTCTCTAAATGAATACATGCAAGTGATGTTATAAACCCCATCCATGCTCTTAATTGCTGTTTTTACAAGGCATTGCAAGTGTATTTTAAATGAAAAGTTTAGATGTAGTCAGGCTTTAAAAGCCCCACTAGCAGTGAAAACTTTAGTGGTGATTATTCGCCATTTGGCGAATGTCACATGTTGGCAACTCGCGATTTGACGAATATGTTTCGCATATGGGATTGACCCAATCACTTCAAATTTATTAAAATTGGGTCCAATGCTCGAGTTTATTGCCCATCGGTTTATTTAATTTTGTCCATTTTTTTCACATTATCGCCAATGAAATATAATTTTTGGGCACGCCAAATTTTAAACATTCGCCTATAATTTCAAAGCGGCCCCAAATTCGCTTGGCATTTTACAGATGCATGTCTCAAATCGATGCATTTTTGCCAACTTTATTAATCATACCAAGGTATTGGATGACCCATAATTGCCTCAGAAATAACACAAGACGTGTTATAATTACGCGGACTTTGGCAAATATTTGTAGACCTAATAACTCTCGCTGAATTCGCCAAAAAAGGATTAGTATAAATACATTCATAGATCAGTGTTATTGTACACAATTTGGTTCAGTTAAATTTGATCGATAGTGAAGTTCAGACTATTGAGTCTTACTTGCATTGGTGAGTCGCGATTGCAATTGAATTTGAGACAAATGTAAGTGATTATTATTCTGTGACTGTGTAAATTTGAGTTCATTCTTATTTAGTGGGGACTAGTTAGTGAACGGTGGTGACCAGGGAGACTTTAAACATGATTTAAAGGTCAATGAATCATATTTATATATATTATAATTCTATTGTCACTTCTTCAACAAGTAAATATTTTTTTTGCATTGGTAGACTGGTATCCTTTATTTCGTTGAAGAATCAAGATGTCGAACAAGAATAAGGGCAAGACTCCCACATATGGGGAAAGTCAAAAGAGGCCAGCAAAACGCAAAACCTTATCGTATTTTGGTCATGGTGTTGGAAATGTTTCTAGCCAAAATCGGGAAGCTACTTCATCACAAGAAGATTTTCAAGATTCACAACTTGAACCTACATGACATATTGAAGAAGTCAGTGAACTTGATATCTCAGATCACGATGAACTTGAAGAAGATTTTCAGTTAAATACCCAGAGTAGCCATAATGATATAATCGACTTGGATGAGACTGAGAATGTCAGAAAAGATGATGGTGTAGGGAAGAAGAAAAGAAAATACAATTCAAAGAATGATAGAGAATTGAAAAAAGATCGGATGTAGGATATGTCGAGGAATTTTCAAGTAGAATTGGTGTCAAAGTATCTATTCATTGAACCAGTAGACAATCTAATTGAAGGTGAGCCTCCGGTAGAATGCAGATGTAAGATTTGCACCAAGATAAATAAGAAGGAAAAGACGAGGCAACTAAAAATTGACACCATAGAGAAGCATATGGGTAAAGTTTGCTAAAAGAAAACCATAGATGAAGTTCAAAAATCAGTGATAAGATGGAAAACAAAGGAGGAATCTTAGCATGTTAGGAATGCAAAATTAAATGAATTTCAACAGAATATAAAGATGAAGCTTGGTGAAGTTAAAAGCTCTATTGAAACTTGTTTTGGAAAAGCATTGGAAGTAGAACTAATGGGAAAAATTGTTCAATTAAGTGTTGTGTTTAATATTTTGAGCAGAGGGTGTCCTATGATAGACTACCCATCATTGAGTGCTTTATTACACTTTTTGAAAGTTTATAACTAACCTAACAATCACTGGTCAGTAAATAGTGGATGGGAATAGACAAGTTATCTTGTTGAGGTTGAAAAAGAGGATCTAAATGCAAAATTTAAAGAGTCATTTTATTGCATTGTCTTTAGACGAGGTTACAACAGTAGATAATACTTCCTGGGTATGCATGCATGTTTATACTGTACACAATTTTGTTCGCCAACCTCATCTACTAACTGTTGCTAAAATGAAGGATAATGTGACAACAAAAAATTTATTTGAACTAGTAAAGAGTTCTCTATTTGAATATGGAGGTATAAATGGCATGACGATTGCCAAAAAGCCAGTGTGTTGGAGCGGATGGAGCTTCAGTAATGCAAGGCCACAGGGGCGATCTTTGCACAAAGATACAATCTTCTTGTGCACCCTATGTTACTCCCATTCACTGCATGGCCCATAGAATGAATCTAGCTTTTGGAGTTGTCAACAAGCATGCTCCAGTACAAAAAATTGAGCTTTTAATCAAAGAGCTCTACCAATACTTCTGTCGAAGTTCGAAATGATTGAGGGAATTTCAACACTTAGTCGAAGGACTAACCGACGGGAACAAGCTTCTTAAGGATAATGATACCAGATGGATCTCTCTGGATGGACCAATGCATCAAGTTTTTCCAGAATATCAATCGTTGCTTGGTCTAATTAACTCAAGTTGTGACGAAGCAGGGCTACCAAAATTTCCTGGACTGTTGCGAATGTTAAGCAATGTAGAGACACTCTTAACATTAGCAAGTCTTCTCCCCATGCTTGAGGAAATGAGAAATATAATGAAAAGGCCCAACAAAGAGCTATGCATATTGCAGAATATTTTGCGCAGCGTAAATTGACATGCATGACGCTCGATAATCTCTATCGATCATGTGATGATGTAAAATTTGCCAGCTGGCAGAAAATCACAGATTTGGATAACCTTGATAACTTTTTAAAAATCGGTGCAAATGAGGAGTTATGTGCAGAAGTTCATGGAGTTGAGATACCAATGCACTACTTTGCCAGGATCAAGTCTGAGGAACTAGGAAAGAACCCTAGAAAGCGAGTATCAAGTGTTAAAAGGGAAGACTTTACCAAGATCGTTGAGTCTGTAACAACTTCTATGAAGCACATTGCCTATGATCTTTCCTCACAGATTAGAGAAAGATTCCCTCCAGTCAAACTACTTGAATCCATAGCTATTGTATTTTCCTCAATATTGGAGAATGAACAATTTGAAAGATTTTCGAACTAGGCTACTAACTTTGATAGATCATTTTTGCAAAACCAAAGAGTTAAATAGAGTAACTCTAAATAGAATTTTAGATGAATCTCGTTTGAGAGAGCAATCAGGTCATTTTTCACTGACAATGAGAGAACAATATAATATTATGTAGAACCCCCACGGAGATGGATTGATAACAAGGCTTTGGAAAAATCTAGCTGAGAGCGAAATGTTGATTGATTCAATATCAGAAATTTTCAAGCTTGTTGATTTATGTCTGACCATGATATTGGGGTCGGTGGAGGATGAGAGAGTTTTCAGTGCTTTGGGATTCTTTAAGTCAAAGCTAAGAAACAAACTAGACAAGAATTTGGAAAATTGCTTGAGGCTCTATACATCTAGGTATGAAGTCAATACTTATCCTTATGAAAGGGCATTGAAATTGTGGAGGAAGAAATGTCAGAGAAGAGGGTTGGGAAACATTTCAAACCAAAGTGGGAGTGCCAGAGACAATGATGTCATTGACTCATGTACTAATACTGGTACTGCTAGCGGTGAAAATCAGTTAAACGGAGGTATGCAGAGTGAAGAAAACATGTCGAAGAACCAAGGAAACTATGAAGTTGATGGCGATGAATTCGAGGATCCCAATAATGATATGATGTGGCAGCTTGAACCGTTGTAGAAGTAGTAGGTCCTAGGTATTTATTAAACTTTTTCCTGTAGTCCACTGTCAGTTTCTATATCTCATCATCAATCATGCATAATAACATATTCCAATGTCAAAAACATGATTGTGGTTGATAATGTCATCAAGATTCCATTCCACAATTAATAATGGTTTTCATTTGCATTATTCAACTCATATGGTACAATTCTTGTAGATTTTTCATTATTTTTTTTGACAACATAGCAATTCATATGTTACAATTCTTAGAAATATTGATTCTCATTAATTTAATTACAAATATGATACAATGTAACAATTCATTCATTAATATTAGTAAGAACACAACTCTGTGATTCTATTTACAAAAGTCAATGACTCAATACCCATTGGCACATTCCCTAATTTCATTTTCATTACCCTAAGCCAATGACCCTGAATTCTCTTTTATAGAAACAAGGGAGCAACAATAGCTTCAGGTTTATTTGCCTAATGTGAAGTCTCAAAATCAAAATCAGGAAGACAACTACAACTATACATTTCTGCATTTGACAGAGTGGTTTAGTAAATTAGCATTGACAATAACATTTGCAATCAAGGGCTCTGAAGCAAAACCGAAGCAGTGGCATCTGAGATGAGGCGAAGCAAAACCGAAGCTAGCATCACCAACTGCAGACAGAACTTCATTTTTCCTCTATTGCAATCATCATCAATTTCCATGATTGCTGAGACTGCAATCAAGGGCTCGAACTTGTGTCTACTACTAAAATGTTTTACTAGTGGTTTGCGTTTGGAAAGTGGGGCACATCTCACACTGCTTGGTGCTCAATTTTGTTCTCTATCAACACTTACGACACATCTTCTGAGACTCTTGCAACATTTGCAAATTGGTTCACTTGCCAAGCTGAGAATCATGTGATTGGTGTTAGTGATTCTAGAGTCAACACAGTAGGTGGGCCGTGTTTGGATCACATATAGAGAAGGGGCAAGGGCCCAACACACAACAAGAAACAATAGGAAAGAGCACGGGGCAGCAAGAAAGAGGTGAATAGGGGCCCAACATAGGCAGCTTCGAGCAACAAGATTGCATGAGAACTGTTTGATGGAATGACGACATCATGTTTGAGACTGTGACACGTTTAATTAATTAATTGCTTACTACTTTACAACAACATGGGAAGATGGCCATGGAACCCCCACCTGATACATATACATATAAGCAGATAGTGGACCGCTTGAATAAGCTGGAAATTGATGATGCAGCTCTGAAAGACACATGTCTTTCTTTATCCAATGTTTCCCAGAAGCTCCTTGATCGACTCCTTGGAATAGAAGCAGAAAATCAGTCACTCAAAGACAACATGGAAACCCTTACTTTTGAAATTTCCACTCTCAAACAACAAGTTGTAACCAATCGAGCTCTTTTACACAGTTTCTCATCCACCTTCACATCACAAGCAACGGGTATTCAAACTGATCTGGAATCTGTCATTGCACAACTAAATGAACTCGACAACATCAAAATAGAACAAGCTGATTTGGTTGCCAAACATTCTTTACTTATGACGGAAACAAAGGAGAAAGTAAAAGCCTGGGCCTCTATCTGCAATAACAACGCTACTACTGCACCTCTCTCTAGCGTTGTGGAGTTAGTCCAGGGTAAGATGATTGATGAACACATGAGACAAAAATGCGAGTTCAATCTGCGTGTCCGTGGTCTCCCCTCTACTGTTGATTCATCCTCTACTGGACAATCCTTCCTCAAGGACCAGCTTGATATTCCCGATATTACACTTGACAGCTGCTGGTTTGACCGGGATGGTACACTTGTCATCATGTTCTCTTCCCTACATGATAGGTTACAGGCTCTTAGAGTGAAGAGGAAATTATTCACTCTTCCCTTGAAGATTTATTTGGATGAGGATCTCACTAGATCACAGAGGGCAGAACTGAAACAAGCCAGATCCCTAGTTGTTGAGGCCAGACGCAGTGGGAAATGGGCAGTTGTTAGGAACCTTAGAGCAGTTATTTGAGATTCTCCCCGTGCTGGGTGGGAACCGAGACAGGGCACTAAGGCCAAATGACGGTCACACCAATAGTTGAGCAGGGGTGGGCCACCCCCCCCTCTGGCTTGCTTCTCCTCAACTGCTGGAATGGTAACAGTTCTCTTTGGTCGTTACCGGGTCTTCTTCAAGATGCGGTCGGGTTCGCTGATATCTTGGTGGTTACAGAGACACATGAGAGTCCTACATGTCCCTTCTCGGGTCTCATCCGTTATCAGTGGTTATCTGTATGCAGAGAGGAGGTTCACACTTCTGGTGGTGTACGGGACTCCGGTGGTGTGGCCTGTTTGATTCGCGACAGCCTTTTCAACGCTACCTCTATAGTCCTTTTAGATGTATTTTCTAGATTCATGTGGATTTGGGTACATCACGTTGGTCACCGCTAGAGAGATATCTTCATTGCGGATTGCTACTTCTCACCGGCCTCCTCGCCGTATGCCATTCATAGTGCTAAGGATGGGGTTCCTTTTCAGGATCTTTTGGAGGGCATCTCTAGATTCAGTGCCTCGGGCGATATCCTCATCCTTGGAGATTTCAATGCACGGACTAGGGAGTTACAGTCACCTATACATGACCGGGACACTGATTGAACCTGCACTTTCAAGTTAGATTTGCCCAGCCTTGGGCTTCAGCATACCTCAGAGGACTACAACGGCCGTTATCCACTTGTGGTCGCCACCTCCTCCATCTTTGTGAGTCTTCTGATTTGATCATTCTCAATGGCCTTTCTTCCTTTCCCAGTTCTAAGCTTTTCACATGCTGGCCTCATTGCAGTGGCGCTAGTGTGGTCGATTATGTGTTCACTACAACCTCCTTTATCCCCTCCATCCGCCGCTTCACCATCTCTCACCTTCCTTTGGTTGATCATGCTCTTTTGAGCCTTGTGCTTCGTTTCTCCCCCCTTCGCCCACCTCACCCTCCTAGCCTCCCGACTATTTTGGGACACGCCCCTAACCTTGTCCGCTTCCACTATGCTAAGGGGGATTATGACCTTTTCACCTTCCACCCGCGTCGACTCCTCTCCCCCATGAGCTTTTCTGAGTGTAGCCATGTTACCTCCATGTTTGATTTACTGACCAAGGCCATTTGGGAGTCGACTTTCCTTTCCATCCCCCATCGCCCTATCTTCATAGCTAAATGTCGGAACACTTGCCCCATGAACCATTGGTACGACGATGACTATAAAGCTTTCCACCACAGATTACGTTCGGCCTTTGAGTCCCTCCCTTTAGATTTTGTTGATCTTCGTTACTCCTACTACTGGTTTCTTCGCACGAAGAAACATTCTTTCATTGCTTCACAGTGCGAAGCCTTGTGTAACACACTTATCCAGAATCCTAAGCTCTTTTGACGTACCTTATTCTTGCGACACCCCCCTTTGCCCTCCACCATCGACCTTGCCTCCCTCATCTCCCACACCTCCACTCTCTATGACATCCCGGGCCAGCCTTCTCTCCACCTCATCCCACCCCCTCACTGCCATATCTTCACCGCATCCAACATTCATGAGGCCGTTAGATCTATGAGATGCAGTAGAGCAGCCGACGAGGATGGTTTTCAGGTGGAGCTCCTTAAGCTCGGTATCACGGTGCTAGGCTCTTATCTTCCCACACTCTTTAATAGAGTGGTTTGCACTGGCTTCCCTGAGGCTTGATCGAGACATGTGATTCATCCGATCCACAAGACTGGATCAATCTTGGACCCCGACAACTACAGGACCATCATGATTGGGCATACCTTTTCCAAACTCTATGCCACGACATTGAACACTATTCTTTCTTCATAGCTTGATAGGTTGGGCTGCAGGGCTAGAGGTCACGCCGGTTTCCGTGCAGATTACCAAACCATGGACCACTTTTTGACACTACAGGTGATCATTGAGGAGGCTCACTATCGCTCTGCGAAAGTCTATTGCTGCTTCATTGACTTTCGTAAGGCATTTGATTCCATCCCCCAGGTGGCCCTTTTTCAGAGACTTAGAGACATTGGGATATCTGATATTCTTTTGACTGCCATTATGAGACTTTACGAGCGTGTTGAGGGCAGATTCAGGACTCCAGAGGGCTTCTCAGACCCTATTCAGAGCACTATTGGGGTGAAACAGGGATGCCCTCTTTCCGCCACCTTATTTGGCATCTACATTGACGAGCTTGAGGGCTTCATCATAGACTCGTCTCTCCTAGGTGATGGCTGCTATTTACACCAAGTCTTAGTTTCCATTCTTCTTTTTGCTGATGATGTGATTCTCTTAGCCTCCTCACCTAAGGGTCTCCAAAGAATTCTTGATATCTTGGCCTCCTTTTGTGATTTGAGACAGCTTGTGGTTAATTTGGGGAAGACACGGGTCATGGTCTTCAACTACTTGAAGACCTCTCATTTACACTTTTACTTCCAGGGATAGGAGATCGAGATTACCTCTGCATACACATACCTCGAGGTTAAGTTTTCTGGTCCTCGCTTCAGTTTGAGACCTGCTATTCAGCCCAGAATCAGTAAAGGGATGGGTTCCCTCGCCCTGATCGAGAGACAGTGCTTTAGACACCACTTTTAGGACACCTCGTCCAAGTTATCCCTCCTGGATTCTCTGGTTAGACCTACTGTACTCTATGGCTATGTCGTTTGGGGACCACCTCTTCTTGATTCTGACTGGGCCTCTATTGAGCGTATACAAACTCTCCTCCTTCGGCGTATCATCAGATGTCATCGTACCACCTACCACAACATCATCCTAGCTGAGTTCGGGGCTCATCCCTTTAGGTTAGGAGCCATCTTTGACCTGGTTTGGTTTCTTCATCGCCTACGTTGCTTCGTAGACTCTTCGGATGACTGGAGTAGATACTCTTACCTCACCTATTGCTCTTTTGTTGAGCTGGCTAGATCTGACACCTCCCCTAGAGCTCGTTGCTGGTATGCTCAGGCCACTTCCCTTTTGGGTTCCATCGGGATTGATATTGATCACCTACCCGCCTTTCAATTTTCTTTGGACGCTCCAACTCATCTTCTCCCCTCTAGACAGGAGTTGAATGAGCATGTCAGACTTGACATCTATAAGCAGTACATCATCTCGAACTGGACCAACCCTAGTGGGGGCTTACATCCGAGGATGGCTTTTTATGTTGAGCACTTCTTATACATTCAGGATGGGATCATTATTCGACCCAGATACTTATCACAACATTGGTGCCATGCTCTTCAAAATGCACTGGGATCTTTCAGAGTCTCGCATTTGTTGTTTATGCACATTGTCTGAGATTGAGACTAAGTCACATTTCATTTTCCACTGCCTTGAAAATAGAATCAGAAGTTTGGATCCTTGCATATATGAGGACTATTTTGTAATTGATTTCCATTGTATTGGCTGAAACCGGGAAGGCCTCACATCCCGACATGTATGAAGTTTGAATGAGTTAAATAAAAGATATCTGCATTCATTCTCTCCTTTGTGTTGCTACTTCTGAGTTGTTAATTTGCAAGTAGGTTAGGTATTTGGGAGTTTCCTAGGCCCCTATATCAATCCTACCTTGTGTCACAGAGAAACTCATTACCCAATGTAAAGAGTTAGCCTCTGAGTTTGAAATGAAGGTCCTTGGACTTATGCATTACTTCCTAGGGTTGGAAGTATGGAAAAGACCTGATGATATAGTCCTAAGTAAAGGGAAATAAACTATAAACATACCAAGAAGATTTGGAGTGTTGAACTGTCAGTCCATGGTTGCATCGATGGAGATAAATTTGAATAATTTGAGTGACTCAGCTTCCGATTCAGATTTGGTAGATCCCACCATGTATAGACAATTGATCAAATCTTTGATGTACCTAATCAACACGAGACCAAATATTTATTTTGTAGTGAGTTCTCTTAGCCAGTTCATGTGTGAGCCAAGACAAATAAATTTCCCTGCCACAAAGCATATATTGGGATACTTGCATGGTATTGCGGGATATGGCTTGAGGTATGCTTCCAATGGAGATGTGAGATTACAGGGGTACTCTGATTATGACTGGGCTAGGAGTGTGGCTAATAGGAAGAGCACCTGTGGATGCTGCTTCAGTTTGGGGTCTATCGTGATTTCCTAGCGTAGTAAGAAGCAAACTATTGTGGCACTAAGCACACCAGAGACTAAGTATAGTGTAGCATGTGTAGTAGCCCAGGAAGTAGTATGGCTTGGAAAGCTTCTTGCAAGATTGTTTGATCAGATGTTAGAGCCGACATTGATCCATTGTGATAATCAAAGTTGTGTAAATCTCACAATGAATCTCATATTTCATGACAGGTCGAAGCATGTGGAGATCAAATACCATTATATCTGAGATATGGTGCTAAGGAAAGTGATCCAGCTCTAGTATATTTGCATTGATGATTAGATAATTGATATCCTCACCAAGCTTCTTTCCAAGGTAAATTTTGTATACTTTCGAGACAAGCTTAGGGTGGTAGACATTGATGCTCTTGTTGAGAGGGAGTCTTGGCATCATTAAGATCTATTGTATTGTATAATTCCTTGAGACAAGGATATGAGGTGAAATCCCTTGTACAGAACACATCTTTGACTGAGTTATGTTTTCTACAATTAGGTGTAGCCATTCTGGACGCCGTGTTGAGCGAATCCATAACAAGAAATGATACCCTTGAGTGGAACCCCTACATTTTAAAATTATCACTATTATGCACTATTATAGATGGCCCTTTAATAAGAAAGCAATGAACCCCTATAGTTTATGATTAATATTATAAAGTAATTTCAAATTTCAAATTATCATTGACTATCACTATATTTTAATAGAATAAAAGTAGAAAATGGCAAAAATTTGCAACCATATGTGTTTAATTGGGAGTCGGCATGTGCAGCAATTTATTCCCCAAATAATAAATATTTTTTAGTCAACGAATTTCAACATGTTTTGGCGATTTATTAGGCAAGAAGCGACAGTTAATCGACAAAAAAACTACAGGGACTAAAAGTGACACTGATGGGAAAAACCAACAAAAATATGACACGATTCTCTACAAAATCAACACGTGACACTAAAGACACAGCCAGGAAAGTTGGGCTGAAAGTGTTGCATAGTCAAAAAGTAACGTGAGAGACAAGCGATTACAAACAAAATTTTCCTCTGTTTCTACATTCAATATATTGTATAGCTTGATAGATACTATTTCTTTTTTAACATTGATTTTATTTGTATAAATTTTAAATATTTACATTATTACAATATGAAACAAAAGAAGACAGCAATAAAACTACCTTATTTATTTTTTTGCAATATGGTCAAAAAGAGCAGGGTAACGAAGTTTTGACTTATAATCATTATAATCATTTTAGGCTTGTCAATTATGACATATAAGTTCTTACGATTAATCAAATCGCTAGATATTTAAAACTCTATTCAAAATTAAATTAAATAATTCATGCAATTTAGTATCTAAGTTCAACTTATATAAAATTGTTTTGGTATATCCATGTGTATATATCCCTTCACATATGTATATATCATGCCAACTTTGTATATAATTATTTGCTGAGTACATATAGTAATAGGAACATAAGAGAATTTCTTTTATTGATAGTATTTTGCAAAGAAAGCTTCATTCTGATTTTGAAAAATTAAGAAAACCCACAACATATTTTGGTGGTACTATTTTGGTTAAGTTTTATAATTACCAATTGCTGATTCTGATTGCACATCGTTACTTCGTCAATACTTTCTTCTTGTTATCTCTTATTTCTGCTATCATTCGAGCCATCGTTCATTGCACATCGCATGTCTGCACTAGATCCTTATTGATGTGATTGACGGTGACATTGCTTGGTCTTCTTGTTTGATTTCTTTGAATATGCAGGGATACACTGTCTTCCTTTCTCCGCGAGAACTTACTTTCATATGACATCTCAATGCTCGCTGGCCTACCGATCATTCCAAATAAGTATACAAGGGTACAGATGGGCGAATTGCTTAATTTAATGACTTGAATGATTGATCGGGACTTAGATTGTCATCAGCTTATCTCATGACTGCTTGATCGACGATTTCCTGACTGAACTGAATTTGAATATGTTTATTGTTACTTGTCAATGCTTATCGACGTCTTAATCGCTTTGCATATCATGTCATTATTAGGCTCTGACCATCGACTTGGTCCACTCTTAAGTCGCTGTTCTGAATCATTTCGCTGTCATACCCAATTCTCTGGCTTGCCCAATGTTCTTGTTTTCAATTCCTCCAAGATTTCTGATGTCTTCCCCCCACGCTCCATACTTATATGGAGCAAAATCAAGACGTGACGTTTCATGTCCTGCGGGAAGGTCAATTAGTATGGTCAACTTGTTATTATCAACCCATAACAATTTTCGTTTATTTATAATCATTTATTATTGCAGTCGGTCAAGTGAGTTTTATATGGTTAATATAGTTAAATATATATATTTATAGATACTATCATTATTAATATGGATTGATATTAATTATATATTGATTATTAAATTATAATGATTGATTATTATTATTATTAATTAATAATTTATGGCTTACAGAATATACATCACAGGGAAGAAACATATTGAAATTAGTTGAGATGTCTCCTTTGAAGAGGAAGTAGCTTTTAGGAGGTTTAAAGGATATCACATGGAGATAGACAATGACGAGCAAGAGGCTCCAAAGGATATGGATTCATCCCTAAATTATACTACTTCCATTTAGAGGAAGTCAAACGAACCAACTGAGACTATTGATCCATTTGACCTTATAGAACCAACTGATGGCCCTGTAGAAATTGTCGTAGGTCAAAAGAGGCCCCTATGGGCTCTACAAACCATGTAGGAGGTAGAAAAATACGCACCTCCATAAGGCACATTTAGGGAGAGCAAGAGACTTTAGAAATTCTCGAGTTATGTGGCATTGATGAGTCACATCATTGATTCTGAGCCCTCCAATTATGAGGAGGCATCTAGTTAGCAGGTATGGAGAGATGCAGTGATGAAAGAGTATCAGTTGATCATTAAAAATGATGGGATGTTAATTTGAGACCTAAAGGGAAGTTAGTAGTGACTTCCAAATGGCTCTACAAAATCATACGTGCAACTCATGGTAGCATTGAGAAACACAAGGCAAGATTTGTGGCAAGAGGATTCTCTCAAAAGAAGGGAGTAGATTATGAGACATTTTCTCTTGTTGTAGATACACTTCACTTAGGACGATTATTGTCATTGCCTCCACTAAGGGTTGGAAGTTACATCAAATGGATATAAAGACTGCATTACTAAACGGTGTGATTGAGGAAGAAGTGTATATCGAGAAGCCATATAGCTTTGTCACTCATGGGAAGGAGTCTCATGTGTGCAAATTGAAGTCCTTGTACAGTCTTAAACAAGCACCTTCTACATGGTATGAAAGGATTGATAGATACTTGATGAGTCTAGGATTCACAAAGAATGATGCAAATTCCAACCTTTAAGTCAAGATTGTTCATGATGAGGCCTTGATCTCGGTCCTTTATGCTAATAATCTATTCCTCACTGGAGTGAAGTGATGCAGGAGCATCTTGGGTTTATGGCAACCATGGATCAACCAAAAAAAAAATATGTTAGAGCTTGTTCGGTTTGCTCGGTAGCTACTTTGAAGTTCTCGGTGGAGTGTTTTGTTCCCCAACCGAGCTCGGTTACCGCTTTGTTATTCTTTACCGAGTTGGTTTGGTGTGTTCGATGTTGCTTGATTCTTGAGTTCACCAATTGGTGTAGTTAATTGTTTGATGTTGGCCGACATGTGCAGTTAATTTTGATAGCGATATTAATGTTGGGATCGCTCATTGCAAAATATGTGGACCTAAATTTGGGTCATTGTTTTCTCCAATGCTAGATCTAAAGGAACTTTTGAGCCGACCTGTTCGGTGGCCTCTTGTATAAATAAGTAGAGCTTTTCGAGGGCATTAAGAAGATAGAATCGAAAGTTTGGATCCTCGCATGTATGATGATTGTTTTGTAATTGATTTCCATTGTATTGGCCGAAACCGGGAAGGCCTCACATCTCGGCATGTATGAGGACTATTTTGTAATTGATTTCCATTGTATTGGCCGAAACTGGGAAAGCCTCGTATCCCGGCATGTATGAAGTTTGAATGAGTTAAATAAAATATATCTACATTCATTCTCTCCTTCTCAATGTTGTTGCTTCCGAGTTGTTAATCTACAAGTAGGTTAGGCATTTGGGAGTGCCCTAGGCCCCTGTATCAATCATGCCTTGCGTCACAGAGAAACTCATTGTCCAATGTAAGGAGTTAGCCTCTGAGTTTGAGATGAAGGACCTTGGACTTGTGCATTACTTCCTAGGGTTGGAAGTATGGAAAAGACCTGATGATATTGTCCTAAGTCAAGGTAAATACACTATAAACATACTAAGAATATTTGGCGTGTTGAACTATCAATCCATGGTTGCACCGATGGAGATAAATTTGAATAATTTGAGTGACTCAGCTTCTAATTCAGATTTGGTAAATCCCACCATGTATAGACAATTGATCGAATCTTTGATGTACCTAGTCAACACCATACCAGATATTTGTTTTGTAGTGAGTGCTCTCAGTCAGTTCATGTGTGAGCCAAGAGAAATAAATATGGCTGCAACAAAGCATATAATGAGATACTTGCATGGTACTGTGGGATATGGCTTGAGGTATGCTTCCAATGGAGATGTGAGATTACAGGGGTACTCTGATTCTGACTGGGCTAGGAGTGTGGCTAATAGGAAGAGTACCTCCGGATGTTGCTTCAGTTTGGGGTCTATCATGATTTCCTAGTGTAGTAAGAAGCAAAATTTTGTAGCACTAAGCACACCAAAGACTAAGTATATTGTAGCATGTGTACTAGCCCAGGAAGTACTATGGCCTTGAAAACCTCTTGCAGGATTGTTTGATCAGATGTTAGATCCGACATTGATCCACTATGATAACCAAAGTTGTGTAAAGCTCTCAATGAATCTCATATTTCATGATAGGTCAAAGCATGTGGAGATCAAATACCATTATATCTGAGATATGGTGCTAAGGAAAGTGATCCAACTCCAGTATATTTGCACTGATGATCAGATAGTTGATATCCTCACCAAGCCTCTTTCCAAGGTAAAGTTTGTATACTTCTGAGACAAGCTTAGGGTGGTAGACATTGATGCTCTTGTTGAGAGGGAGTCTCAACATCATTAAGATCTGTCATATTGTACAATTCCCTAAGACAAGGAAATATGAGGTGAAATCCCTTGTACAGAACACATCTCTGACTAAGTTATGTTTTCTACAATTAGGTGTAGCCATTGTGGACATCATGTTGAGAGAATCCATGACAAGACATATGTGATTAATTGGGAGTCGACATGTGCAACAATTTATTCCCCAAAAAATCAATATTTTTTGGTCAACGAATTTCAACATGTTTTGGCAATTTATTAAGCAAGAAGTGACAGTTAATCAACAAAAAAACTATAGGAACTAAAAGTGACATTGATGGGAAGAACCAACAAAAAAATGACGTGATTCTCTACAAAATCGACACGTGACACTAAATACACAGCCAGGAAAGTTGGGCTGAAAGTGTTGCATAATCAAAAAGTAGCGTGAGAAACAAGTGATTACAAACAAAATTTTCCTCTATTTCTACATTGAATATATTGTATAGCTTAATAGATACTAATTCTTTTTTAACATTGATTTTATTTGTATAAATTTTAAATATTTAAATTATTACAATATGAAACAAAAGTACACTGTAATAAAACTACCTTATTTATTTTTTTGCAATATGGTCAAAAAAAGAAGGGTAACAAAGTTTTGACTTATAATTATTATAATCATTTTAGGCTTGTCAATTATGACATATAAGTTCTTACAATTAATCAAATCACTAGATATTTAAAACTCTACTCAAAATTAAATTAAATAATTCATGCAATTTAGTATCTAAGTTCAACTTATATAAAATTGTTTTGGTATATATCCATGAGTATATATCCCTTCACATATGTGTTTATCATGCCAACTTTGTATATAATTATTTGCTAAGTACATATAGTAACAGTAACATAAGAGAACTCTAGAAAATGAATTCTACTTATATGAACATGACGAATTTCTTTTATTATAGTATTTTACAAAGAAAGCTTCATTCTTATTCTGAAAAATTAAGAAAACCCACAACATATTTTGGTGCTACTATTTTGGTTAAGTTTTATAATTACCAATTGCTAATTCTGATTGCACATCGTTACTTTGTCAATACTTTCTTCTTGTTATCTCTTATTTCTGCTATCATTCGAGCCATCGTTCATTGCACATCGTATGTGTGCACTAGATCCTCGTCGATGTGATTGACGGTGAGATTGCTTGGTCTTCTTGTTTGATTTCTTTGAATATGCAGGGATACACAATCTTCCTTTCTCGCCGAGAACGAACTTCATATGACATGCTCAATGCTTGCTGGCCCACCGATCATTCCAAATAAGTATACAAGGGTACAGATGGGCGAATTGCTTAATTTAATGACTTAAATGATTGATCGGGACTTAGATTGTCGTCAGCTTATCTCATGACTGCTTGATCGACGATTTCTTGAATGAACTGAATTTGAATATGTTTATTGTTACTTGTCAATGCTAATCGACGTCTTAATCGCTTTGCATATCATGTCGTTATTAGTCTCTGACCATTCATTAAGTCACTTGGTCCACTCTTAAGTCACTGTTCTGAATCATTTCGCTGTCATACCCAATTCTCCGTCTTGCCCAATGTTCTTGTTTTCAATTCCTCCAAGATTTCTGATGTCTCCCCCCCACGCTCCATACTTATATGCTTCAAAATCAGGGCGTGACGTTTCATGTCCGGCGGGAAGGTCAATTAGCATGGTCAATTTGTTATTATCACCCATAACAATTTTCGTTTATTTATAATCATTTATTATTGCAGTCGGTCGAGTGAGGATTATATGGTTAATATTACTAAATATATATATTGATAGATACTATCAATATTAATATGGATTAATATTAATTAATAATTGATTATTAAATTATAATGATTGATTATTATTGATTAATATTTTATGGCATGGTTGATCAATGTTTATTAATATTATATTAATACTTATTATTATTAATATTGATTAATATATTTTTTTCATTAAATAAGGAGCATAAATAGATAATTAATTATATATAATCATATTGTTCATATATGAATATCAGGTCATGACAATACAACTAGGTGGGTGAAAGCTACACACTCTAATAGTATGGGCTCTTCAATAAGGGCCCATTTGTTTGCTGGAATTAGACTAGAATTGGGATTGTCAAATCCTGGAATTGACATTTTTGATGTTTATGTTCAAAACATGAAACTAGAATACGGATTTGTCAATTCTCATTTACAACCAAAACCAGCATTTGAATCTTCCATCTAAATAGGTGGAATTGAAAAATCAATTCCAATTCCACTTAAATGAGAATTGGGGATAAAGCAAAATTTATAATATTTTGAAAGCCATATGCAAACAACATTTTCCATGAATTTCAGGTGAATTCCACGTGAACCAAACAGTTCCAGCCATATTCCAAAAACCATTTTCCAAATTTAAAACTTCCAGAATTGTCAAATACCAAATACTGAAATTTGACAATTCCAGCATTATTTAATTCCAGCAAAACGAGTTAAGGTGATCTATATTATACCGAGATTTACATCTAAGAAACATATTGGTAATTTCCATGGGTTAGGGAATCACGAGTCTTTGATGCATTACAAATCAATGAAAAATAATCAACTGCTTGCATTAGAACTCCCTGTTATCCCTTGCTGGCAATTATCAAAAGTTACATTCTATTCTATAAAGAAGCTCTCTAAATAGCAAATATAAGAAAAGGCAAAGATTGATTCCTAGGATAATTAAACCACAATGATTTAAACTATAGCCTAAAAGACAGATAATTAAACCACAATGATTTAAACTATAGCCTAAAAGACCCTTCCTAAGCGCAAGTCTGTAACTAGATTTGCATTTGTTCTGGTTTCGTCATTGGCTGAAGCTTCTGTATTACCCAAGACATCTTCCAAAGATACGCGGTTGTTACTCCAGACAGCATCTGCCCAGTTTCTCATCTTTTGTGCTTCTCCAGCTCTGCTGCGTTGTTGCGACAAGAGTTGTGAATAGCCACCTACACATTACACACAACATCAAGAGTTATTGGCAAATAAAAATTCCACAAAACTACAATCCCAGTCTCATGTTGCTCACCTCTCACAAGTGCAACAACATCCCTTAGGTCAATCTCCGTGGCTGTAACTGCATTCAACCCAAATATTACAAGTATTAATTGCTTGTTCTTTTTATTCTACAGATGCCGCACATTGGTCACTTTCTCTTCCCATGAAACGGCAGTGGAAGAGAATACATACCCTTCTGTTCAAGAGGTGGAGCCTTGAGCATTTCTAATGCTCTTCTATAAAGACCCTGGCAGAGATCCATAAATGGGCATAAGAAAACCAGCTTTACTTTAGACCAAACTGGTTTTAGAATTGAATCAAGAATATTTCTTACCTCTTGAATAAAAAAATAGTTTGCACCTTCTGATCGTCCTTTACGACCAAACATGTCCGCTATGCAGGATAAAACAATCCCAACCTTATAATTATGACCCCCTGAAGTGATGTAAGATTATCTGTCATCTATTAAAACAGAGGAAGGTTTGTGATATGTCTAGCTATACATGTCACTAAATACACAAACTTATTTAGCATGAATGTTAATATATATCTATTAACTTGATCTAAACAAGAATTATACAGCTATCACAGTTCTTCAAAAAACTACTAGAGTGAAAAGACAAACCATAATACTCCTCTGCTTTCTTCAAAGCCTGTGTCAATCTCTGTTCGGCCTCATCAAAATTCCTGAAATGACTCCAAACACAAATTTCTAAGGAGATCAGTTTGCCAGCGTGAATAGCAATATGCGAGTCTTTGACATCACTTATGGGAGTTCAAAATGAATAATAATTTCTACAATTTGGCTTATTGTTGAGCAACAAATTTATCCAGATTTATAAATACAACAAATTATATAATACATGAACAGATTGAAGATTGTCCTAGACGCTCCCCCTTGATTCTAGTTTGGGCCAACCATATAACATGATGAAGCTTAACATGACTAAATGGTTTTCAGTTTTCACAGTTTGTCTTTGCAAATCTATTGATACTTGTATTGGTAAGACTTAAGTATTGTTAACCAAGAAAGTTGAACATCCATACATATTAATATTCGGCAAAACAACTTGCAAATAATGAGTCCTCGATTGCATGGATATTATCAATCATTCCCAAACAGTTCAAATATTCTACTGAAAAATGGAAATGTCTCAATGTCAGGTCTGCACTATTTCAAGGAGTAAGATTTGAAAATAAATGAAAGACACTAATACATCAAACTACCATATTGTTTCAGAAGCAAATCACAACATTTGAAAATCATCAAGCAACATATCATACTTGTTTGAGACCCAGCTGCACCACATTAACTCAGGTTGCAGCCTTTAAGAAAGAGGGATTTGTATCATAAAGTTATTGTACAAACCATAGAAATGAGAATTGCCAGTGAATCGCCAGAATCGCAGGTTTGGCGATTCAATTCACTCTGGCCGATTTTTTATGAACTGTTGAATCAGCTCGGCGGTTTTTTGCCATGAATCGCTTGAATCGCCAAACCGGCGATTCATACTAAAAAATTGCCTAAATTGGCACGAAAAATCGTCCACACGCGACTTGCCATTATGTAAAGTCAAAAACATAAAAAATAACATATTTTTTAAGGTTTCTTTTAGCCTTTTCTTTTTGTTTCAACCCTAAAGGGTCTTCTAATTGCTTAACATGAGTAGAAGAGAGGAAAAGTGAGAGAGAAGAAGAGAAAAACAAAACCATAAGTTTGCAACCAGCAAGAAGGAAGAGCACCAAAGAGAACAAAAATCCATTTGGGGAGGCCATAAGATTGCATTGGGAGCATTAAGGAGTCAATAGCGCAACACTCCTCAACTCATTTGCAAGAGGTTACTGTTGATTGTTTTTTTTTATGTTAATGTATTGTTCATTTTTTGTTAAATTTTTTTAGTTTTCATTTGCAAATCTTGAATGTTTTTTAGTTTTATTAAATTGCAAAGTAGGCTTTGTTGTTTTGTTTATTAGTTTGAATTTTGAAACATAGAGGTTTTACTTGAATTTTCTTATTGCAACAGTCTTAATTTTCATTTTCCACAATGGGTAAAAAAGATGAGTGTTGGAAATATACCGAAGACTTTCCTGGAAGAACAAAATTTCAAACAAAATGTATGTTTCGTAAAGATATAAATTCTGGTGGCATTTATAAATTCAAATACCACTTGCTGCCATACCTGGACATGATATTACAGTTTGCACTAGACAAACAGCTGAGGCAAAATGCACTTGTTTAGTGGCATTAGAAAAATATGAACAAGAGAAAATAAATAAGAAAAGGCAACTGGAAGGGATAAGGGCTATTGGCTCCCATGCTCCCATAGCCGCATCTGCATCTGAGTCCGCATTCGTAAGTTGTGTTGGAGAGGGTTCTTCTAGGCCTCATTTTCGTCCTAGTGCTAGTGCTCGTGCTAGTCGTTCTTATACTCATATTGAGTCTAGCCTATTGCAGCCCATAGTGCGGAAGAACAGATTGGATAGTTACTTTGTGCCCCGCACTACTCCTGGCTCACAACCCATGCTTGAGGGCATGGGTTTGAACAAGGAGATTCATGATGCTGCCAGAAAATAAATTTGCAAATTTTGGTACTTTTGCAACATTCCATTTATTGCAGCCAGGTAATTGATTCTTTTTTATTTATTTTCTTTAAGTTTAAAGTTAAATTTTAATTATATCTACTTGTTTAATCATAGATTCACTTTACATAATGATTTGTCATCTAAATTTCTAATCATAATCTATTTGTGACAAGGCTCCTTATTGGCAAAACATGATAAATGCGATTGCTATATGTGGTCCGGGGTTTAAAGCCCCAACTAAGGCTGAGTTGAGTGGATACCTCTTAGATGAAATGGTAGAGGATATGAAGGTTGAGCTTGAAGACTACAGAAGGGAGTAGACTGAAAAGGGTTGCACCATCATGACTGATGGTTAGACGGATAGGAGGAATAGAACACTCATCAATTTTCTTGTTTCCTGTGGAGGTGATTGATCATTCTACTTTCCTACATGCATTGTGAAATTTGAATTGTGAATCGTGATTGAATAATTCAAATTTTTATTTGTTGATTGCTAATTTGTTGATGATCCATGATAATTCATTCTTTTGTAGGATATACCATGTTCCTCAAATCTATTGATGCTTTCGCTCATGTAAAAAACACCACATACTTATGTGAGGTTATTGAGGAAGTCATCACAGAGGTGGGGGAACAAAATGTGGTGTAGGTGGTGACGGATAATACAGCAAGTTATGTCGTTGCAAGTAAACTTCTAATTTTTCAAGTTTTGAAAATAAATTTATTCGAACTTTTCTAATTCTAAGTTTCCTAAAATGTTCCAATTTCTAATTAATTTAAAATTGTTGTAGGTAAACTTTTGATGGAGAGGCACCCCACCATATTTTGGTTTCCTTGTGCGGCACATTGCCTTGACCTCATGTTGGAGGAAATTGGCAAGCTTGAGTGGGTAAAATCATGTGTAGATAGGGAAAAAAATATAAGCAAGTTTATCTACAATCATGCATTCATCCTTAGCACAATGAGGGACTACACAGGAGGTAGGGAGTTAGCTCGTCCAAGCATCACAAGGTTTGCCTTGAATTTCATCACATTGCAGTCCTTGTTGATATCAAAGGCAGAATTGAGGAGAATGTTTGTTGGCGTGGAGTGGACTACATCTTCCTATGCTACGACCACTGCAGGGGTAGATGTGGCAAATTGCATCTTTGATGAGGATGGTTTTTGGAAACCTGCTAAAGAAATCCTTGAGGTAAATTTCTTACAATTTAACATTTAGTATTTATTATTTAATTGTTTAATGATTTAGTTTTACTTTTAGTTTTATATTTAAGTTTTGACTCAAATGTTTTTTTGCATTATATGCAGGTCACTGAGCCCCTCGTATCTCTCCTACGAACTGCGGATGGGGAGAAACCCTCTATGGGCTACATTTATGAGGGCATGGATAGGGCCAAGGAGGCCATTAGAGCCCAGTATGTAGGAGTGCGGGAGAAGTATGCCCCTATTTGGGAGATCATTGATAGGAGATGGCAAAATCAGCTCCACTGACCCATCTATGCAGCAACTTATTATCTGAATCCAGCATTTCGTTTTCGTCCTGACTTCAAGGCGAATGAGGAGGTTCTCACCGGCCTATATACAGTGATCCAGAGGTTGAGTAGTGATGAGGATAGCGCAGCTGCAACCATTGAGCTAGACAAATTCAATAATAAAGAAGGGTCAATTTTCTCTAGTAGGATGGGCATAGATGATCGGACAAAAATATAGCCACGTAAAAATAATATATTCTTGAATCTTAAGTTTATGGCTTATAAGTTGTGCATTTTAATTTTTGATTTTGTAATTTTAAAGTTGTAAATGATACTAATTGATTTTGTTTTCCCTTATTTCAGATAGATGGTGGCAAATGTTTGGGCCCACAACCCCAATACTTTAAAAAATTGTCGTGCATATTCTGAGTTAGCCAAGCAGCACTTCTGGATGTGAGCACAGTTGGTCCATGTTCGAGCATATCCACTTGAAGAGGAGAAATAGGTTGTCTATGCAGAGGTTGAATGATCTTGTCTTTGTTCATTACACCTTCGTCTTAGGATCAGACAGATTTTGGGCGTTGACTCCTCTCCGATCATTCTAGAGGAGATTGATCCAAAATCAAAGTGGTTCACTGAGGCTGTGGATCCGGTCTTCATTGAGGCAGACCATGAGTGGGTTGACCAGGTAGATAGAGAGGCTGAGGTTGTGGCCATGGCCATGGTAGAGGAGGTGGCTAGAGTACGTTCAAGCACTGACAGACTCACACACGCACGCACAAACATAGGCCCTAGTGATGTTGTTCGTGAGCCCATCTTACATACGGGGGATATGGCTCAACAGTCCTCTAGGACCTACCTTAGACGCCTTTGTAGAAGGCAGACAGGATACTCAGAGGCTGAGGCTGAGGCTACGGCCGAGCTTGAGGATGATGATGAGAATGATGATGAGGCTTGAGCTAGAGCCTTGTTTTTTCATTTTCTTTACAGATACTGATGCTATTACTGATAGACATACGTTTCATGGATCTTCATCTTACAGACATTTATGATTTGATGTCTTATGGATCTTCATCTCACATACATATTACATTCTATGATTTGACTCATTATGATAATATGATTTCAGATTTCTATTTACTTCAGTTCGGCTACAATTTACATTTTACGTGTAGCGTATGTGATGGATTTATCATTTATGTTCCTTGTTTATGTATGTTAGCTTCTATTTGATGATGTTATACTGTGTTTAAGTTATATTCAATAAAGGGTGCATGAAATAAGTTTTAAATTGTTAAAATCTAGGGTTTTTTAAATTTGCCGATTCATGGCTGATTCAATTCCGATTCATGGCCAATTCATGATTCGATTCTGCCTTGCCGATTCTGATCCGATTCCGATTCTCGTTTCTTTGGTACAAACAAAGGAGTCTGTTGTACTCCCTTGCGGAGCTGCTGTATGCTTTAGAGGATCATTAAAGGATTGCTTAAACTCATATTGATGCCGCTGCCTATTTTCTGGGGGCAGCAACAAGCTTGTAAGTGATTCAGTTATCATAACTCACTTCAGTATTTTGTGGGTATTTGGGGTATTGTATATTCAGTGCATCAATTGGGTTTTGGTTGACCTTGGCTATAGTTGATTGTCATTATTCGAAAACTGCAATTAAGGGTTTCAAAGATTATTTATGGGTTTCAATGTTGTTGTGTGGCATTTCAATTTATTCATCTTTGACATTCAATCTTAATATGGATACCGTGGTGAAACCCACGAGGCATCCTCACCAGGAATAAAATCAATTTAGAATATGTAATTGCATGTTGTGCAGCCTGCCACCAGCAAGCAATTACTGATTTAATATTAGTGTTAACTGAATCATCGAATGCTCTCACCCTGCCTATTTTAAGATCTCAGGGATCATAAGGTGCCAAAATTATGCATTAATATTGAAAAATATCAAGTTGTCAAAATATCCAGTTTGGGACACTACAACCCACCACCTGAAATATCACACAGAGCAGCCACCTACAGGGTACCACTAATCAGAAGAGTTGGGAAGAAAGCACTGTCATCAAGAAAAACATAGAACAAAGCATGAGAAAAAGAAATATACCACCCAAATGCCCCAGCCATAATGCAAAACTAACATGGAATCACCCAATGCACATAATCCCTGGCACAAGCTCCACACAAACCCAACCACACAACCACGAAACATCTCTCCCTATACAGCCTAAGTTTGCCTAGTGGTGGAGAACTTATACTCTTGAAAGAGAGGTCACAAGTTCAAATCCCACAAGGGGGTAGGGTATGTACGCCTCGTTTGTAGCGCAGTTAGGTGCCTCCCGCAAGGAGTACGGGGTAGTCCCATATCACTGTCACCATATGTAGACCCAAAAACATATGGCTGGTGTCGTGGACTATAAAATAAAGTTTAAGTTTAAGTTTTTAAGTTCCCAATCATCAGGTATCATAGAATCATTCATCAAATAGAAAAACAACACAGAGTGGACAAAAACCGCACAAAATCACCCAAATCATATATTATAGACCGATTTGTTAACTGCTGAAGAAAGAATGAAAAGTAATGAAGAAAGCTTAGGGCAAGCATTTTCCTCTAAAGCAAATATAAGAGGAAAAAGAAACACATTCTTCAAGAGTCATAATAAACATGACGATAACAATAAGAATGAATACAAAGGTGAATCTAGCAATTCCAGAGGAAGAGGAAATTATTCTAGAGGAAGAAGTAGCAACTTTAGAGGAGCTGGAAGAGGAAGAGGTAGAAGTAATGGGGGAGATAATAGTAAAAGGAATGTCCAATGCTTTGATTGCAATAGGTTTGGACATTATGCTTCAGAATGTTGTAGTAAACAAGGTGAAACAAAAAAGAAAAGTGCTCATAGCACTGTTGATGTTAGAATGGGTGAATTAATTACAATGTAGATAGGTTTGTCGGCACAAACAAGCCTGCCGACCAAGTGTTAATATTTCAGACTTAGAAAAGAAATATCAATTTATAGATGATCTTTTAAAACTAGGATTTAGGCCCTATACAAAATATAGATAAATAAAAGAATAGATAATACCCGGTTTTGCTATAGGGTCTCCTTGATGATGCCTTCAAGCTGTTGTAATTCAACTTTTATGTCTGCTCCAAATCAGCTATATTTTGTCCTCTAAAGTCTACTATATTTCTCTTTCGCTCCTCAAGTCTGCTATAATTTGCTCTAGATCTGCCATACTTCCTCTAGAAATGGCTGCAATATTTAGTATGAAATGTAATTGCTTTGGATCAAATTAGAAATAATTTGTTTGACTACTGCTATGGTGCAAATTAGGCAAGCATGTTATATTTTTTATGCTTCCTAATTCACACCATAATCCCACTTATATATGTCATCAAGAGGTGTCCACACAACAAGGAAAGGAGGCCGACTTGCACATGCAAGTCGGCATTAATAATTATGTTTGTCTTGGCAGCAGGTCGGTCCTTCCTTGTTAATATGATACTTACCAAAACAAGTCGTCCCTCCTTGTTAATTATAATAATGATTAGCAAGTCATCCCTCTTGCCAAAAATAAGGATATTTCCTTAAGAGTTTAAAAAACAACATTTATGAGATACATTATTTATTATTATTTTCAGCATTTGATCTTTCCGAAAAGGCCACATATATTAACACCAAGCACCCCCCAATACAGTATAGACCACCGTCCATTCTAACTACTATCACAAATATACAACTAACTCTCATCTATAGTAGATATAGAATTTATTATGTATTTGATTATAAATTGAGTGAATTATAATGCAATAGTAGAACTCATGTTTGAGTTTCTCCTCCGATCCATGTTTTAACATGGTATCAGAGCCGATGGTGGATCCGTAAGAGCCCAATGTTTTATCAACTGTCTGGAGAGCCAAAATAGGTTGTGAGAGGGCTCTGCAAGAATAAAGAGAAGTTCGCAGATCTATGGAGAAGAATCGCCACTGGTGTAGCAGATCATTTTAAAGCTAACGTTGGGCAAAGAGACAGTGCAAATCAATATGAAGGCAGATCGCTAAAGAGTTCTCTGCCACTGACGGAACAAGGAGATTTCTAGAGAGATGGGAAGATGTTGCGTTGAAAGGTGCCCAAAAAATAGAAGTGGAGTGTTGTTGATGAATTCTCTTGCAGAGGTGAAAGGAGATTAAGTTGCAAGAGAAGAAGTTGCCAGTTTTTAAAAAAAATTTAAAAAAGAGCTGCCCTAGGTCTGTTCGCATAAGCTGCCTTAACGAAATTGTTGTTAGAATATCGTTGAGAATGAACCACTCACAAGGAGATGTTCTGAAATCTGAGCTATCTGGGTGTAGAATTATGAACCGTGAGTTGGATGAAGGCTTGAAACATAGTCGAAGCTATTGGGTCAAATGTTGTTGGAGCAAATTGGAGAAAAAAGTCTTAGTTTATTGCAGAAGGGTTAGAAATTGTCGTAGCAATCAAAAATTGCAAGTCAACAACTGGTTGAATATCATTACAAGAGAGATCAAAAAGATCTCTACATTTGTTAAAGTTGCCTTCATCACCACAGCTGCGAAGGCAGAGACTGTGAGGATACGAAAAGTTAGAAGTAGATTGCTGCCAGAAGTTGCTAGCAAATCAAATCACAGTTAATATGCAAAATTGTGGTTCTTCAGCTGCAGCCCGAAGGAAGAAAATCTGAAGATGTCGAGTTATCAAATGCGATTAATTATGTTTGATGAAAGCATGTTGAAGTCAACGGAGAGTTAATGTTGAAGGTCCAACTGCAGTTGTAGCTGTTCAAGGAAGCTCATTTATTGGAGAATTTAATGCTTGTAGTGTTTGGATTGGAGATGAGAAGATCTGCAAATGTTTGAGTAGTTCTAGAAGATTCAACCATCACTAGAGAAAGTAATTCAAGAAAAAGAGGTAAAACCAAAAATCCCCTATAGTATTGAGATGTAAATGGGCTTAAGTAATAGAATTGTATTTCTATGCAAACAAACAAGAAGAGATATTTTGAATCCTATAACATTCTATTTCTGAATTTGTGCAAGCAATGTATGAGGCCGATGGAGCCCACAAAAGCTAGGATCCTTGAGCACTAGTAGTATGTCTCAATGAGCGAATGTCTATTGTACCTGAGTTATTGTAGGGGGTGCATGATCGGTTGTACCCGACACCCCAAAGTGTTTTGGCTTAACATATTGATGAACCATGTAGGTGAAAAGGATTCCTATAGAACTAGCGAGTACAGTGGTTGGGTACCCATGTATCTCGATAGATGGATCACTTTTTATATGGACTCGATAACTGATGTAGGTACAGAAGCACAAAAATCAATGAAGAAAGCCCAGAGTGATGATCAAGAAGTCTGCGCATTATAAGTTAGTTTCCCCATCATGTGAGGTTTGTGGTAATCCGAAACCATTTGTGAAGTTTTGTGGTCAGCACGTAACCACTAGTATGTGCGGTTCATGGTTAGCCGAAACCACTCAAGTGCAAAGTTTAGGGTCAGCTAGAAACCATTTATGTGAAGAATTTCTGGTTAGCAATAAACCACTTGACAAGTGTATTGGTTAGGGGTAAGCCATCAAAACCCAAAGTGAGTATGATGAGGGGAAGCAGTTTGAAACATAGTATTTGAAATTTGATTGTAAATGGGTACCTAATAAGGCTACAAGCCAAGACCCATGTTTTCTAAATTATGGGGGGATATCTAAGACGATTTGATAATTAATTTATGGGGGAATGTTAGAATGGGTAAATTAATTACGATGTAGATAGGTTTGTCGGCACAGACCAAATTGCCGACCAAGCACCGCCCAATATAGTACAGACCACCTTCCATTCCAACTACTATCATAAATATACAACTAACTCTCATCTATAGTAGATATAGAATTTATTATGTATTTGATTATAAATTGAGTGAATTATAATGCAATAGCAGAACTCATGTTTGAGTTTCTCCTCTAATCCATGTTTTAACACAACTAACATGGAATCACCCAATGCACATAATCCCTGGCACAAGCTTCACACAAACCCAACCACACAACCACGAAACATCTCTCCCAATCATCAGGTTTCACAGAATCATTCATCAAATGGAAAAACAACAGAGTGGACAAAAACCCCACAAAATCACCCAAATCATATATTACAGACCGATTTGTGCACCACAATCGAAGGAAAAATGTAAAGTTACCAATAAATAAAATGAAATTGCAAATGTTTCAAGCTTGAAAGAGCATTGTGCAAGCCAAGGAATGGAAAAGCTGCATGAGAAGGAATTCAGCTTACATGGGAAAAGAATTAATTAGATAGCTTGAACAAAATAAAAAATAATTAAGAAGTGAAGCAATTTAAAAAACATAAAGCCAAATAACAAAATTTGAAACTAAAAGAAATAATATATATTTAAACTTGAATTTTGAAATGCATGTCATAATTTTCTTTTCCACATCCACTTAATTAATATTAAGTGCAGGTTGTCATGTTCCCAAGAATTTTTTGTAATGTCCCGAAGGAGATTTCGGTCCAGAGGTGAATTCTGTCCCGGCGGTGAATTGTTGTCCGGAGGTAAATTATGTCCGGCGGTGAATTTTGTCTCGGCGGTAAACTCTGTCCCGATGGTAAATTCTGTCCGGAGGTAAATTATGTCCCGACGATGAATTATGTTCCGGCGGTAAATTCTGTCCCTGCGGTGAATTCCGTCCAGAGGTGAATTATGTCCCGGCGGTGAATTCTGTCCGGAGGAAAATTATGTCCCGGCAGTGAATTATGTTCCGGCGGTAAATTCTGTCCCAGCGGTAAATTTATTCCAGCGATGAATTCTGTCCGGAGGTGAATTATGTCCTGACGGTGATTATGTCCTGACAGTGAATTCTGTCCCGGCAGTGAATTCTGTCCCGACGATGAATTAGGTCCCAGCGGTAAATTTTGTCTCGACGGTACAACGGGTGGATAGGCCGTGCGGTACAATGGGTGGATAGGCCGTGCGGTACAACAGGTGGATTGGTCATGCGGTACAACGGTGAGGGATGATGCCTTCCAAATGCCCGATTGAAGTCCACTTCTCCTTCGCAGATAATTAGATATGAATTTGCAAACACGGAGTAATACACCAACTAATATGATTGCCAGAAAGATCTTATTGAATTTATTGACAGAACTTTGGATTTGCCAGATCCAATACAAGCAAAACAAGCAGAGTAGGGTGAGGGTTGAATCCCACCGAAACTGCAACAAACCAAATAGGGAGGGTCTTTCACCTCCGAAATGGCGAACAGCAGAATCCCAACAGGAATTCGCAAATACAAATCAAATATAAATCTCAACATGTCAAAACTAACCTACACGCCGAGCATAAATACCCGTCGGGAAACTCTCGAGAGTGCACAAAAGAGCCGACGGCGACAGCTACACCTACGCCAACAAAAGAAAATGGGCCCAAGATAAACTAAATCGATCGGGACCCAAATACAATAATTTTATTAAAATTGGGGACATTACAAATCCTCACCGCCCAAAGATTGCTTGTCCTCAAGCAATCCATCATCAATACTCTAGGATTCCAAACTAAGCATGGACACTGATAACTGTATCCACTGGAACCCTCAAGCCGCAACATGACCATGCACTTGGAAGAAAGTGAGGAAAGAAACTCTCCATCAAGCTCCCACTGCTCCATTCTGATATAATTGTTGCCATGCCCGGAGTCACCAGGATCCCAATGAAACCAAACATCAAACTCATCGATGCTCAAATCCCAAGCCAAGTGCGGTCGTTGGTAGTAATATCAGTTGAAAACTCTGTGCTGCTTTTGGACCATATGCACATAGTTGGATTCAGTTGGGACGAGTAAACCATCATCAAGCTTTAACTTCATCACTCTGGTATAACTATTGCCATGCCCTTCACCAGGATCCCAAACACGCCAACCCATGAAATATTTCACACCCTCATGTTCAACAATCTCTTCCAGCATGGGCATAGACACAGATGCTGATGCCGACAACACTGTAATGTTCTGAAAGTGATTTCTGCCCGGAGGTAATTTTGTGAGACGTCCGGAAAGCAATTTGTTAATGTTTGTAGCTTCAGTCGTATGATCACTTAGATTACATATAATACTTAAATGTTGATTAATAATAATATATTATATTTGTGTGTGTGTATATATATATATGTTATATGTTATATTATTATTAATATATATTATTCTAATATATGATTGATTAATGAGACATTAAAATGAATAGACATGTCCCATGAAGGGACATGTCTCTCATAGCCTCATTCCTAATATAAATAAGAGAGATTGTTGCATTTGGAAAACACATACATTACAGGCAGTGCTATTACATTTGCAGTGATCCTAAAACTTAACATGGTATCAAATCTAGACTGCAAATGTGAGAAAGAAATGATATGAATGAGTTATATGGAAATAATCTTCCATCACCTATATGTCAAACCTTCCTCGTGCATGTGATTCTGATATCATATTGGGTGTCTCTATTCCCAAGCATTGAAGCTTGTTTTCAGGCGGCCAACCTTTCCACTGAAAATGGATGTTATGTGAAATAGAACAATTTGGAAATGATAAGTGAATTCACGAGACTGAGCTTCGTATGATTCCCGTGTGATTTGAAGACTGCTATTTCTTACTTTTGCGTTCTTGGCTGGGAGTAATGCTTCACCAGTATAAGGGAAAAGTGTCTTGTACTCAAAGTTGTGAAGCTGCTCATTCAATATTTCTATGACATTATATTGCTGTGTGTGGGAGTACACTATCTTGATATTTGATAATTTCTAGATCACGGGGTCGGAGTATAGATATAACAGTATTCTCCCTTTCGAGCTTTGGAAGTCCGCTGATAGTTTGTGTGAATATTGAAGGAAGAAAGAGGGTATTTATCAAAGCATGTAATTGGTTGGTTTAGGCGCATCAGTGGTGGATTTGGTCATTTCTAAAGTTTGTATTCTCTGTGAGTTTTAACGGGAAACATGTTTTCAACGAAGTAAATTATTGGAGGAGGTCCAAAAATATCAGATTGAAGTAGAACATTGTTGTCCACAGCGGCAAACATAGTTTTGTGATTGTCATCTATCACATCAGCCTCAAATTTGGAAGTGGCTGCTTGGTATATATTTGTTGAAGACACTGTCATTGAAATGATAAGTATGTGGAGAGACGTCCTCTAAAGCTGTAGCATATATTCAATGAGTATGTGTACATACTAAAAGATGGCTACGATAGTTATGTATTTGTTAAAGATTAAATCATAAAAGCATGAGATTGGAAGGAAGGGAAGTAGAAGAGGTTCTTTTATTAGGTGGAGAAGCATATTCTACAATCTCACCTTACATTCAATGGGTTTATGCAATTAAGAAAGAAGGCTGGTTATCTTTATACGCATCTTATTCAATGAGTTTGTGTAGATAAATAATGAAGCCTATGGTTATAAGGTGTTGGAGGCATCACGCATTGACCATATAACCGAGGGTAAAGGTAAGTATAAAGTATGCTTTATTGGTAATGAACATTTCATAAATATTCATTTATATGCTTAATATGATATAGATATTATAATTGAAAGTGCATTTGATAAAAGAAAACAAAATTACATATATATATTAATATGTGTCATCATTATTAATTATTTCGTAATTATATTATATGAGATAGTATAATCGAAAGTATATGGTGATTATATATATATTTAAAGTAATATATGTAAAATCTTAGATATGTACTTAGAAGATTGAATATGTATATATATTCAAGGTATATTAGATCTTTATCTATATTACATTGGAATGATCTTATATCATTATGTAGAAATATCCTTGATTATTACGACCAATACCTCTCTTATTCTTTTATACGTACTATTTGCCTTGATCTTTTCCGAGGATGTCCTTGCAGGAAAAGAAGATTGATATCAAATTCAAAGGTAGTCTGACATCTTCAGAGAGGCTAAGAAGTTGATGAGTTTCAAAGGGAGCAGATGATTCAGTCAACTTGTGACAAACTTGATCATATAGATTGAGAGGGAGTCTAACAATCCATTATAGACAATCTTGGAAAAAAAAGGTCAGGAGGTTGATGTTAGTACTCAAAGCTTCAGATGGGAGCCAAATTATCATGAATGGTTGGAGGTTGCAATGTCTGAGATAAATCCACAGTTTATTACATTCACTCATGTTACTATGGAATCAGACAAGTAAATTTGTATACAGGAAATCACTCTTGCATTGAACAAATGATCATGTACCAGATGATGAGAGTCTTTTTAAACAGATAGTTTCATGATTGGGGCCATGTATGATTCTGTAACAGAGGGAGCTACTAGAGGATCTCCCAAAAGACCTTAATGCAAATATCTAGAGGTCGTGATAGATGAATAAGTTGTTGGATCGAAGGGCATTCTAGAAAAGAGCTTGATACAAACTAAAGAACAAAGACTCGACCTACTAGAGTGAAGTCAAAAGGTTGATATTAGATTCAAAGGGAGTATAATAGTTCATCCAATAACAACCTTGGACGAGGAGGTGAGGAGGTTGTTACAAGACCTTAAAGGAAGCATCCAAAAGTCTATGATCATGAGAAGTCTATGCTTTTATGCTATCTCCTACATAACTTGGGATTCACCTAGAGTGATGCAAACTATATAAGATATATAGTGCATAAGTATGTTATTCAAGGTACATTATCCCTACAGAACATATGGCTGATATTCTCATCAAGTTTCTTGCTAGAGGTAAGGTTGTGTACCTTCAAAATAAACTTGGCATGTTGGAGAATGAAGTCTTAGATGAAAAGGAGTTTCATCTATTATCTTGTATGTTATTGCATTCTTCTCCTTGAGAGAGAAGTCTAAGGTGAAAGCCCTTGTTTCCACCCTTTGGGATGAGCATGGATCCACCCTTTGACATGAGTCAAGGTGGATTTCATGTGTGTGACTCCTGGACTTATGGGCCCTCCTGTGAACATTGGAGAAAGGTGACGACTTTTCAACAATGAACACTTGTATTTGATTACAAGATGACGATCTTGTAATGGGGATTCATTATGGTAGATGGTTATCTGTCTGTGCACATACCATAATAGGGTTATATGTAAATAAAATGTAATGTTTTACTTACTATATCCTTGTATCACAATTGTGGTGATACGAAAATTAGGTGTCACAATGCATGGTGATTCCTCATATCGATGTGATATGAGAACTAGGTGTCACAATGCATGGTGATTCCTCATATCGATGTGATATGAAAAAAAAAACTAGGTGTCACAATGCATGGTGATTCCTCATATCGATTTGATATGAAAATTAGGTGTCACAATGCATGGTGATTCCTCATATCGATGTGATATGAAAACTAGGTGTCACAATGCATGGTGATTCCTCATATCAAGGGTATGAAAAACTAGGTATCACGATCAAAAGTGATTCCTCATATCAAGGTGGTATGAAAACTAGGTATCACAATCAAAAGTGATTCCTCATATCACATGTTGGTGATATGTAAAATTGGGTATCACATATTAGGTGATATTGCAAAACTGGGTATCATATGTTAGGTGATATGCAAAACTAGGTATCACATGTCAGGTGATTTCTCATATCACATGTTAGGTGACATTGTAAAACTTGGTGTCACATGTTAGGTGGTACTTCATATCATGAATTATGTAATATATGATTTCTTAGTATCCATATGAATCATATTAGGATCCTTCTGAACTTAGTATCATATATTGATTGGACCCTATGAAACATATCACATAGTGACATGTCTCTACGTAAACTTAGTATCCATATGACAGACATCATGAGACGTATTATCATTAGACATACCATGGATATTTATGAGCTATGGTGAACATCATGTGACTTGATATTCTTGCATATACCATATCTCCTTATATCACAGTGGGGTGATATCTCCTCTCTTTAAAATTAATGATTTATTATCTTGATGGATTCTATTTTCTCTAGCTAAGAGGGAGTGCTGATATTTTGTATGGCTAAAGTTAGGGTCTTATGTGTTGACAAGGGAGACCACAACACATTATGTTTTGATCATCCTCCCTAGCTAAGAGGGAGTGTTAATGTTTGTAGCTTCAGTCGTATGATCACTTAGATTACATATAATACTTAAATGTTGATTAATAATAATATATTATGTTTGTGTGTGTGTGTGTGTATATATATATATATATATATATATATGTTATATTATTATTAATATATATTATTCTAATATATGATTGATTAATGAGACATTAAAATGAATAGACATGTCCCATGAAGGGACATGTCTCTCATAGCCTCATTCCTAATATAAATAAGAGAGATTGTTGCATTTGGAAAACACATACATTACAGGAAGTGCTATTACATTTGCAGTGATCCTAAAACTTAACACAATCTCTTCCCGAAGGGAATCTCCATCCGAAGCAATCTCGGCCCGAAGGGAATCTTGACCCGAAGGCGATCTTGACCCGAAGGAGATTTCGATCCGAAGGGGATCTCGACCCGAAGGCAATCTTATCCCGAAGGGAATCTCGATCTGAAATCAAACTTAGCCCGAAGGGAAACTCGATCAGAAGGTAATCTCGATCCGAAGGGAATCTTGACCCGAAGGCAATCTTGGTCCGAAGGGAATTTCGATCCGAAAGCAAACTGAAGGGAATCTCGGGCTGAAGGCGATCTCCACCCGAAGGCAATCTCGGCCCGAAGGGAGACTCAATCCGAAGGAAAACTCGGTTCGAAGGGAATCTCGGCCCGAAGGCAATCTCGATCCGAAGGGAATCTCGATCTGAAAGAAATCTCGACAACGAACAAAGCCTCGGCAGAAGATAGAGTTTCTGTGGCGACAGCAACGGAGAGAGCCTCGACGACGAACAAAGCCTCGGCGACAGACATAGCCTTGGCGGCAGATAGAGTCTCGGCGACGCACACAGCCTCGGCGACAAACACGGTCTCGATGGTAGACAGCCTCGGTGACGGACACAGCCTCAGCCTCGGCAACGGACACAGCCTCAGCGATGGACATAGCCTCGGCGGCACAGCCTCAGCGACAGACACAGCCTCAGCGACAATCACAGCCTCGGTAACAGACAAAGCCTCGACGACAGACACAGCCTCGATGACGGACAAAGCTTCGGCGACGGACACAGGCTCGGCGACAGACAAGGCCTCAGCAACAAACACAGCCTTGACAGGGGATTGAGTCTCAGCGGCGACCGTATCGGAGAGAACCTCGGCGGTGGACAAAGCCTCGATGGCAGATAGGGACTCGTGTAAAGCATCACCTTTATCACCATCATCAACTTTCTCCCACTTGTGCAAATGAGATATTAGTTTTTCTTCACAATGCTTGAATACATTACTCACTAATCTACACACTGCCATAGATGGAACAAATTCTAGATTGCAAATAGCCCACAACATAGATATGATAGGTTGGGATATTTCATCCATCTCTTCAATGCACGAAATCATAAGGCTCTCCATAGCAATCGAAACCTTACTATCATGACATTCCTTGATTGTGACCAAGAAGTGATGAAACATATCATGGATCAAGTCTTGCAACTCCAAATCTAAGAGGAGGTTACTTACTTTGACATTTGCACAATTCTCCAATATTGTAGATCTCCTACCAAAAAGGTCACCACTGAAGTCATCAAGGCTTTGAAAGTTATCAACGATCAAATGCAATATCTCTATCATGGTGTTGTCATCATACGGTTCTCTAGGAGCCCAGATTCTCAAAACCTCACTGAGACATGCCGCAGCTGCCAACTTCATTTCCTTGTCATGGTGTCTTAAAAGCCTGGGTTGACTTAAGGCATCCTTAATTGGAGAAAAGATCCTCTGTATGAATCTTGAAGGTGATTGGTCACCCTTAAACAAACATACTTCCAATATATCTAATGGAAGATCAAAACCCTCGCTGAGCTCTTTGGTAATCCTTTGTAGTGCCTTCAACCACCACTGTCCATCACTACTAGGCGCCATAGTGTGATCCAAATCCCAAAATCTCCCAATCATCCCACAGGTTGGCAAGATCACCAACTCTGATACCACTGTAATGTCCCAAAGGAGATTTCGGTCCGGAGGTGAATTCTGTCCCGGCGGTGAATTGTTGTCCGGAGGTAAATTATGTCCGGCGGTGAATTTTGTCTCGACGGTAAATTCTGTCCCGATGGTAAATTTTGTCCGGAGGTAAATTATGTCCCGGCGGTGAATTATGTTCCGGCGGTAAATTCTGTCCCGGCGGTGAATTCCGTCCAGAGGTGAATTATGTCCCGGCGGTGAATTCTATCCCAGCGGTGAATTATGTCCTGGCAATGAATTCCGTTCGGAGGTGAATTAGGTCCCGGTGGTGAATTATGTCCTGGCGGTAAATTCTGTCCCAATGGTAAATTATGTCTCGACGGTACAACAGGTGGATAGGCCGTGCGGTACAACGGGTGGATGGACCGTGCGGTACAATGGGTGGATTGGCCGTGCGGTACAACGGTGAGGGATGATACCTTCTAGACGCCCAATTGAAGTCCACTTCTCCTTTGCAGATAATTAGATATGAATTTGCAAACACAGAGTAATACACCAACTAATATGATTGCCAGAAAGATCTTATTGAATTTATTGACGGAACTTTGGATTTGCCAGATCCAATGCAAGCAGAACAAGCAAAGTAGGATGAGGGTTGAATCCCACCGAAATTGCAACAAACCAAATAGGGAGGGTCTTTCACCTCCGAAATGGCGAACAACAGAATCCCAACAGGTATTCGCAAATACAAATCAAATATAAATCTCAACATGTCAAAACTAGCCTACACGCCGAGCATAAATACCCGTCGGGAAACTCCCGAGAGTGCACAAAAGAGCCGACGGCGACAACTACACCTACGCCAACAAAAGAAAATGGGCCCGAGATAAACTAAATTGATCGGGACCCAAATACAATAATTTTATTAAAATTGGGGACGTTACATTTTTCTAGGTCTAGGGTCCCTTAACCCAATGTACCTATTAGAATTCAAAGCAATAACAAATAAAAAAGAATAAAATCAATTATTTAAGATTCTAAGATGGAATGTTGTCATTAAATAAAATGAAAATAGTAAATGCATATGTTTCAGTCTTGGAAGAACATTGCCGAAGCCAAGGAATGGAGAAAGCCGCATGAGCAAGGAATTCAACTCACACGGTGCAGTTACTCACCACCAGAAATGTTACACAGCAGCTACCTACGGGATACCACTAAGCAGAAGAATTGGAAGTAAAGCTGTCACCAACATACAACATAGAACAAACAAAAGAAACATATCATCCAAATACCCCAGCCATAACATGCAACTAACATAGCATTCCCCAATGCATATTGATATAATCACTGTCACAAGCTTCAAACAAATTGCCCAACCACACACAAGCATAAGATACCACGGAATCATTCACCAGATGAAAAAAAAATGCAGGGAACAAAAACACCAAATAAATCACCCAAATCACATGCTGCAGACCAAATCATTTGACTGAATGAAAGGACAAATGCAAAGATGGAAATGTGCAACATTGAAAAGAAACAATGCTAATAATTTTTTCATGAGTTTTCTTCAGCAAACCCCAACACGATTTTCAAAAGCAATTTTGAGTGTCTTTACTTTTATAAATTATATATGCCAAATGCAGCAACTTAGCTTATGCTAAATATGGACTGCTGTGGTCAACCATCGTACCTACCGCATACCTTTCTGTATGCACTATTCTGTTGATACATTTACATATGCTTATCTACGACTCACCCTTGGCTATGTTGGAGACTGCATTTGCATATATGCAATGTTACTTTATGTGAATAATTGTATACATGTTACATTGTATACATGACTATTTAGTCTTGATCATAGTCGACTTGCCATAGACTTGTGAGACACGTCCTGGAGAGTCTTAGGCTAGGACTCGGGAGTTTTGGGCTGCAACTCAGGAGTTTGTGCTAGGACTTGGGAGGCTACAACTCTCGCACCTGGCTGGAAATGCCCAGCCACTTAAAAAACACTTTTTTTCCGTTTTTTTCATTTCATTTTGCCCTTTGGTGCTCAAAACAGGTCTGCATTGTGAAGTAAGGTTTGAAGAAAATGAGCATACGAGATCAAAGATTAATTTCTTTTTTTTTTGTAAAACTATAATTTTCTTCTTTTCCGAATCCTAGCTGAGTTTTTTGCCAAGTCCCGAGTCCAAGTCCTATTCTGGGCTGCCGAGTCCACATCGAGTCCGAGTTTTCAAACTTTGGTCTTGATAACATATAACCAAACACTAGACTTAAAGAAGACTAATTAGGCATGCAAAGTAGGCATAACTAACATAATAACAGAATTGGCTGAGTAGCTAGCAGGAAAGAAACCCAACAGCTTCAACTTGAGCTATAACACATAAACTGAATGCAATAAATTCTAATATTAGGAAAGTCCATCAGGCCAGAGTGATTGGTGAAGATGAGAGCATTCACTGAGCTGGGCTCAATCACCAGCAGCCTCACCCCCCAAGCCACATACAGGTATGACGGACTGCCCTGGAACATTGCCTAGAATAGAATTGGAGCCTGTATAGTCTCAATGTAACCCTAGAAAATAAATATTCTAATTATAAAAAAAGCCACTTTTATTTTTTCAAAAATGAAAACATACCCAGTATGTATAGCAAGCTGTCCTAAGCCACAGGTAGCTCCCAACTGGACATCTTCCGAGACCATTGCAGCAGCAACAGGAACATGCATATTGAGACTGTCTTTAGTCTCTGAGAATTCTAGTGCCAACTCATAAAGCTCTTTTGCCAATTGAAGATCCCCAGTCACATGAACAAATTCTGCATATGATAATGCAACTGCACCTGAAAAGAAAAACTGCTATGAGGGAAATTCTTCATGTTATGCATTGTTTCAATAGGTTGCAAGTAAAATTAAGTTAACAGATTTGATCACACTTAGTAGCAATTATCATGATCTTGGCATTGAAGAACAACATCTTTATGAACTTGAACACAATTACCCAATCCATTTTTGTTCTTCTTTATAATATCTGCTTGGCATCCTATAAAGTATGATCCAGCTGCCACGAGAACATTACATACAAAACTATCAGTCAAAATCATGAGTGCCTATGTAGCATGTGAAAACATAAAAGAAAAAGAAGTTAAACCAAAAATAGCATAAAGCATCTCAAACCATCAGGTAAACTAGTCTAAACATTTCAGAAAGAAGAAAAATTACATTAAGAGATAACCTGAATGAACATGTCCATGGGCAAGTTCAACTAAGCCCTTGATACCTAATGCCCGCATCTTGAGTGCTTGCAATGTTTCCTCATCCATTTTAACCTCAGCACCCTCTAGCAAATTCAAACACTTATCCCCAAATTGAGATGCCATAACATCCTGAAACAAAGGAGCATATATTAGTTTATAATAGCAGTATTATTAGATATTTAGAAGTCAGTATGGAACTACCTGCTGACCAACAGAATGATATTCAGTTTCCCTTCAAATCTGCAAATTACTGATAACGGGAATTATTCCACATCGGCCTAAATGGAATTTTAAGGTTTTAACTCTCATTTCAATGGGTTGCATTATAGATCTGAGCATCTATTTTTAAATGAATACATGTAGGGTTACACAGGGACAATGAATAGAAAATATTTGGCAAATTGAAGTTTGTGAAACACGATATACTTTTATTGGTGAAATGTTTATTGTTTTGGACCATGGGAAATTCAATCATCAGTATTACTGAGTCCTACAAACAACCACAAGGTGCTTGAGCCATGTGAAACCATTTTATAGTTACATGCACTAGTTACATTCAAGTACTCAAGAAAAGACATGAGTTACCATTGCCTCCATCCATAATAAGAGGAATATTCCATGTGCCCTAGTTGAAGTTTGAGTCTGCAATGCTCACTCGCGAATATGATGTTGATGGAAGATGTAATGTCCCCGTTTTCAGGTTTTTGGGATTAGCTTGGTTTGGCGACCCTCGCAAGCTAATCAGGTGATCAGAGGGGGTCAGATTCACGAGCCAGTATTGGGATTCCATTCTGGAGATTCAGTTTACAAGGTCTGCTCTTCGTTCGGGTCAATTTGGTCGACTTACTATTTTTAGTAAGTGGTATTTTGGGTATGGCCCGGATTAGCAGGGTGTCTGCACGAAGTGTCAAAGCTTTCAGGATCGAACTTCAGGGAATCTCCAGTTTGAGAGACTTACTATTTATACTAAGTCTATTTTTCGTAGCTGGCAATTTTTGGCAGTGGGTTATTTCCGGCAAGGCAGTTGGCGTTTCGGCTCTAGTGTCGAAAATGAGTCTATTTCAGTTGGCAGGATTCAGTGGCTTTGTTTTTAAAGTTATCGTTATTAAATAAAAGTTTTTTAATTTAATAACATAAATACTTTATAACTTTATTGTTATAAAGTGAAATTGTACTTTTTCCGAAAAAGCTATAAGTACAACTCGAAAAAGCACTTTCATTCACCGATTGATTATTTGATATTTTGTTGTGAAAGAATTCTGCTTGGCTTTGGAAGCTAGGGTTTGAGCTCGGTCTTCAGCTTTTGGAGAGAGTTCTTATAAGATTTGTCGAGTATGGTCTTCTTCCAGGAGAGAGCTCAATCTGATACTGTTTTAGATCCAGTGCTGAGGTATACTAGATATGTATGAAGGAGTAGTTCTATTCTACGAGCAAATTAATTATTTGTTCTCAAGGATTCTGAATTTGTCTCTTGCTGGGGTTTGATCTATAAATTATGAAATCTATTGTGATTTAATACTGGAGTCTTTGTATAAGGGTTTGAATTAGTTGTGGAAAGAATTAAGTTGGAGGCTGGTATATCTCCTTCCTGATAATCGTAAGTACATAATCAGAGAAGAATTATCAAATTAAGTTACGGCTGTTCATTCTTTCATGCTGCATTTATATACAGAAGGGAGGCGTCTTGATTCATAATGAGAAATTGAAATTCATACTGCTGCGTCAACCCAGTACAGGCAACGTGAGTCAAAGGAAGGCTGAGTATCATATTTCCTTGGTCACGTCAATGATATAGCAGGGCCGTTTGGACTTATTCAATCCTGTGCGTGATTTTGAGCATTCTGCCTTCACGCGTTAGCACTTTCAATGCTACAGCAATGCGTGACTAAAGGTGACAGGCTCCCGCCTTCTTTCCAAGCTCTCGGTCTAAATAGAGAAGGCGTTTGGAGGCTGCAAAGGCCTGCGAATTCACACAGGGCCAGTCATGTTATTATACAGTAGGCATGTGACTATCACAGGGAATCATCAATACATTCCAAGCTGTGACTTGGCATTAGTTGGAGATTGTTGCATTTACAAGGTGGCAAATTATCAGGTGCTGATTATAATATCAATTAATTGCTTAGCTTTTTATTGTGATGAAATAAAGAGAATAATAAATGTTATTAGCGAAAACTCCATTTGTTCTGGCTTGCTCTTTAGAACTGGTGAAAATTTATGGTGATTGTCTATTTTACGTGGTTATTATAAAAAGGAATACATTCATTTCAAATTAAGGAAATTTAAATTTAGAAGAGCCAGCCAAGGTTCATAACAGTGGTATCAGAGTACTGATCTTGCCATCCTGAAGGGGTATGAAATTAAATAATGGCAAACAGATTTATACCAGGAGGGTACTATACCCACAGGGATAGAAATTCACCACCTCCTGAAGATAATGAACAGGGCCCACAGAATGAACAGATAGGAAACAGGATAATATCGGAAATGATATGGAAAGGGAGGCCAAAGATGCCTTTAGACATATTACAAATGGTCAACATCACGTTGCAACTGTATTGCAACAACTTTCAGATACTTTACAGCGCATCGCATTACCAGGTGCTAGAGATAGAGGTGCGCGTAGTGTTTCAGTCAGCTCACACAACTCACGAGTTGATGACAAGCGAAATTATGACAGGCGAGATTACAGAGCTGATCATACTGGTACTTATGATAGGCCTCACCGCCCTACATTCTTGAGGCCAGAGTTGGATGTAGTCAGTGTTGAGCCAGAGCCTACACCATTTGTCGATGACATGGTGGCACATTTTGTAGAGTGGGATGCTCTTCTTGAGGGACTAAAAAGAAATTTAAATTTTGATAGATATCTGACGCAGAAGTGTGAGCATTCCAGAGGAAGGCTAGCTCCTGACACAAGGTAGAGACCTAGACAGAATGAATTAAAGCAAGCAACCACCAAATTGACTTTGGACCACTTCGATGGAAGTGGGAAGACTACAGCCAGAGCATGGGTCCACAAGTTGGACACTTATATTTCACTTCGTCCTATGTCTGAGGAAGATGCTATTCAATTTGTTGTGCTACATTTGGATGGGGTTGCTCATGATTGGTGGTATCATGGGTTAGTGTCTCTGCATCATGATCATATTGTGCAATACCAGGAGTTCGTAGATAGACTGATAGAACAGTTTGATCGGGAGGATCCAGAGACCTACTTCAGAGAGTTAGCTCAGCTGAGACAGACAGGTGGTCTTGAGGTATTCATCAGTGAGTTTCAATGTCTATCAGTCATGGTATATGACATCTCCGAGAGGAGAGTCATGTTGTTCATAGAGGGTTTGTCAAAGCCGTACAGAGGATGGGTCAAATCCCTAGATCCACCTACTCTACGGGATGGTATGAAGAAGGCAAGGAATCTTGAGCCTTCTGTTTCACGAGGCAAGTCTACTCCTAGTCCTACTATTCCTCCTACAAAGGAGGTACCTCCACTAGTTGTTGACAGAAAGAAGCGTGTAGGTAGACTTGATCATGCCACGCGAGAGGATTTGAGGAGGCAGCTTTGCTTTTGGTGCAAAGAGCCTTATGATAGAGAGTATACATGTGCTATGAGGCCTAAGGGCAAGGTGAATCGCTCTATGTGGGTTTATTCTGGTGAGAGTGAGGCTGAGTTTTCTTATCAGGCTACTGGTTTTGATACAGAGGAGCAGAGAATTACTCCAGAGTTTGCTACTGAAGCCAAATTGTCTTCGATTGTGTTGTCCACCTCTGTGCCACTTCCCTCTGCTTTCAGACTGAAGGGATTAGTGGAAGGACAACCCTGTGTTGCTATGTTGGATACTGGAGCTTCGCACAACTTTATTCATGAGCGACTTGTTAGTTAGTGTGGGCTTCAGGTAGAGGAGTTTGCAGGGTTTGTAGTCAAGGTAGCCGATGGCTGCAATTTCACCTGTACTAGGCGCATCCGAGATCTCTCCTTATTCCTTGGCGATTACGAGTTGATAGCTGATTTCTATGTGTTTGACTTGGGGGAGATGGATGTAGTTTTAGGGATGCAGTGGATATAGGAGATTATGGAGTTCTGCCTTAGTGTGAGCCCGATGCAAATCCGATTTGAGTATCAGGGCATAGAGTATGTGTTGCCGGGCATTTCGGAGGGGAGTCTATGCACTATGTCCTTCTGTGTTGTAGATAGTGTTGATTCACAAAGACATGAGTCTATACAGGTAGAGCCGATCACATATCATGTCTCTCCGAGTTTACCGTTTTATGGCTCAGATCAGCGGATGGGTGCTGTTCACTTTGTGAACAACCCTTTATTTGATGTGGATGTCAGCATGGCCTATGACAATCCACTGTTTGAGTTTGGTGATGATCCCTTACAGGAGATGTACGATCATGATGTCGATGACATTTGGGATCTGATTTCTGCATCGACTCATCAGACAATTTGCGCCGAAGGCCAGTCAGGCCTAGCTGATCAGTTTTCAAGGGTGTACATGGTGAGGAGTGCTTATAGCTTCACATTCGATCCTCATGTTCAGGATGTGTATCAGTCACACAGTTCTTCAGAGCATCCATTCTATGACTGGTATGATGAGTTGATTAGTTCGGAGACTGGGAGTAAGTCTAGTCTGTTGGTTGAGTTACTTCTGTGTGAGTTACTCTCGGTTGAGTTTCTAACACGTGGCGATCCTGTGGCAGCATCATCAGTTCAGGTGTTCAGTACAGATTTCCAATTACACTGTTGATGTTGTTGGCTTCTTCACAGGAGTATGAGGTTGATCAGGACATTATTCATGACCATCCTTGGGATCTGGGTGGATTATGATGTTGTTTGTTTTTCCTGATTGCTTGAGGACAAGCAATCTTGGGAACAGAGGACTGTAATGTCCCCGTTTTCAAGCTTTTGGGATTAGCTTGGTTTGGCGACCCTCGCAAGCTAATCAGGTGATCTGAGGAGGTTAGATTGAGGAGCCAGTATTGGGATTCCATTGTGGAGATTCAATTTACCAGGTCTGCTCTTCGTTCGGGTCAATTTGGTCGACAGACTATTTTAAGTAAGTGGTATTTTGGGTATGGCCCAGATTAGTAGGGTGTCTGCACGGAGTGTCAAAGGTTTTAGGATCGAGCTTTAGGGACTCTCCAGTTTTAGAGAATTACTATTTATAGTAAGTCTATTTTTAGCAACTGGCTATTTTTCGCAGTGGGTTATTTCCGACAGGGTAGTTGGTGTTTGGGCTCTGGTGTCGGAAATGAGTGTTTCAGTTCGCAGGATTCAATGGCTTTGTTTTTAAAGTTATCGCAATTAAATTAAAGTTTTTTAATTTAATAACGTAAATACTTTATAACTTTATTGTTATAACGTGAAATTATCATTTTATAGCCTTTTATATTAAAAAAGTGAAATTGTGCTTTTTCCAAAAAAGCTATAAGTACAACTCAAAAAAGCACTTTCATTCACCGATTGATTATTTGATATTTTGTTGTGAGAGAATTCTGCTTGGCTTTGGAAGCTAGGGTTTGAGCTCAGTCTTCAGCTTTTGGAGAGAGTTCTTCTGAGATTTGTCGAGTTTTGTCTTCTTCCAGGAGAGAGCTCGATCTGATACTGTTTTAGATCCAATGCTGAGGTATAGTGGATATGTACGAAGGAGTAGTTCTATTCTACAGGCAAATTAATTATTTGTTCTCAAGGATTCTGAATTTGTCTCTTGCTGGGGTTTGATCTATGAATCATGAAATCTATTGTGATTTAATACCGGAGTCTTTGTATAAGGGTTTGAATTAGTTGTGGAAAGAATTAAGTTGGAAGCTGGTATATCTCTTTCCTGATAATCGTAAGTACATAATCAGAGAAGAATTATCAAATTAAGTGAGGGTTGTTCATTCTTCCATGCTGCATTTATATACAGAAGGGAGGCGTCTTGATTCATAATGAGAAATTGAAATTTATACTGCTGCATCAACCCAGTACAAGCAACGTGAGTCAAAGGAGGGCTGAGTATCATATTTCCCTGGTCACGTGAATGATATAGAAAGGCCGTTTGGACTTATTCAATCCTGTGCGTGATTTTTGAGCATTCTGCCTTCATGCGTTAACAGTTTGAATGCTACAGTAGTGCGTGACTAAAGGTGACAGGCTGCCGCCTTCTTTACAAGCTCTTGGTCTGCATAGTGAAGGCGTCTGGAGGCTGCAAAGGCCTGCGAATTCACACAGGGCCAGTCACGTTATTATACAGTAGGCACATGACTGTCACAGGGAACCATCAATACATTCCAAGCTGTGACTTGGCATTAATTGGAGATTGTTGCATTTACAAGGTGGCAGAATTATCAGGTGCTGATTATAATATCAATTAATTGCTTAGCTTTTTATTGTGATGAAATAAAGAGAATAATAAATGTTATTAGAGAAAACTCCATTTGTTTTGGCCTGTTCTTTAGAACTGGTGAAAATTTATTATGATTGTCTATTTTACGTGGTTATTATAAAAACGAATACATTCATTTCGAATTAAGGAAATTTAAATTTAGAAGAGCCAGCCAAGGTTCATCACAGTGGTATCAGAGCACTGATCTTGCCATCCTGAAGGGGTATGAAATTAAATAATGGCAGACAGATTTATACCAAGAGGGTACTATACCCACAGGGATAGAAATTCACCACCTCCTGAAAATAATGAACAGGGCCCACAGAATGAACAAACAAGAAATAGGGATAATATCAGAAATGATATGGATAGGGAGGCCAGAGATGCCTTCAGACATATTGCAGATGGTTAACATCACGTTGCAACTGTATTGCAACAACTTTCAGATACTTTATAGCACATTGCATTACCAGGTGCTAGAGATAGAGGTGCGTGTAGTGTTTCAGTCAGCTCACACAAGTCACGAGCTGATAACAGGCGAGTTGATGACAGGTGGGATTATGACAGGCAAGATTACAAAGCTGATCATACTGGTACTTCTGACAGGCCTCACCGCCCTACATTCTTGAGGCAGGAGTTGGATGCAGTCAGTGTTGAGCCAAAGCCTGCACCATTTGTCGATGACATGGTGGCACATTTTGTAGAGTGGGATGCTCTTCTTGAGGGACTAAAAAGAAATTTATATTTTGACAGATATCTAACGCAGAAGCGTGAGCATTCCAAAGGCAGGCCAGCTCCTGACACAAGGCAGAGACCTAGATAGAATGAATTAAAGCAGGCAACCACCAAATTGACTTTGGACCACTTCGATGGAAGTGGGAAGACTACAGCCAGAGCATGGGTCCACAAGTTGGACACTTATATTTCACTTCGTCCTATGTCTGACGAGGACACTATTCGATTTGTTGTGCTACATTTGGATGGGGTTGCTCATGATTGGTGGTATCATGGGTTAGTGTCTCTGCATCATGATCATATTGTGCAGTACCAGGAGTTCGTAGATAGACTAATAGAACAGTTTGATCGAAAGGATCCGGAGACCTACTTCAAAGAGTTAGCTCAGCTGAGACAGACAGGTGGTCTTGAGGCATTCATCAGCGAGTTTCAACGTCTATCAGTCATGGTATATGACATCTCCGAGAGGAGAGTCATGTTGTTCATAGAGGGTTTGTCAAAGCTGTACAGAGGATGGCTCAAATCGCTAGATCCACCTACTCTATGGGATGGTATGAAGAAGGCAAGGAATCTTGAGCCTTCTGTTTCACGGGGCAAGTCTACTCCTAGTCCTACTATTCCTCCTACAGATGAGGTACCTCCACCAGCTGTTGACAAAAAGAAGCTTGTAGGTAGACTTGATGATGCCACGCAATAAGATTTGAGGAGGCAGCTTTTCTTTTGGTGCAAAGAGCCTTATGATAGAGAGCATACTTGTGCTATGAGGCCTAAGGGCAAGGTGAATCGCTCTATCTTGGTTTATTCTCGTGAGAGTGAGGCTGAGTCTTCTCATCAGGTTGCTGGTTTTGAAACAGAGGAGAAGCAGAGAGTTACTCCAGAATTTGGTACTGAAGCCAAACTGTCTCCGATTGTGTTGTCCACCTCTGTGCCACTTCCCTCTGCTTTCAAACTGAAGGGATTAGTGGAAGGACAACCCTGTGTTGCTATGTTGGATACTGGAGCTTCGCACAACTTTATTCATGAGCGACTTGTTAGTCAGTGTGGGCTTCAAGTAGATGAGTTTGTAGGGTTTGGAGTCAAGGTAGCCGACGGCTACAATTTCACCTGTACCAGGCGCATCCGAGATCTCTCCTTATTTCTTGGCGATTACAAGTTGATAGCTGATTTCTATGTGTTTGACTTGGGGCAGATGGATGTAGTTTTAGGGATGCAATGGATATAGGAGATTAAGGAGTTCTGCCTTAGTGTGAGCCCGATGCAGATCCGATTTGAGTATCAGGGCATAGAGTATGTGTTGTCGGGCATTTCAAAGGGGAGTCTACGCACTATGTCCTTCTGTGTTGTAAACAGTGTTGATTCACAGAGACATGAGTCTATACAGGTAGAGCCAATCACATATCATGTCTCTCCCTATTTACCGTTTTATGGCTCAGATCAGCGGATGGGTGCTGTTCACTTTGTGAACAACCCTTTATTTGATGTGGATGTCAGCATGGCCTATGACAATCCACTGTTTGAGTTTGATGATGATCCCTTACAGGAGATGTACGATCATGATGTCAATGACATTTGGGATCCGATTTGTGCACCGACTCATCAGGCAGTTTGCGCTGGAGGCCAGTCAGGCCTAGCTGATCAGTTTTCAGGGGTGTACACGGTGAGGAGTGCTTATAGCTTCACATTTGATCCTCACATTCAGGATGTGTATCAGTCACACAGTTCTTCAGAGCATCCATTCTATGACTGGTATGATGAGTTGATTAGTTCGGAGACTGGGAGTAAGTCTAGTCTGTTGGTTGAGTTACTTCCGTGTGAGTTACTCTCAGTTGAGTTTCTCCCACGTGGTGATCCTGTGGCAACATCATCAATTCGGGTGTTCAATACAGATTTCCAGTTACTGATGTTGGTACTGTTGATGTTGTTGGCTTCTTCACAGGAGTATGAGGTTGATCAGGACATTATTCATGACCATCCTTGGGATCCGGGTGGATTATGATGTTGTTTGTTTTTCCTAATTGCTTGAGGACAAGCAATCTTGGGAAGGGAGGACTGTAATGTCCCCGTTTTCAGGCTTTTGGGATTAGCTTGGTTTGGCAACCCTCGCAAGCTAATCAAGTGATCAGAGGGGGTTAGATTGAAGAGCCAGTATTGGGATTCCATTCTGGAGATTCAGTTTACCAGGTCTGCTCTTCATTTGGGTCAATTTGGTTGACTTACTATTTTTAGTAATTGGTATTTTGGGTATGGCCCAGATTAGCAAGGTGTCTGCACGAAGTGTCAGAGGTTTCAGGATCGAGCTTCAGGGAATCTCCAGTTTGAGAGAGTCTATTTTTAGCAGCTGGCTATTTTTGGCAGTGGGTTATTTCCGGCAGGGTAGTTGGCATTTGGGCTCTGGTGTCGGAAATGAGTCTGTTTCAGTTGGTAGGATTCAATGGCTTTGTTTTTAAAGTTATTGCAATTAAATTAAAGTTTTTTAATTTAATAACGTAAATACTTTATAACTTTATTGTTATAAAGTGAAATTATCATTTTAAAGCCTTTTATATTAAAAAGTTGAAATTGTACTTTTTCCGAAAAAGCTATAAGTACAACTCGAAAAAGCACTTTCATTCACCGATTGATTATTTGATATTTTGTTGTGAGAGAATTCTGCTTGGCTTTGGAAGCTAGGGTTTGAGCTCAATCTTCAGCTTTTGGAGAGAGTTCTTCTCAGATTTGTCGAGTTTGGTCTTCTTCCAGGAGAGAGCTCGATCTGATACTGTTTTAGATCCAGTGCTGAGGTATACTAGATATGTATGAAGGAGTAGTTCTATTCTACAGGCAAATTAATTATTTGTTCTCAAGGATTCTGAATTTGTCTCTTGCTGGGGTTTGATCTATGAATTATGAAATCTATTGTGATTTAATACTGGAGTCTTTGTATAAGGGTTTGAATTAGTTGTGGAAAGAATTAAGTTGGAGGCTAGTATATCTCCTTCTTGATAATCGTAAGTACATAATCAGATAAGAATTATCAAATTAAGTGACGGCTGTTCATTCTTTCATGCTGCATTTATATACAGAAGGGAGGTGTCTTGATTCATAATGAGAAATTGAAATTCATACTGCTGCGTCAACCCAGTACAGGCAACGTGAGTCAAAGGAGGGCTGAGTATCATATTTCTCTAGTCGCGTGAATGATATAGCAGGGCCGTTTGGACTTATTCAATCCTGTGCGTGATTTTTGAGCATTCTGCCTTCATGCATTAGCAGTTTGAATGCTACAGCAGTGCGTGACTAAAGGTGACAGGCTGCCACCTTCTTTCCAAGCTCTCGGTTTGCATAGAGAAGGCGTCTGGAGGCTGCAAAGGCCTGCGAATTCACACAGGGCCAGTCACGTTAGTATACAGTAGGCACGTGACTGTCACAAGGAACCATCAATACATTCCAAGTTGTGACTTGGCATTAATTGGAGATTGCTGCATTTACAATGTGGCAGAATTATCAGGTGCTGATTATAATATCAATTAATTGCTTAGCTTTTTATTGTGATGAAATAAAGAGAATAATAAATGTTATTAGAGAAAACTCCATTTGTTCTGGCTTGTTCTTTAGAACTGGTGAAAATTTATGGTGATTGTCTATTTTACGTGGTTATTATAAAAAGAAATACATTCATTTCAAATTAAGGAAATTTAAATTTAGAAGAGCCAGCCAAGGTTCATCACAGAAGAGGGATAATACATCATCAACTTTGACTGCCTAAAGGTGTGGAAAACAACAAAATTTCTCATTCGAGGACAAGGACCACCAGGTTGTTTCTTTCCCTGCTTTTAGTTTTGAAGACTAACAATTTGATTATCGAAATTTAGGAAAAACAGCTTGTGTGTGGATTAATCATGGACCCAATGAATTGCCCCAATTGATAATCCTGGGAGAAGTTTTGATGAAATATGATGGTTGCATTGTGAAAATATAATTCTCAGAATATAAGGATAGGTTTGCAAAACTTTGTACTGTGACTAATGCCTTGTTAATGTCAAGAATTTGAGAAATCATGTTAGGTCATGTATATATTTAGCTCTTTTGAATTTCGTTCCCCCAAGTTTGTTTTGTATATAGCTAAGGTAGCTCTGTCTTGAGTCATTTGGGTCAAGAAGTTTTAGTAGTTAGTTTTAGTTTGCTTTGGCTTTGCCTGGAGTCATTTGATTCTAGTCGTTAGTTTGGTTTCCTTAGTTTAGTTTTCTATAGCATTGCTGTTTGTTAGTTTTAGATTCCTTTGTGGGATCCTTATTTGTGAGAAAGGCGTCGTTGTCTCAATATACAAGGGCACGATTATGATTCTATGTTCAAGTTTACTTTTTGGACAAGTATTCATGAAGTTCTTTAGAATCCGAGGTTGTTCTTCTCCAACTTTATCAATTGGTTAGGATTTGTCCTCGACTTGGAGAGAGATTCATATGTTGTGTCTAGACACCGAGTCTTTCGATTACTACATTTTACATAGAATTAATTGCTCTAAGTCATTAAGGTTTCTTTGGAGAAGACGTGGCTGGTAAAAAATCTCAAAATCTTACTTCAGCACCACTGTAGTTCTCAAACACATTATGAGCTTCACTGCTTATGAGTCAAAATGTAAAAATGTGAGAAAAAGCAGTATCAAAAGAAAAGAGAAAAGAAAAAAAGAAATGAAAAGAAATATCAAAGTATTTGGCTCAAGGAATTTGCAAATATTTTTGTTGAGGCTATGGACGCCTAGCTGACAGTAGAGCAATGTTTGTGGGAATTACAACAAAGCAATATCTAGGATGCTTTTGAAGTAGGACAACTCACGTAGCTCGTCACAATGGATTCTAGGAGTTTTAGTGATCTTTTGAGATGGATTGAATACATTTGCACACACTTGGGTAGTCAAAGACGAAGTGTTTTGATCCAATTTGTGTTTTTTCTTCCCTTTTTGAGTATATTTTCTAGTCAATTGATGGGTTGGAAAGAATTATCTGGAGGTTCTAAGTGTAGAATGAGTTTTTTTATCTTTGAAATGTTCAAGAGCATTATTTCAAATTGGCGCTAGTGTTGTGTTGTAAACACACATGTCCCATTGCAAATAGGGACCCCCTCTTTTTTTTGGCTTGCAAGCTTAGTTTGTCATAGGTGTTTGTTAGTTTTGCTTAGTTTGGTAGTATTTTGGTCCCTTAGTCTCCTAGCAATTGGGAAGGTTGTGGAGTCTTTTCAGTCCGTGAGGAAGCTTTGATCAATTTGTGAGAGAAGTGTGGAGTTGAAAAGTTGTGATTGCCAAAGTTGAATGTTGAAAAGTTATGAAATTTAGATTTGATTTCTTTGATTTCTCAAACATAGTTTAGAATTTGCTTTAAATAATTTAGCAAGATGAAAGAAATCTTGAATGAGCCTTTGTGAAACTCACTTATGAGAGAACAGAAGTGAATGATTTGATATATTATTCAATAACCAAGAGGAGATTTTATACAATGCATTATTTGTATGCTTGGATGGTTACCAACTGACATGCGGTTGGACAGTTACAAACTACCCAAACAATGTATTACGCCAACATTCCCCCCCCCCTTTAATACATTGATCCTAAAGACATCAAAAACACTTTTCCTTAGGGACCCCCCCTTAAGGCTTACATAGCAAAACATGTTGATTACATAATATGAGTACATATTTTGAGAAAATCTTCTTTTGAAGTAGCAGACCCCGAACCAAGCAAGCCTCCATCAAGTTGTCTCTTGACCCTCGAAAAGGTGTAGCTTCAAGTTGTGTTCTTAAGCTCTCAGTCTCTAACTCTCGAATCACCAAGTCTTGAATTATTCAACAATGATCCCTAAGAAATGCGACAGATCTCTATCATTGTCTAGTGGTTGTGAAAGGGTATAATTCTCGATCATATACTCTAAAGCTTGCTTGACAACAATCCATATTGAGCGCAATACCAAGTGCCAAGCCTATCTCCAAAATGTGTCTTCACGAGACATGCATTCTTCAAATTTGTCAACATTAGAAAGGAAAACAAAATAGAAAACCAAAAATGCCAAAAACGCTCCTCATGCAGAACACCATCTCAAAGCGAGAAGCTAACTTGAGATGATGGAAGTTCCTCCATCCTCCGATGTCACCAGCCTCCAAATCTGAATGTTTAAAGCACAAAATTGTGATTAATAGGAGAATGAGAATCATTAACGATGTAAAAAGCCATGCTGGCTCTTTGCTGAAGGATTTACTTGTTTTTTGTTTCTTGGATTGTTTTGCAAATTTATTTTGTAATTTCCGGATATATATGCTTTTTTTTTCATTTTTAGAATACAAGATAATATCACATAGCAAATTGCAAACTAACTCCAATTGCACACCAACGTTATTTAATATAAAGAGCTTGCAAAGATTTACATACGAAAGCAAAGACTTACATTAGCTTGTGCAGATAAGACACCTAGCAATGTTGAGATGCTCAACGTGTATCCTCTCTTGATGGCGGATGAGTTAAATTTGATCTCATCCCACAACATGCAGACCGAAAATTCTCACGCCACCACTATAATTTAAACCGCAGGCCAGTAATTAAAATCGCAGCATCCATATATTGAAACGCAATTGTAAGAATCATCACTTCCACCAAATTCGCCTTCAAGAACATCAATTGCAGCTGGTCACAAGAAAGTTTCGCTCCCTGAATTAGTCATTCCTCTTATGTCAATTCACAAGCGATTTTGAAATTATTTCTTGGCACATCTTCTATCCCAATCCCTGATCGATTCACAACAACTAATCAGAGTACCAACATAATTCATTGGCAAAGAGAGCCAACTCAAAGTGCAGAATAAGCTTGAAGAAATTCACAATTTCTTCATCCCCATTTCCAAACCCTTGTAGTTCTCCATTTTTTATTTCCACAAAAAATAATATGCATAAAGAGATGGTTCAAAAATCCTCAAGGCATTGCTTTTAATAATAATTAAAAGAAAAGCTTCTTCTACACACTCAAAACCAAGTATCTTCATGAGTACTCTTTTCACTAAAGAGTCGTCCTCAACACACCATTCAAATAGAACAATAAACTCATAAAGTCATTAATTAAGCTAAACTTAATTAATAACTCCCAAATGCAAATGGTTATTTAAGCTCCATGAAGAACTAACAAAGTCTAGACCCAAGGTATGACCACTAAGCATTGCCAAAGATAGAAGCCCACTCTCCTGACTTACTAAAAATAGCAAGTCAAACACCAAAGACCCTCAAAACCAGATGTTAGCTCACGAGGGTCGTGATGATCAGCTAACTTATCCAAACTCCTGAAACCTACTAAAATGGGGACACCATCATCTGATGTATCCTCATCTCCAATGCATGTAACATTGCCATCATCATATTGTTCTTTCAGTTTTCCCTTAAGAAGATCACTAGCTCTAGTTCAGCAAGCCCATGTTGTGTGGCCCTTTTTCTTACAATAGAAACATTTATTGTCTCTTTTATATCTATTTGACCATTTCTTAGTACTTCATGAGTATAATGCCTTGTCTATTAGATGATCTTCTTCTATAACTTTGTTGGTCCTCTTTTCTTCTGCTAGAAGGGCTGAAATCATATTTGCTAAAGTTTGTGAAGTGATTTGGCTAAGTGTAAAGACAACATTACTATATTTTGAAGATAAGTTATTTAACAGGATGGCCTTAGCATCATCATCACCAACAAGAGCCTTAACCTCTACAAGTTGCCTAATGAGAGACCTCAAATTACTTATATGGTTTGACATTGTGATTCCATTTTGAATCTAAACAATTGAAGTTTAGGGAAGACTTTGCATTGACAGCTTTCGCTCCAAATAGCTTATTCAAATTATACCAAATGTTTGAAGATGATTCATCTCAATCTACATGAAGAAGCTCAGTATCTATAAGAGCAAGACCAATAATAACCTTGGCTTTATCATCTCTACTATTCCACTCCAATAATTTGTTTGCATCAGTAGGTGGTTTTTCTTTTCCACTTACTATTCCCCATAAATTTGTATTCATTAGCTGCATTTGAAGCTTAATCCTCCATGTATGAAAGTTAAAACCAGAATATTTATCTAGTGGAAGCTCCATCTCAAAACAATACAATCCTAATCAACAATTTTTAATGCAAGTATGCTCACCTAGAAGAAGATAGAGACTTCTGTTTGACAATCAATTCTCTACAATGACTACATAAACAATCTCCCACCTTCAAAGAAGCATGGAGAAATGCATGTACATCTGCTTATAATTTCTCTCACCTGCTTTTTGTTATAGTCCAACTTACAAACCTCTTTAATTATCATGCAAATACAAAGTAATAGCTTCCAAATTACTACTCTCTTCAAATAAGTAGTCTCCCAAAATCACAAATGAAATACTTCTCTGCATTGAATGAAGAGGAACAACAAAAGAGAATGCATTGAAATCGAGGACATATAAACTTACATTGAAACATTTTCACATGTCCATGTTCTTGTCGTGGTAGGCACCTAACTGGAGCATTTTTGCACGTTCCTTCTTAATTTTTGAACACGCTCAAGGGATCTCAATGCTGCCCAAGCATCCTCACATTTTATACTCATAAATCTGTTCTAATAAGAGAACTCTAAATGAGTACTCGGATAGCCATTGACGCATACACCAAAAAAGATATTGCCGCGTAAATTTACTACTGATATGACCGGCACTTCACATGAACTGCATGGCCTCCTCATAGGCTGAAAAACACAGAATGTAGTAATGCATTGGAAGGAGATTATGCTCTAAGGAAACACAACCATCTCAAACTCAGCAATAAAATGAATAATCTTCTCAGCTGTTATATCTCTTCTTCACCTCGTCGATCAACATCTTACAGGAACAGGAATTGTTGTCGCTGTGATACCACATGAGAACAGAAGTGAATGATTTAATATATTATTCAATAACCAAGATGAGTGTTTATACAATGCATTATCTGTATGGTTGGACTGTTACCAACTGACATACGGTTGGACAGTTACAAACTACCCAAACAATGTATTACACCAATAGCTTATCCATACTACTTGTAGTTTGCTAATTGCAAATTGCTTTGTGTGGTCAACTAGAATTTTAATATAAGCTCAACTTCAATTGTTACTTGCCCATTGATATGCATCCTATTGATGATGTTTGTGAGGTTAGTAATGATTTGAACATCTATCGTTTACCTTAGAAGATTGCACTAGCTCGGTGGAAGTTGATGACAAACCTAAGTCTAGTAGAGTTCATAAAGACATTCACTATCTCTTGCATTCTAGGATTAGAATAGGATCTCTAAACCCTTCTTTGCAATTTATCTGTAAACATTGTTAGAGTTAGGATCAAGCGCTTGCATTGCCAAATCTTCCGTATAGAGAAGTTGATATCCCATTGAGTGAATAGCGTAAGTTCCCACGTGGTTACCAGCAAACCACGTCATAGAAATTGAGTTGTCTACAACACCAAAGACACAAGTATGCAGTGTAAACTTTGGGGTTGTTTTACCTGATCACACAAATTCATATTGATTAGAACTTGAAGCTTTCTTGTCAAGAGAGAATTATATAATTGGCATTTCATCTTGGAATACCAAGCGTTTTATCCTACAAATTGAGGTGGTCACAAAACTCACATCCACAAGTAGCTAGTTCAATCCAGGGCATCCAAGGATGAAACCTCGTGTTTCTTCAAGATTGAGAAGATGAAAACCCTCTTGCATTCCACATTTAAAATTGGTAACAAAAAACCTTGTCTCAGACCTTGGTTGATTCCATCCAAGAAACACAATTCATGCTGATTTGTGGAGGATTCAAAGACATTTTTTATTTGCTACAATGTTTTTTGCACATAAATGTCATATTTGGTTGTCAAAACATGATTGAGGGTTACTAGGTGGATCTTAGAAATCTTGGTGAATTTTCCAAGCATCAACAAGGACAAATATGATTTATTTTCATCATCATAGCTGAGTGTTGTTGGCTAAAAGTTTTGTAAGTCACTAAAACTACAACTTACAGAATTGTTACTTTAGGCAACATCTCATGACATTTCTCTCTCCTCTCAGCAATAGGGGAGGCTCCCTTCTTACTGTAGATGGCTACAGTAGAGATCTAACTGAAATTAACAAAGGGCAGTTCTTCTTAATCAATTCCTCTTTTTGCAGGAATGATTCTTGCACAATTACAACTCTTCAACTTAAGAAAAGATTTCTACTACTATGATAATATCGGTGGCTTAAGGGTTGACGTAAGAACTCCGAAGACAGCAGTTTACTATAATATTTTGTGGAATAAGAACAGGAACCCAAAGTCTCTTGCGGTTATCCCGAACTAGAATTCAATTAGAATAAAGAGTAAGCCACAAAGTCTCTTGCTGTATACCCTCAAACTTAATAAAAACACTTATAGCTGAAGTCCAAAGTCTTCAGCTCAAAGTAATTGCAGCCACTATTAACTATAACAATCCTTTCTCTTGAAGCACAAAGTCTTCAAGAAACTGAATTGAACGCTCAAATGATTTACACAAGAGAAGCTATAAACTGAATTTAAGAAAGATTAATCAACGCAACATAAGAATACATCAATTAGTATCAAGATTCGCAACACAAAGTTTGAGAATTCCCGTCACTTTTTATTCAATTCAGAAAATTGCACCATGAAACACAAAGTTTTCAAGATACAAGAAATCCAAGCATAGCCTTCTTGCCCAAAACCAAAAGATGAAAATATACAATGGGCCTCACTCCTTTATATAGGGAAGAGTCGAGGAAAAGGTGGAGAAAAAAGGGGAAATCCTTAACCACCTTTGACTTATTCAATGCTACAAAGCCTAAAACACTTGCAGCCTGATTACATGCAACTACTATACAGGTACATGTTCCCCTGTATTTACAACTTGTTCATGTTCCACATGTAATATGTCATGAAAACTACACCTATTCTATCAAAGCATAAGAAAAAGGTAAGCGCCCATGACACTTAAGAGTTATCTTCTGAGGGTGTTGACAAAAGCCACGAATTTGCGAAGAGACTCACGAACAACTACAAGATCAGACGCGCTTGTATGTTGTGCAATAGTAGTTGCCTTGCAGATTATGCTTGTCTTGTGGTATCCTGAAATGCTGCCTTGAAGATGTTTTAGTAGAACTTTGTAGCTCGTCAATTGGTCAATTGAGTTGAAATCAAAGTTCTCTACCTCAAGCTTTAGGCGGATAACACAATCCTCTGCAATCAGCTCACCATTTTCAGCTATTACTTCACATATCAACTCCTCAAAGTTGCTTGTGATTGCATGCTTCTATTCTTTGCACAAGTCCATAGCTGCCTTTACCTCTGTCACCAGTCTCTTAAGGACTTGTTCCTTGTTGACCATTAAATCCAAGTAATCGAAGTACATATCCAAGGAGGAAATTACTTCGTACTCACATAATGCATTTAGATCCATGTCCGGCATACTTCTCCACACACTCAAATCTTCATCTAAGATCTTCAATTTCTAGTTGAATGATGTGAGGAGCTCATTCAAATTGGTGACAGTTTGTCGGAGATGTGCTAGTACTCTGTATGCATCCTGAATTACTTGCACACCTTGTGATTCCAAGTGGCTGCACCTGTCATCAATAGCTTTGACCTTGCGCTCAAACCGTTCAATGTACCTTCTAGATTCTTCTGGGAGAGATGAAGAGATGGGATCAACTTGTTGTGAGGAGTTGTTCATCTTCTCAATTGTTTTCGGAAGACGTGCATTTTCTTCCTTTAGTTTATTCTTCTTCTCCCATAGTTTGTTGTTCCTTTGTGTGAGCAAAGCAATTGCATCTTGTGCATCTTACTAACACCCCAACCGTGTTTGTTTGCTAAGTTCAACTCTGGTGAACTTGTAGTCTGAAGCTTGAAGCTCATCAGTTGGCTTATCAACAAGTGGCTCAGCAACCTCAGCATACTTGATTTCATGCTCATCCACCACGACCCTAAAAACTATTTTTCCTTTTTTGTTCTTTAGAGACTTGAATTTGTTGAGCTGCCTGAAAATCTTCAAGAGGGATTTCTTGTTTCTTCCTTTTTTGAGTGATCGAACTCAACCACAAAGGTAAAGAAAAAGAACTAGATGCTGATGTAGTAATTATGGTAGTCATTATCTCCACCTCTGCAACAGTAGTGACTATAGCAGGAGTCTTTGTTTGGATTGCTACTGGCGTCGAGCTACTCAGAACAATCTCATCCATGGACTGCTCAAATTGTGCAATTGTAGTGTCAAGCAATGTCATGGGTGCATCAGACATGGAGGGGAATGTAGAGTATGTGTCAAACACATTCTCTAGGCTACCATAATGATCCTTCAATGTACATGTAGGAGCAACTGAAGGTATTGGCATGGCAGGTGAAACCACAGAAGGACCCACAAGAGGAACACGTACTATAGAAAATGAGTCCACGTATGTATCCAATGGAGAGTTAGGAGACTCGTTTGACACTAGTGCGGAATCTGGAAGTGTTATCATCACAGATGTGTCCATGGAATGAGTTATCTCAGGAATAGGCTCCTAATGCATCTCATCCTAGCTAGATACAACATGTATCCTGTCATGTTCTATGACATTCATCTTAGGAACCTTAACTGTAGCCTTGCCTCCTTTGATGATAACCTTCGGGATTGCTTGAATCTTCAGATGTAGAAGTTCCATCTTTTCCTTTACCTCTAATTTCGACCTTAGCCCAATCGGACCAACGGGATCAAAGCCTTTGCCTAGCTTGATTTTTATACACTTGAGACCCCTCCTCTTCAACCAAATGTTTGTGTTAGCCAAGATCGGCTGAAACCTGTCCCAAATGGACATGTTCTCCTTCACTGACCATGAAGGTGGCAGAATAGGCAAGTTCTCAACATGGTGTTTCTCATATTCTGGATCTAGAACATCCCCATCATCCTCAACTTCATCAAGAAACTCTGCCAAGTTGAAGTCCACTATCTGTTTTACAATTAACCTGCAGTAATCCAACCTTAGCACCTGGGTCGTCAATTTTGAGACTAAAAAGGGGGACACTCTCTTAGCACCTGGCAATTCTTCTTTGCGTTTGAGAAATGGGGCTCTCTCCATTTCAGACGAGAATGGTGTAATTGTGTGGAGGAAGTTTTCTTTTAGGGGGTCATGCTCTGCTAAGAATTCATGGAATCCTTTATTTCTAATATCTATTCCGCCTTACTTTATTACATTGGAGTTGTAGAGAATTATTCACAAAATCAAGAATTCTTTGCATTCAAGAGAGAGTTGTCTAAGACGGGAATATGAGAGATACTACCTTCAACAGAGCTTTCGAAGATATTATGAAGACAGAGAGACAAGTGGATATGCATAAAAGGTTCTTGATATAGAAAGAACTGAATACTCCAACACTAGAAGCTAGAATTTCATATGGCTACGTGATAGTCTATCACATCCCTCAAGGTAGATCAAAAGACACACCAGCCCTCCAGCTCGCAGCCAAAGATCTATTATGAGTAATAGTCTTTATGAGGTTAGTTTATGCCTTTGGATAACTATCTGCAAGTGTCTGTGTTTGGAAAGCTTTTATTTACTATTTGTGTAACTGTTTATCTTCCTCTGAACTAAGGCGACATAGCAAGAAAGAAGAAGGGATCAATTACGAAGACAACCCCTTCTTCGTTTGATATCACTGAAATAGACCAAGAAAAGATTTTTTCAGGCAATGCCATCATCTGAATCAAAATTAGGACTGCAAAAATCGCTTTGTCGGAGATGACATCACAAACCGAGTCAAATATGGATTCCCAAGATGGGACAATCCCACAACTTTATGGAACTATTTCAAGATTTTGTTTGGAAAGCGGGCAGTAGATCCATTATAGGAGGCATTCCCACACTGAGAAAAAAATTGCATGGTGGCGATGAATGCAAAAGGGAAGTCTTTTGCTATCATTGAAGTTGCTAGGAATAAGATACCTGTGGTGTCTCTGCAGCTTATTTTTTAATTTATAGCTCTATGAACACTGTTGTCGTCTCGCCGGATAGGTCACTTTGTGCTAGTGATGGAAAAGATGGGGTTACTATGCTTTGGGACCTTACCGAGGGCAAGAGGCTTTATTCACTCGATGCAGGGGACATCATTACGCCCTATGCTTTCGATGGGGTTTTGGGGATTTGTCTCATGTTTTTGTGCCTAAGGATGGGCAATTTCATTTGGACAGAGCAAAGTTTTGACAATTATCTTGCATCGGACTTCTTCATCTAACGTTGTAGATCTTTAGACCGTGGCTCTAGACAAAATTGGACATTTGCTTGGACTCGACCATTCGAATGTTTTGCAATCTATCATGTTTCCTTTGCTCTGAGCTAGAGTTGTGCACCGGTTCTTTAGTGAAGATGATGTCATGGGCACTACTTATAAGGATTGTGAGTTGGTCTGAGCAAAGAACAAAAGATAGATTGCATTTGGTTGTTCTAGCTGAGAGGGAGTCTCAGCATCAATGACCCTTACTATGTGCTAAAATGCATATTTCTCTAAGACAGAGAAATATGAGGTGAAAGCCCTTGAGAGATGTTGCTCTTATTATGTACTACAATGCATATTTCTCTAAGACGGAGAAATATGAGGTGAAAGCCCTTGAGAGATGTTGCCCTTACTACATGCTAAGATGCATATTTCTCTGAGACGGATAAATATGAGGTGAAAGCCCTTGATAGTTGTTGATATTTCCACTCATGGGAGTAGCCATGGTGGACGTCATGTTGAGAGACCCCATGACGACATCACGTTGAGTGACTCAGTGATGGGCACTTGTGCATATGCTTCTTTCCACACATGGGAGTAGCCATGGTGGACATCATGTTGAGTGATTCCATGACGTTATCATGTTGAGAGATTCCATGCTAAACTCTTTTCCATGAATGGTTGTGTAGCCATTGTGGGTGTCATGATGTTATCACATTAAGAAATTTTGTGATAAGCTTTTTTCCACAAATGGGTGTAGCCATTGTGGGTGTCATGTTGAGAGACTCCATGACAAGGATATCTAAAAAGATACCTCCCTAGCTAAGAGGGAGTGTTGATGTTATAGCGTCAGGAGCTATCTTTCTTTCCTAAATTTGAAATATATAAATAATCTATTTTTATTAAAGACAACGAAGGGTCCTCACTTTGAAGGGACAAGACATTGAAGAGTCAAGACAATAAAGGGTCTTCACTTTGTAATGGCAAGACAATGAAGGGTCAAGGCGATTTTATATATTCTTCCAGGAGGAATTCGCATAAACATACAGATTGATATCTTGTGTTTCTCAACATTGATAAAAAACTAATATTTATTATTATTTGCAGATCATAGGAGTGTTGTTAATCATCACTTCAGTTTGAGCCTTGTGTTTAAAAAAAATTGTATTTCAGATTTCTGCTTATTCATCAATAAAGTGATGTTTTGTGGCTGGGTTTTTCTCCCTCAAGTTGGAGGGTTTGTCCAGGGTAATTACTGTGTTTTGTGTTCACTATTTTTGTTTTGTGCTACTTATTTCTTTTTTGGTGTAAAAAAATCAACACCGACACTATTTATATTGGGCTTGGGAGCTTGTTCGAAAGGTCTTCACACTAACTTACATGGAATAGGTTCCATCTTATGTTAAAAGTTGAAATTTCAGTTATTCAAAGTCTTTCCTTTCAAATTAGTGCTTCTATGATGTCGTTTTTGGGAGTTATGTTGTCATAAGCAGGTTTAGTGATGACATTACAAGTTCTCAAGAGTACGTGTTCCTAATTGTCTATAAACTTTCTTTCACAGGTTTGAAGCATAGTGAATCAAATAATGTAGCTAATCATCTAACTAAAACTTGTACCTTCATCACATGCATGACAGCAAAGATAAGTTTGCGGTAGCCAAACTAAATATATCTTTTAGAGAAGAGAATTTAAATATGAAAAACATAATTAAAATTAATTTTTTTCCTAAATGGAAATATAAAGTAATTTTGTTTCATAGTCAAACCTGGTGCATTCTCAAGTACAGTCCTATTAGAGCTTCCAATGCAGCAACTGCAATGAGGAACTAAATCAAGTAAGCACATTTGAAGATGATAAATGATATTTTTGCTAATGTACCAAACAATTTTAGTTGAATACATCCTGACACTGAGGTCAAAAGTGATAAAGCAATAGCAAACTGTACAAAAGATGGTCAACAATGAACAAAAGTCTTAGAAGTTAGAGCTTTACTAACACGTGTATGAATAGAGCATCAATATGTTGATAATAAAGATAACAGATAAAAGAGTCAATGTTGTAAAATAACTCAATCCTCTTAAAGTATTAAAGGAATTTCAAGACAATTTTTATGCAAGAAATTTCTAATTGAATATATTTTTATATGTGATTAATATCTTTTTCTATGTGATTACCTACTGTGGAATAACTTTATTTCCCAGTACTTGTTCTAGTCAGAGGACATTTTTAAAATTTCTCGTGTGTTTGAATCATGTGATGTCCCAAATTCCAATCAAAGTTTCCCCCCGTCAATGAAGACATCATGAGAAGTCAGGCACAAAATCCCCTAAATGCAACAAATAAATGCAAGATGAATGCTACTAAAAAAGATGAAGTAAATCCAAGATAACAAAGTTTATGTTAGAACATAATATTATTAGGTTTATACCCTTTATAGCATTTATATATTGTTATAGCATAAGTTTAAAAACCTTATGTTTATTATATGCTTTACAAAGCATATTCCATTTAATAATTAATAACCTAATAAACTATTAGATTATTAATTATTATGAATGTTAGTTTTGAATAGGTGCAAATAATACCCATTTAGATATTTTACTACCCCTTCTATACTTAAGGACCTTATTTCTCATTGAGAGGTAATTCAATTTGAAGATTTATAGTGACTTCTATCACTATGCATAAGTGGTGTTACTATCCACGTGGGAGTGAAGAGAAGTGATATCATCGAGTTATATCTATAATTTTATAGACAAATCTGTAAGTGTGCTATAATAGAATGATGGTTTATGGGGTGTTTTACCCAAAAAGGTTTTCTCCGTGTATATATTGTGTAATGTGTTGAGTTTTTGCATCTTGTATTTCTCATTTCAATTATCTTATGTTTTATTTGTGACTATTAATAACATAAGGTCCTAATTTCTAAACAGTGCCAAATCAGGCAATAGCTAATCACTTTTACAATTTCTCAAATTTCATAGTTTCAAAAATTCTTTAAGCCCACCATTCAAATCTATTGTTTACATTGAGTAACCCCTCCTCTCCTCCACCATAATCTCCCCACTGCAGATGTCATATATTAGACATAACGGACATTGAAATATGGTCAAATTTAAAATGTTCAAATCCAAATTCAAAACAGTTATTGGGACAATAATAACAACTACCTTTATTGCTAGCCAACTCAACTAGGCGGTCTATATGAAGTTGGGCACTTAATGTTATGCTCAGCTTTGTTGATGCCAAGTATGAGGTCTCAAAATTGTGACTTTTACAAATTTGATATGTGAATTTGAGTCCCTTGTGAGACTTCTTATCTAAATAATTATGTGAGTTTTCATGAGAAAATTTGTCTAGTAGTACTAAGAATGATAATGTTTCAAATTTCCATATTACAAGTTATGATTCTTAAAATATCCAAATCTATGTATAAACATGAAGGGGCACAATGTGAATGGTTGATCTAGCTTAAAGCAACCATTCTCTCTAAATTTAGTTTGATAATATTATTATCCTTTAACTATTTGCATCTACCTTCTCTACACAACTCAAGTGGAGAAAAAATGGGTTGTAGACCACTAAGATGCTCTACCAAAACAACACCAAATCTATAAATGTCACTCATGTCAATAAACTGGTGGTTTCTCATGAACTTGGGATCCACACAACTTGGAATGCTAGAGGGATAAATGGCACTGAAATGCATTTCATATGAATGTCACACATGAAAAATCTAAGTCTACCACTTTTGGAGCAAATGTGTCAGCTAAGAGAAGATTCAGTGATTTCACATCACAATTGAAAATGGACAAGGGACTTCCTAATACACCCTATATAGAGTCTCTTTAGTAATCTGCCACCTTTCCCAAGTTAAGTACAATCCTAGGGACTCTAGATGTTCAAAGAATATCCAATTTAGCACAAATTTTTAGATGAGCAACGGAAGTTGAGTATCATAGCAACAACCAATCAATTTTACCATGTTTCTTTGATTGAGGTGGGATAAAATCACAATTTCATTAATAAACTCAAGGGAAAATGCTTTGGGATTTTTTATCACAATTGGCATGCTATGAGAGGACTCCTTTGTACTCAGTAAAGCCACCTCTTCCTAACTCTATCTTGTAATTATTGGAAACTATTTATATATCTATTTCAAAAAACATTCATAAACTTTCTTCCTTCCATGGAAGCAATGCATTGCTCCAACTCAATAACACCATTCTTTGGCTGCTCTTTGTCCTTCTATTACCCTTTGTTCATCCACAACAAAAATTTGTGTTTGACCTATTTCTACATGTTTTATAATAGTGTGTAAAAAGTGGCTTCTCAAACCCTAAAATAGCACTGTTTTTTCATTATGTACCCTCTAGGATGGCAGGATACACTGCATAGTTACAAGATTCGGACTCGGCAAGCTGGGTTCAGGCTTGGACTCGAACGCCGCACTTGGACTCAGCAAGGACTCGACAAATTGAAAAACCCAAGAAATTCAAAGATTTTTAAGGATTTAAAGCTTTTTCCATGCATCATTTAGTAAATCAGCATCAAATACACAATAATTGAGAAAAAAGAAGCTACTTTGCACACATACACAAGTTTACATAGATCACATAAGTATAAATGTGAATTTCTAAAGGAAATAAGTTAAACTAAATAACACATTAGAAATATAAATAGTGTCACTATCAAATGTCTACAATATTCATGGAATATGAAATCCATGGAATCAAAAGTTCAAAACATATATCAAAATAAAAGCTAGAGACTAGAAGCCTAAGGCTCGTAGTAGCCTATGTCTTCCTACGAGTACGCCTAAGATAGGTCGTGGAAAATTCTACAACCATCTTCTCTCCATGTGTCTGAGGCCCAACCTCAGTGGCATCCTCATCATCCTCATCCTCATAATCCTCATCATCCTCAGAGTCAGATCCCTCACTCTCAACCTCAGGGTCCTCCATTGAGTCTCCTCGCGCTCTAGCCTCCTCTTGTGCCATTGCTACTGCCTCTGTCTCTCGATCAACCCATTCCAAGTCTTCATCACTAAAGACATGATCATCAATCTCAATGTTCCATTCTGCCTATGGATCAACCTCCTCTAATATGATAGGAGATGTGTCAGTGGCCAAGATCGGTTTGTGACGAAGGCGAAGGTTGTAATGAACAAACACAAGATCATTCAATCTTTTCACTGCCAACCTGTTGTGCTTCTTCGAGTGTATATGCTCGAACAAACTCCAATTGTGTTCGCATCCTGAAACACTACATGGCTGGCTCAAGATACGAACTGCAATCCTCTGTAGATTTGGCATCATGGTACCAAACATCTCCCACCATGCATCCAAAACAAGAAAATTTAAAAATCAATTCTATAACTTTGACTTTATTAATGTAAAATGGTAATAGAATTAGAAACTAGAATCATACATTTTTACCTGGCATCAGTAGTGTCCGAATTTTCTTGCATAAGTCTCGTGAGAATAAGTCTCCTTGTGCATTCTTATACATTTCTATCTCACGAACTACATTTGCTCCAACTGTTTCACTAGGTGACATTCTCTCTACAACATCATAGAGCCCACTCTACACCTCATCATCGGCCTTGAAACTTGGGCTGAATTGGAATGCCGGATTAAGGTAGTGGAGTCTGATTTTTCTTGCAGAAGTCTCGTGAAAATAAGTCTTTTTGTGCATTCTTATACATTTCTATCTCACGGACTACATTTGCTCCAACTGTTTCACTAGGTAACAGTCTCTCTACATCATAGAGCCCAGTCCACACCTCATCATTGGCCTTGAAACTTGGGTGAATTGGAATGCCGGATTAAGGTAGTGGGCAGCTGCATATATAGGCCTCTGAAGTAGATTGTGCCATCATCGATCAATAACATCCCATATAGGACCATATTTATCCCAATTCCCTGCAAAAAAAGATCTAATGGCCTCTTTCACCCTATACATGCCCTCATAAATGTATCCCATTGAGGGCTTCTCTCCGTCAACAATTCGTAGGAGAACAACAAGAGGCTCTATGAACTGCAATCATTGTGAAAGTTGAAACATTAAGCTTTAAGTTTTAAGATTTACTTTTAAAAATGAACAATGAACATAAACAAGTGTGAACAAAAATGATGAAATGTAATGGAAATGAGGACAAAAAGGAAAATTACCTGCATAATCTCCTTGGCCGGTTGCCAAAAGTCACTCATCAAAAATCCGATCAGCTATCTCAATCCCTGCAGTGGTCTTCGCATATGATGATGTCATCCACTCCTCACTTACAAACAAGCGTTTCAAACCGGCCTTGGATTGAAGCAAGGATTGCAACGTGATAAAATTTGTTGCAAATCGAGTGACCCCAGGACGAACCAACTCTTTTTTATTTGTGTACTTCCTCATATGGTGGAGGAGCCAAGTATAATTATATATGAATTTACAAATACTCCTTCCTTTCTCTACAAATGTTTTTATCCAGCGAAGTTTACCAAGATCCTCCAACATGAGGTCAATGCAATGAGCAACACAAGGGGTCCAAAACAAGTGGTGGTGCCTCTCCATAAGAAGTTTACCTGCAGCAACATAGTTTGCTGCATTATCCATGACTATCTGTACCACATTCTCCTCACCCACCTCCTTCAACACTTCCTCCAATACCTCACAAAGATACTCTGCTTTTTTTGTTTTCCCTAAAGCATCAATTGATTTCAAAAACACTATGGCACCTGAGAAAAAAAAATAATTTAGTACAATCATAATTTAAAAACTTAATCACTAAATCAATAGTTTACTATTAGTAAGTGCAGGTTCTATTGTCGACAATTACCTAATAAGGAGACAAGAAAATTCAGCAGTGTTCTATTTCTTCTATCAATCCAACCATCAGGCATGATGGTGGAACCCTTCCTCCTCCATACCTCACGCTACTCCTTAATTGAAACTTTTACATCAGCCACCTTTTTGGTCGAAATAGGACCTTTTAGCTCCTCATCATTAGGGGCTTTGAACCCCGGACCACAAACAATAACATCTATCGCAATTTGCCAATAAGGAGACCTAAAACAAATTAAATAGACCTTATTAGTATACTATTAAGTTTTACTTTCAACTTTAAAAATTAATATAATCAATGTGACATATTCTTGAGTCATGAAAGCAAGAAAAATAAGACAGAAATTAAAATAATATAATAATAACAAGTACCTTGTTGCATTAAATGGAAGGTTGTAGAAAAAAAAATTTCAAGTGCCATTTTCCTAGTCTCATGCTTCTCCTTATTCCAACCCACGCTCTTAAACCATGGTTGGGCACCCGGAGTCGTGCGTGGAACAAAAATGGTATCTAGTGTTGATTCCTCTTTACGAATCCGAGGCCCAATGGTCACACTCACAACACCACTACTAGATGGAGGTAATGGAGAATGAAGACTTGAAAAGCTCTCTCCACCTAAGTTTGCCATTTCTTCTTGTTGCTTCTTTCTTAATACGTTTTTCTCTTCATAGGCCTCTCAATGAGCTTGCATTTCATGTATAACCTCCTAGGTTGGTTTTGGCATGGTTTAGCATCATACCCTGATATATGTGCAAGGTGATATTTAATCTATTAATACCTCTCCCACTATATTTAACACCACAATGCCAACATATAACTACTCATTTTTTGAGGTCGGAGATGGCATGTCTCCAAGCCTTATCCCTTGCTACACTAATAGGGTTTACATTTGGGTTAAAGGGAGGCCTAGATGAACTACCCTCAGCCTGAGACATTATGTTGTTGTTGCAATATATCATAAATCAATAAAAATAAACATCTACAATAAAGAAAACCAAACACTAGGGCTTCTTCCTTTCAAGTTTTTCATCAACATAAAATGGAACAAATCTAAAGACAAACAAATGGAAATAAAATGGAAACCAAAATATGATTCATGAATGTAAAAAATTTAGAAAACAATACAAAAAATGTAACTTACCTCTTCAAAATTGCTCAAAAATGGAAATGCAACTCAAATTTGTAGAAGCCTCCTCCAAATGCTTCTTTTAGCTCCTCTCAATGTGTGAATGCAAGCTACAAACTTGCACAAACAATCAGCAATTGATATATGACAGCCAACCGATTTCCTAATCTATTTCTAAAACCTCAATATTCTTCTCTCAAGACATTTTTCTCTCTTGTTTGTGTTTGCAAGTGATGGAATGACCTTTTTAGGTCTTAGACAATGCATATAAATCCCAAAAAGCAAGTTAAAATAATTTAAAAATTGTATTTTTTGCACTTTTTTTGTTGCTGGTCGCGGCAAAGTCTGACTGTCGGGACTCTATGAGTCCGGCGAGTCCGGTCAGGACTGCCAAACTTGGCCGAGTCCGGGTCCAGAGCCAAAAAAAGCTTTAGAAGTCGGGCTCGGCTCGGGACTCGCAGAGTCTTGTAACACTGATACACTGCTCTTATACTACTGTAATATGCAGCCCTATTTGTGCTTTGTTTTTGTTTTTTGGCAATGTTGTCAAATGATATATATAGTGCAGATACATAGGAAATACTGCAGCACTCTCAATGCAGAAAAAATAGATAGTACTCAGAAATAACACAGTTGAAAATTCCACATTTTATTTCTGAATTGGAAATACAATTTCTTTCAAAAATAACAGCAACCTAGTACATCAAAATAGATTAAATATCTAAATACAACATAGCCAAAAAAATTGCAACAATGGTTTTGCTTGAGCTGCTCATAAAAAACACCAAAATATCACTCCAAAAGTGAATGCCAGTCGTCACAATCTACTCCAAAGGCTATGCTGAAGGTATGCAAGGAAATGCAGGTCCAAAACTCCCCAAAACAGCAATTGTAACCTTCTCAAAACCCTAGACACATAAGTGAAAGGTGTACAGCCCACTGTAGAAGAGTACGGCCAGCTTAGACAAAGGAAAAAACAGCAATAAACAATTAAATCTTCCCTCAATCTCCTCCTACTGCACCCTTCACAAAACTAGTGCTCAAAATTGTAATGAAAATCTCCAAAAATAGTCACAAATGTGTTTCCTATGTTAAAAACACCAAGAAATTATCTAGATCATAGATGCAATAATCACTGATTAATCAGTGATATTTTAACTTAATGTGATAAATTTTGCCCAGCAAGTAAACACCACATTTATGTTAATTTTATTGTAGCTGTGGTCGGAATCCACAGGCCGACATAGATATCACAAAGGTTGTGATTATGTTTATATTATTATTATGAGATGATATAATTATATTATTATGTGATAATAAAATTATAATCATATTGTATAATTATTATATTATTTTATATTAATGTTATATTATAATATAATAATAATTATATTATATTAATATGATTATTTAATAAATAAATATATTATATTAATATATATTATGAGAGGCGTCCCTTGGTGAAAGGACACCTCTTGCATATATATTATGAGATGGGTGATCTCATTCAAATAACATATTTTTTGAATACAATATAGCAGATGGAATAAGCAGTGCTCAGGGGAGACAAATATATTGTCTATGGTTGGGAGGGCAATAAGAGTTATTGCCTGTGGATAATCGAGCATACCAGAACACAACATGGTATCAAAGCAGGCCCTCCTCCTAGGCCTGTGAGGTTTCATAAATTCATATTTGTGCCAATTGAAGTCAGACAGATCTGGGGGAATAAGATATTGCAGGTCTCAGATGTATCTACCTGGTTCGAGAAGATAAAGTTTTACATTCAGAATAGTAATATCGTGTGGCAAAGTCAATTGGAATATTTTGATTTTAAAATTTGTGGCAAACCACTTTTCTTGCCCGCCATTTCCAAATGTTGCCAACTAATAATACAAAATTCGTGAGCTATTACTTCCCAGGCAGAAAGTTCAACTATTTTTATTGAATTTGAATATTTATTTGGTTTACCATTATCGAGTGTGATAAACATTTGTATCTTTTGTAGTTGACCTTGATCATATTGGCGTTGCCTAAATATTTGTTTGGAGAATATTGCTATTATATGGTTGCATATAAAGGGCTAAGTGTATCATGAGGGTGATTGATATTTGAATACAAGCTTTGATTATTGTTCTGGCATGCCGCAGGAAGAATACCAGCTTAAGTTTGAATATAATGCTACCTTCTTTCGGATTATCTTCTACAACAATGAGACCATGAATGAGTAGGCATGTCGTACAAACAGTACTCCAAATGCAACTGATAATCAGATGATTCCCACGGGCATTGTGGGGTACGAAGTATTTATACTATTTTTTTCAGGTTTTTATACAGCGTGCAGGTGTTGACAGTGCCGCAGAAGCACAAAGCCAGGCCAAATTGCAATGAGAGAGGACATCGGCATACTCAATGCACATTTGTTATTGATCTCGCTCTTGATACACTTACAACTACTCGCTTCTTTGGCATCAACTAGCTCTCCATAATTACTTAGAAGCAGTTAGCCAATATGTATCAAAGAAGAGCATATATTACAGATTTTACATCCATACCTTTAGCATCCATATTTGATATTATTAGTCATGAGCGATATTTGAAAACTACTAAACAATGTTAGACCATTACTGTCAGAAATAGAGGCATGAATATATATTTGTGTTAGGGTGCTTATTTGGAAAATATGGAAGTTTTATATATAGTTTGGCAAATTGTACACTTTGTGGTATATATCATTCATTGATATATTGAAGCCGAACTTTTAGAGAACATTATATAACAAGAGATTCTTACTTGCCGTGAAAATAGATGTCATGCCTAGATACAGTTATTTGTCTTCAAATATTTAGATGATTTAATTATGTTGCATGAACTGAAGCCTGGAACATAGAATGTCGTATAAATTGCCAACTAATTGAGCAATGGAAGGGGAAGACTTCCATGTAGTGGTGGAAATAGTAATGAAAGGGTGTGATCTCCTCCTGACATGCAAGATTATAAAGGAATCCAGTGGAAATATTTAATAGTACCATTAGAGTTATTCCCACCACACTCACTCATCAGAAGAATCATAGTGTATATTCTGACAAGCAAATTAAGTTTTACACTTCCTGAGTGTAACCCTTAATGGTGATTATTCACTGTGGTAATTTTATCTTACCATTGATGTATAAATATAAATTATTTTCTCTGAGCGAACGTTTAACAACTGAAGGAGTTGATTATTTCTTTGAAGCTTATTAGAGCGAAGCATTGTGGGGCCAACATTCCAGAAGATTGGCCAATCATTTGTAGTTGTCATTGAATACATTCCCTCATATATAGTTTGAGATTGAAATATTATATGGTTTTGGTGACTTGATATTTCCAGCTTGGGACAAATATTATCATTCCCGAGCTTTACAAGAAGTCATCTGTAGGAACTGTTAATGGCAAAAGAATGCATGTGATTGTATTTCCATGAGCAATATACAATTGTATTGAAAGCACAATAGTTGCTTGGAAGTATAAGAAGAATCGATCTGCCAACCCAAACAACTCTTCTTCATCTAAGGAATGTGACTTATGATACTAGTCTGCTCCTGCTATTGTAATAGGCAGAGGCAAGAGCACCACAACCAACTCATATTAATTGTTGTGTTATCAAGAAAACCACTGTATTGTAGATACACGCAGCTACACACATCTGGACCATGGCCTTCTATCGTGATAGACATCTTATGATGGCTGAAACAAATCGTGATATAAGATATCTTGCATGGTGGATTAAGTTCCTTAAATAGACCATGGTCTTCTATTGTGATAGACATCTTATGATGGCTGAAACAGATCATGATAGAAGATTTATTGCATGGTGGATTAAGTTCCTTAAATAGACCATGGCCTTCTATTGTGATAGACATCTTATGATGGCTGAAACAGATCATGATAGATGATAACTTGCATGGTAGATTAATTCCTTAAATAGACCATGGCCTTCTATTGTGATAGACATCTTATGATGGCTGTAATAGATCGTGATAGATGATATCTTGCATGGTGGATTAAGTTCCTTAAACAAACCATGGCCTTCTATTGTGATAGACATCTTATGATGGCTGAAATAGATCAAGATAGATGATGAATGTCCCTATGGTAAGTATTATTGAGGATACATGTGCACATTACCTATGGACATTTTTGAGTACTTGGTGAGTATCATGCGACTTGATATTTTGTGGCCAATGCTTCAGATATCATGAGATGATATCTTTATAAATTTTTGAGTACTTGGTGAATATCTTGTGACTTGATATTCTGTGGCAAATGCTCTCAATATCATGAGATGATATTCTTATTTATCTATGAGTTATGGTGAATATCATGCGACTCGATATTCCTAGTCAGACCATATCCCTAATATCATGGTAAATGATATCTTTTGATCCTAATCATGTGTTTAATCTTCCCTAGCTAAAATACTAGCTTCAATCAGATAAACAGTACGAGTCAATACTAGTGAAGATATGTATATATATATTTAGTATATATGAGATGTATATATGTACTTAATTATATATATAAATATTATTATTATGTAAATATTAGAGAAATTAATATAATACTCAAGAGATATTATATATATACGTGTGTGTGTGTATATGTATATCTATGTGTGTGTGTGTGTGTGTGTGTGTGTGTATATATAATCATAATTGTCATTATATTAATTACATAATAATGAATAGACATGTCCCATAAAGGGACATGTCTCTTCTTGGCTCATTCTCAATATAAATGCAAGAGATTGTTGCATTTGGAAAACACATACTATACAGGCAGTGCTATTACATTTGCAACAATCCTAAAAAACCTTAACAATTAATCATAATGGATTTCCTAGCTTCCCGTGCAAGCATTCTCCTATCCCTCATAAGACTGGTGAGTAGGGGGGAATTGGGAAATTTGAGAGAAAATGTGTTAATCACGAAAGTACTACAATTCCACAAACAGTATCAAATTGGACTTAACTATTAACTTGGACAAGATTTCGATGGAATATTTCTAGTTAATAAGAAGAAATCTAACAACATATTGATTATGTGTATGCTTCATGTATGCTCCGTGTCTAGATATACACAAGTGTCTACTTTGTGTATGTTTTGTGTCTTCATGCATTCATGTGTCTGCTTTGTGTATGCTTTGTGTCTCGTGAAATTAATGTGTATGCCTTGTGTATACCTTGTGTTTTCATACATTCATGCATATGTTTCATATTTTCAAGTATTTGCTCTATTTACCTAGAATAATAGAATAACTTGCGTAAGACGAATATGAGGCATGCTTATGAAGGCAAGAGAAGATTTGTCTGGAGTTCAATTACCAAAAATCATAAAGCGAAAACACATAATTGCTTGACAAGCAAATTTTAGAGGGGTGGACTGTTATAAGCCATAATTAATAAATGTACAATAAAAATATAATTTTTAATTCATATATGATCGTTCTAAAATATACATTACTTTGAATAAGTATATGATTAATTCCTTATTTAATAAATACAATACTAGTCAATAATAAATAATTATAATTATAAACAAATAATTATTAATGACTATCTTAATAGTTATATGTTATTAATGTGATCTTAATAATCGAATACGGTTCACTTACAACCATGTGGTATATTATACCGTATACAATAATACGATTCATTACAACTAACATGGAAGCAGTTCATGGAGAAAAATCATCTTCGATCTATGAAAAATATAGTTCGCTCCAAATCAAGGATATTTACTATATCATCTGTGTCAGCGCGATCAGAAATTATGAGTTCTCCATATTATTTATATCAGGAAGGTCTATTCCTATACAAACCTAAGAAACCGACAATCTTATGGAGAACTTTGACCACTGCAAGGGAAAGAAATCAGCATCGAAGATCATAGATTAATTATAATGGGTATGCAAGACTCATAATCATGATCGATTAGAGTAAAGAAATAAGTTTATTGGTAAATAAGAACCAGAATAATTAGAAGCAATTAAGACAAGTATTGTGTCTAAGATAAAAGATTTCACCTACCTGATACAACTCAATAGCCAAACACAACAGACATGATACTATAACAAATCAAATTATTACGAATCGAATAATTATGAGTTGATACAAAGAGACATTAGTCATGTCTTTTACACATGACTCATCATCCAGCGTATATGACATAAGAAAGAATTCAAATCATTGAAAAGATATAGGAATTTAGGAAGTATATTTGCTACTGATCATATTGATCAGAAAGACAACGAACAAGAAAAAATATAATATAAATTATCTTGGAAGCCTTCTGAGCATATACAGCAGAGTCAAAGGAAGAACAATCAGCATCTAATACAAATTGCAAAAACAGTATACATGTAATATAAATTAATTAATAACTTAGGCATCAAAGACAATAAGATCATAGCTGGAGACATTCAGGGGATTACAGATTATATTGTGGGTATTACTTTTAGTCATAGTAGTGAAATAAGAAATCTAAATATATAAAGATTGCTAGTGCAGACCGGTTACTGAGAGGGGAGGGGTGAATCGGTAACAACTATTTTCTTACCTTTTAAAATTTGTTTTGAACAATACTTTTCCAAAACAATCAATCATATGCAAGCATAAAAGTAAGTACACAGATCAACACCAGATATATACGTGGAAACCCTCGGTTAGAAGGAAAAAACCACGGTGAAACAGAGCTCACAATTTCACTACTGCAGAATGAAGGCGCCCTGTTAGGAGCTTACAAAGCACTGGTTAAGGTGCTACCCGGTTAAGGGATTTTACAAAAGATCTGTTAAGATCTGGACCCTATTAGGAGCCCCCTGGTTACAGGACTTTGAACACCACAAGGGATGTTACCCTGTTAGGGGATTTTTACAATGAACCGATTAGGTCCACCCTAATAAAGGGATTTCAATTTGCCTTCACTAATGATAAAAGCAATGATCTAATATGACATTAAATGTCTGACTAGATCATACCTCTTTCCCGGTTTGCCTGGTTGTTGATCTCTGCTACCTCTGTGTCTATAGCTCTTCTCTCAGAAGATGTCTCTCCTCTGCCCTATGCAATTCACCAATAATCAACAACTTTCTTGTGTCCTATGACCTATATTCATACAAGAGTTCACCGTCATGAAACCCTTAGCTCATAGAATTGTCAGGCTGTAAACTCAACAATAAAATCATGCAACTAGAAGTTAAGCTTTCCGTTCTGATCTAGAGTTTACCTTGCAAGACATCCGTAGAAATAAAGCTAACTCCTGTTAAGAAGTTAAATCCACTTACAAGCGGTGGATATCCCGTATAATCCGGTTTTAACTCAAACTGATCCACAAAATCCAAATCGGATCTTACTAGCAGTTTGACCGGTATACCTTTATACCCGGTATGTCCTTGTCTGCAACATAAGACCGGTACTGCTTTACTTAGTTTAGTCTACCAGTGTATTGTCGACTGGTGCATATACTCCGCTCATAGTCTACCGGTGTCATATAAGTAATGTGAGTAACCGATGACCCTTTACCGGTGTGAATGAGAGTGTGTGAAAGACACTAATGACAACTTAAATTTCTAACAATCTTCCCCTTTGTCATTGGTGGCAAAACAAAACTATATACAAACCATACTCACATTCTTGTGTAGCTTATACCGTGTTCTTTGCAAACTGTTCTGTCTGTAGAACCCTTCCCCTGTTTCAGACTTCCCCTGTCTGAGTGCTCCGGGTGAATGTTCTGCACTATCCTGTCCTGAGTTGCTTGTCCTTGTCCGCTTTCTGACTAACTCATGCACTGCTTTCTTCATGTTCTGCTCTTTCCTCTATACCTTTATCTTCCACTTTTTTTGCCTCCATAGGACAAAGGGTAATGTGTTTCTTCATTGTTGAAGCTTGGTGAAGATATCCTTATATATGGTATTTGCAGAATGCAGGAATGGTGCCCATTGACCAGTTACATATTCTATATTCTTCTGGGCTGCTTTCAGAGAAACAATGATATTCTCCATATCTTCTACAGTTTTGTAGGCTGGTTCATTGAACAAAGCTTCTGTAGAACTTGCTGTTTGGTTCATGATGTCAAATGTTGGTGCCAAGAACATCTAAAATCCAATAATATCTTGGATTCTCTTATTTTTCTCTTCAGCAATTTTTCTCAGTATTAAAGTTAAACTTGTCATTTCTCTGTTGTAGAAAGTTGCAGTTATGTTCTTAATATCAAACTGAGATGACAAGGCTTTAATTTCCTCTAAGGTCTTTGCAGATTTTTCTGTCAGATCTCGCAAAAACACATCAAAGTTTGAAGTTCTGTGCATTAATCTTCCTGCCTCATGTAGTAGTTGTAGATTTCTCAGGTTGGTTGCTACATTTGCCTTGATTTCTTCAACCTGTTTGTGGAGTAGTCCCACTCTTTTCTTCTCGTAGTGGTCGATTCCCACTATTTCCGGATCACTGAGATCCTCACGGACTGCCTGTGCTAAAACTTCTAGCTGATCGATGACCGGTTCATCGTCATCTATGTCAGCATCAGGGACGAAGTTGCACAGAATGTTCTTTACAATGGTCAGGACCATGTCTTGTTTTCTTTTGGTTAGCTCTTTGAGCTTCTTAGTTGACAGCTTGCTAATGTCAACCACTGTATCGGTGACTTTGCTCCTCTTAGCTTCCTTCTCCTTGGCAAATGACAACTTTCTCTTGGATGAGGAGCCCGGTATGTCTCCTTGTTCATGCTTTAGTTGAGCTTTCTCGGTGTGGAGTGGAATTTCTTCTTCATGCCCCTCATTGTCTTTAATTTCTTGATGAGCTTTGTTCTCTGGTTGAGCTTCCTCAGTGTGCACTGGGTTTTCTTCCTGTAAGACTTCTTCTTGTTGCTGCTCCTTAGCAATATGAAGTTCTCCTAAGGGTATATCGTTGTCAAGCCCTTGTTCAACAATTACATGTTCACCAGCTGTGAACTCTTTTGTCTAACCTTTTTCAATTCTAGTGGCAGACTCTTCAGCAGATGTGAGTCCGACCGATGGTGTTGGCATACATTCAATTTGATCCTGAGGACCTAGTTTTTCTAATGCCTTGAAGTCATATTTGTTCCAGTAGTCCAGAGTTGCATTATAAACCTGGGTCTCATACCCATTTAATATCTCGGCAACTCTATATGGTGTATCTAGCTTCATGGATGCTTCTTCTATCAGAAGCTTTATTCTTTCCTCACTAAATCCAGATCTAACTTTTAACAGTGTTTCCCTAATGATTTTAGTGTTGGTACCTAAACTGGTTTTCCATTTTGATTGTAGCCTTTGGTTGAGTTCCAGTGGGAACTTGGACCTGTAGTCACTTGGAGTCCTACAATAATCCATGAAAGTTTCTACTATGCCTACAATCAGCTTTTGTTTATCATCTTCATTAAGTACACTGTACCACTTTGCAGCATTGTCTACTTCTCCAAAGTCCATTACCTCATCAATTATATTATCAACATGCATAGGTTTAGTGTCACCTTTACTCGGAGAGATGAGAACCATTGGGTTTGATGGCTTGCTGCCCTTATCTTTGGTTATGTCCACTATTACTTGTGCTTCTTCTCCAAGCACTCCTTTCCCTTTACCGGTGTCAACTGTCGGTTGAATTGTTGCTTTTTGATGAGCTTCTTCTGCTTTCAGCTGGGTTTGATGTTGTTGAGTCCACATCACTACTCCTTCATCGTGTACTTTGTCAACTTGTCCAACAAGCATGAGACTGATCCTTCTTTTAGTTGAGAAGGTTTGCTGATGAAGTTTAGCTTGTTCTGTGGCTTCTTCTAGAGGGAGGTGGTTCTGTACTTCTAGAAGAGCTCGTATTCTCAGCTCCTTTGCACTGTTCATTGAGGCTTCCCATCTGGCTTCAAGAATTTGTAAGAGATCCTCTGGTAGAAATTTGATAAGTTCAATGGGATGCAGGTTGAACTTGTGAACGCAGTACACAACTACTTCAATCTTTCTCTTGTCTTCTTCATTACTAAGTGAATATCTACTGTTTACCGAACTCATTCCCCCGGTTTCTTTCAACAGTGCCACATATTCATCAATGGTGAGCTTGGCCTTTCTTGTTGGATTTTCTTTTACCAATTTTCCAGTTTTCTTTTTCCTAATCAGAGGAACTGTTTCCTCGGTCCCTGTCTCTTCTTGATCTGTCTCTTGGGTACTTGATAGCGATTCTGCTTTCTTCCCTCAAGACTTGGGTTGTTCTGCTGACGATTTCTTCTTCGGTGTGGGGGTCCTTTTGGTGTAGACAATTTTGATTTTTGCCCGCTTTTTCAGATTTTCTTCAATCTCATCACATGTTCCAAACCGGTTTGTAGAGAGGTCTAAATTTGCACTATTGAGGGCATCAGTATATGCCTTGGTAGTCTTGGCAGAGATCTCATACCCTAGCTCAGGAGCATATACTTCTTTTGGTTCCATTGCTTGAATGATGCAGTTATCGGTGGTAACCAGAAAGCATATGTCATCCTTGTATTGGTCAACAATGGTTGACGGCACTCTTTCTCTTGCGTTCATTTTTAATTGAAATCCTTCGAAGTGTTCAGTCATCGCACCTCTTAACTTGTCTCCCAATCAATTGGTCATCTCCGTGATTTGATGTATAACTGGTCTATCGGTTTTTCATACAACTTTTCCGACTCCAGAGAAAAAGTTCAAGTAGTAGAAGTAGAGACATACCAGTAGGGTCCCGTACTTCATTGATTTCTTCCTTATGACTCCGAGCTTCTTCATATTTTCAAATATTTGACTTTGAAGCATTGCACATCGTATTGGGCATTATCGTGCATTATGCGGTATGTGGCATGAATTGCACCACCCGGTATGCTGTTTAAGTTGCTTGACTGATAGACCTTGTAGCCAAGTACAACAGACGCAAACCGGACTCCATCATCCTCAATGTCGTTTACGGTCATAAGTCAACCATCAGGCTTTGACTTAGTTAATTTATTGACCGCGGCATTGGCAATGGTCTTTAGGGTTAGAGCTTGCCCTCAGTTGTTGTATCCAATCACCCTATGCAAATCACCTTTGGTGATAGAAATACATACACCTCTGTTGAGCCAGAAACCTAGTTCGTGAAGACGACTGAGAACTAGTCAAGTTATGTCTTCATGGAAGACGGACGGATAGTACACTCCATTGACGAGTCCAGATGATATCAGCTTGGCATACTTATCCGGAAGCTTCCCTTCGTCACACAGTGATACGTATTCGCCTTGAATGTACGTCTCACCCAATTCTTCCTGTTTAGCGTGAATGAACGCTGCAACGTCTTCGGTTAAGAGGACTCCTTTGGGTACAGACGAGAGCGCCCCTGCCATGTCGTTTTCTCTATTCTGAATTGGCGCGATATCATATGCAGGTTGATCCATTTGATTTCCCTTGATCAGCTCTACATTAGCGGATGATGAGGCCATTCTTGCTAATCAGTAGCTAGCAGAAAGTAGCTTGGATCGGTTTTGCAAACAGTGATTCTCAGTGATCAAAGCGCGAGAATAAAACTTAACACAAGAATTTGTAAATAATACAATAAGCAAAGTGAAAACTTGTGAGTAATTCTCCTTCCTTTTATAGAGTTAGGTTATAACAGTAATTACCAAACGGTAACTATTCGTTAAACGGCTACAGTAATAAGTGCCTTACCTAACTTTACTTTCTGTTTTTCTCAACCGGTTGAGTAAAACTTGCCTTACTGGTTGACCTGTAGACTGAGTGAGTCTGACTCTCACCAATCATACCTGGAACGATAGTGGACCTACTGGTTCCCTCTATGCCATTATGGCTTAATTTGTTAAAGAGATATCACCATCGGCAGATGATGATCCTTCCTCTGTCTTCTCCTCAGCGGAGCTCTTGGATTTCTTCTTGGACCAAATCTGTCTAACTGTTTTCTCAGTCTTCTCCTCCTTGTTGATCTTCTCTTCTGGCTTAACCGGTTCGTTCTTCTTATTGAATGACCAGTTCTTGCATTCTTTGGCTAGGTGTCCAACTTTGTTGCAATGATAGCAGACTATCCTGGTTGCCTTCCAAGGGTTTGCCCTTCTTGGGTTAGGTGACTTGTTCCAAGAGTCATTGTGACTGCGTGTCCCATAGTTTGTACAGTTGGATGTACTTCGGTTCTTGCTTCTCTTGGTGAATACTGGCTTAGGGGATCTAAATGTCATTTGTCTTTGATTTGCATTCTTCAACCTTGTGTCCAAACTTGTTGCATGCATAGCAGTAGCCTTTGAAGCTTCCCCTGCTTCTACTGGACATAGATACAGGGCTGGACCAGCACTCATTGTTGTTGTGGCCATTTTTGCAACAGTTTGTATAATAACTGTTGTTGGTTCTTACCAATGCATTTCTGCAGTCATTGGTTTTATGACCCAGTTTTCCACAATGCTTACAGGATGTGTTAAAGGTTTTCTTACCTTTTTGTGCTAGCGTCTTTCTCTTGTCCTTCTTGTTTGACTTAGCACCAAATAACTCATTGTTCTCTTTGGTGACTTCACCGGTGAATCCAAGACTGGTTTGAACTTTATGCTTCCTTTGAGCTTTAAGTTGCTCATCAAGCTTGACCGAACTTTCATTGTATCTTCTCAGAATCTTATTTTTTTCTTCAAGTTCGTTCATCTATTCCCTCAATTGATACAATTCTAGGGACAGTCTATTGCATGCCTCATTCCTGTCATGCCAGCCTTTCTGCATGTGGGCATTTTCTTGGGTGACACTTTGCATGTCCTCTTGAAGTTGTAGAATGATGAGTTCATTCGCCCCTACGGCTTCCACTGCCCGGTCCCTTGCTTTCTCAGAGGCAGTCAAAGACTTGACTGCTGAGTTCCTTTCATCTTCAGCTTTTCTCTTTTTCTCAATCAGTTCAGTCATCCTTAGGGCATTGTCCTCTTGTTCCCTCTTAAGGTTGGAGATCTGATCAGTCAGGATTTGATTCTTTTCCATGAGTTCAGACACTGCCTCCTCAGCTTCATCAAATCCACTCTGCCCGGAATGTTCATCAATGGTTTCATTGCTCTCAATCAATTGTAGAGCCAACTCCTTTCTCTTTCCAAATGATCTCCTCAGTCTACTCTCCAGAGAGGAAATGATGTCGTTGGCTTCCTCTAACTGTTTCTGATACCGGTAACCCTCCATGATCTTTCTCTCAAGCTGTTAGACTTTGAAATAGAGAACTTGGCTCTGATACCAATTGCTAGTACAGACCGGTTACTGAGAGGGGAGGGGTGAATCAGTAACAACTATTTTCTTACCTTTTAAAACTTGTTTTGAACAATACTTTTCCAAAACAATCAATCATATGCAAGCATAAAAGTAAATACACAAATCAACACCAAATATATATGTGGAAACCCTCAGTTAGAAGGAAAAAACCACGGTGAGACAGAGCTCACAACTTCACTACTGCAGAATGAAGGCGCCCTGTTAGGAGCTTACAAAGCACTGGTTAAGGTGCTACCCAGTTAAGGGATTTTACAAAAGATCTGTTAAAATCTGAACCCTGTTAGGAGCCGCCTAGTTACAGGGCTTTGAACACCACAAGGGATGTTACCCTGTTAGGGGATTTTTACAATGAACCGATTAGGTCACCCTAATAAAGGGATTTCAATTTGCCTTCACTACTGATAAAAGCAATGATCTGATATGACACTAAATGTCTGATTAGATCATACCTCTTTCCCAGTTTGCCTGGCTGTTGATCTCTACTACCTCTGTGTCTGTAGCTCTTCTCTCAGAAGATGTCTCTCCTCTGCTCTATGCAATTCACCGATAATCAACAACTACTTTCTTGCGTCCTATGACCTATATTTATACAAGAGTTCACCGTCATGAAACCCTTAGCTCATAGAACTGTCAGGCTGTAAACTCAACAATAAAATCATGCAACTAGAAGTTAAGCTTTCCATTCTGATCTAGAGTTTACCTTGCAAGTTATCCGTAGAAATAAAGTTAACTCCTATTAAGAAGTTAACTCCACTTACAAGCGGTGGATATCCTGTATAATCCGGTTTTAACTCAAACTAATCCACAAAATCCGGATCGGATCTTACTAGCAATTTGACCGGTATACCCTTATACCCGGTATGTCCTTGTATGCAACATAAGACCGGTACTACTTTACTTAGTTCAGTCTACCGGTGTATTGTCGACCGGTGCATATACTCCGCTCATAGTCTACCAGTGTCTTATAAGTAATGTGAGTAACCGGTGACCTTTTACCAGTGTGAATGAGAGTGTGTGAAAGACACTAATGACAACTTAAATTTCTAACAAAGACTAATATATATAAATACAATATGAAGGATGGAAAACACATATATTTGAAGCATATAATCATATATCTGAAGAATATAATCACATATCTGGATGTTTATAGATAGATAGATAGAGAGAGAGAGAGAGAGAGAGAGAGAGAGAGGGGTTGATATTACGAATAAAGAGCCAAGAGAAGGGCCTATATATATATATATATATATATATATTGCTAATGATTATGAGTTCAGAAATATATATTTATACGTTCATGTTACACTATATATTTATAATTTTATATATAATAAATATAATTATAAAGATAGTAATAATCAGAATTATATATATATAAAGAATTCAGTCTATCGCAGATAGGGATATATCAAGATATGTACATGTAGAAATATATATTCTATGATAATAATTAGAATTATGTGGTTATACGTTATATGAATATATGTTTGTGATACAAAGAAATTAAATGTATGTACCCTATTCCTTTATCCCTTACTATAGCCCCGGGAGTTGATAGTTGGTGTTGTGTAGGGAGAGGCAGAGTAAATCCAGAAAATGTACTGGTGTCAAGCACCCTACAACAAGTAAATCCATGCTTTCCTTAGGGTTGAGTTTAGGAGGGAGGTAAGTAAATCCACGCTCTCCGAATGTATTATGGACTATTCATTGTTATCTTGAATTGAATTGATTTAGACGCATAGTAATGTGTATTAATCATTAGAAATTGACAGCCTCGTAGTTGGGGACATTACATATAGATGCAATCTCATGTCATGCAAGATCTCAGATTTCCTTCATTCTCATCATTTTGTGAGCTTGATGCAATTTCTCTCTTGTTTTTACAGGGTGATTAAAGGGAGAGGCTTGGAGAGCGAAAGGTGGTAGCAAGGTTAGGATCAAAACTCCAAATGAGAAGGAAGTTCAAAATCAAACTATCAAAGTGCAAATTCCAGGCAAGCAAGATAGTTCAAGAGTGAAAGCTAAAATGAAGATTTCAATCCAAGCTCAAGATCAAAATATAAAAACAAATCTTAGAGACCAAGTCATGCAAGAAAACGATCAAGGATACAAATGAAAGAAAGTTAACCATCAACTTGAATTTCCTCCAGAAATCCAAGTTTACTTCGAAGTTTGAAGGATCCAATGCAAAAAGGCTTCGTCACTTCAAGAAGTTCAAGATTCAAGTATATGGAAAACAAGCAAATTCAAAATCATGGCAACAAAAAAGTTTCCAAGAACAAAGATGAAGAAAATTTTAGAAGATGAAGCAATATGGGAATATGTCATCACAATTGAAGGCTTGATAATGTTAAGTATCAAGAGATATTTTCTCATCATCAAAGGATATTGATCAAGTCTATAAGATAAGGATATTGAGGAGGCGCCCACTTGTCTTCAACCAATCAAAAAATCCAATTACATGTGTCCAAACACATGCAATCATATTATGCCAAGTGTACAATTTTCTCATTGGCTCTCAAAAGAATTATAATTTTCTTATTGGCCCACAGGGTGGTGCCTTCATGTAATTGGATGATATTGTGGCAGACCTAATTAGGGTTTGTAGTGGATCAATCTTGGCCCTTGATCTTGAATGGATTTTGGCCCTTCATAGTAATTGAACACCTATAAAAGGCCAAGGCCTTCTCATTTGTAACTCATTAGATTAAGATTAGAGTAGAATAGGAGAAGACTTGTTGAAGTTGTTGCCATAATGCTATCAAAGTAATTGTTGATTCATTGTTGGTCTTCATGGTGGATTACTTGTGTTGCTTTGAAATGTTGCATGGTTTCTTCATTTCCTCATGTTAATTAGAAGTAGAGTTTAGTTTAATGAAAGATATTTTGGATGCATCTTTGGTGAACTCACTTAGACCAAACCACTAGTTGTTTGTTGATTGTTAGTACAGCTTGCATGGTCAAATGGCTTATTTATGAACTTAACTTCGATTATTGCTTGCACATTGATATGCATCGATGGATTGTGTTAATGGAATGGTGGTTGTTTGAACATCTTACATTTACCTTCGGAAATTGCACTAGCTTGGTTGATCTCGATGGCTAAACTAAGTCTAGTAGATTCACAAAGACATCTGCAGTTTCTTGCATTCTAGGAGTAGATTAGACTCTCTAAACCCTTTCCTTGCAAGTCGTTTGTTTGGTGAGAAAAAGTTAAAAGTCAAGTTGGTATCCTTTGAATGAATAGCGTACGTCCCTTTGTGATATCCAGCAAATCACAGCATTTCAACTAAGAAATTATCCACATTAAAAGGAACCTTGAAGTCACCTTATAATCTTTCTTTGCAGTCTTAGCATAAGAAGCGTTTTTATTCAAGAGACGATCAAATAATTAGTGTTTCACTTTGAAACATTGAGTGTTTGATTCTATATGTTGAAGTGGAACAAAACCCACATCAACAAGATTCTTCATTCATACTAAATGAGATGAGCTTAGGATGTGGCTATTAGAGTTGGATAGGGGACTAACTCTCCATGGAGACTGGGACACAAAGGGGCCACCAAGGTAACCTATGGGAGAGAGAAAAATACAAGTGAAAACATAATTAAAACTTTGGGGAAAACATGCTAATATGATAATTTTGTATGCCCCTTGCATGCGTTGAGTGTTCGAATAGACTAAGCACATATTGGGAAGGCCTAGCCGTCATTGGGGCGTTGATCTAGAATAACAAATCTCCTTGCCTAGTTGAGAGGACTACTTGGTTCCATGTGAGCCATTCCTTTGAGCTATGCAACAACACTCTTGTATTCATGGTCTCTAATACCCAACACCTTGTGTAGATTTGAGCAGTGACCCAATATGGTATATGGGCATTCTAGGTCATGTGACTATCTCCATGAGCATGATGGGGCGGACCTATGGGTTCCACATGGTCAGGTGGCATTGCAAACCGCCATTGGCTATAAATGGACTTGGATCAAGATTAGCATGGAGAGCTTTTCCTTCTTCCTCGTCACTTGTACGCACTATTTCTTTCATTCTTGCGAAGTTGTAAACAATGTAATTTGATCTAATGGCGATGTACTTTTATATATGTATATTGGGCACTCCATTTAGAAGGTTGATGTATTTCATATGATATAGTGATGGTTCAGAAGTAGTTTACGTGCACCATTGTTGGTACCGAGCACACTTATTAACTAATCTTTTTCATGAGCATAGGATGTCATGTGATGTCCCCATATTAGCAGGTTTCAGGAGTTGAGTTAAGTTAGCTCATCATCGCGACCCTCGTGAGCTAACATCTAGTTTTGATGGTTTCTGGTGTTCAACTGGCTATTTTTAGTAAGTCAGGAGAGTGAGTTTCTCTTTTTGGCAGTGCTCAATGGTGATGCCTTGGATCCAAGCTAAGTCACTGTTCATGGAGTTTAAATGATTAATTGCTTATTGGAAGTTATTAATTCAGTTTAGCTTAATTAATAATTTTATGAGCTTATGTTTTAATTGAATGGTGTGACCATGAAGCTTTTTAAGTGAAAAGTGTAAGCTTGAAGCTATTAGTCGTTGGGTGTGAAGAAGAAGCTTTGCGCTTTCAAAATGATATAAAATAAGCTCTTGAAGAAAATGGAATTATTCTACATGTTGGATTGAATTGAGAAATTGATCTCCTTGAGGGTTTCGAATTTATCTAAGGCTGAGAACGATTTTCTTTGGCTTGGAATTTTGCACTTTGAATCATTTTAATAATGGTGAATTATGTATTTGTTTTGCTGGGTTGAATCTCTTGAGCTGGCGACTGCATCTACAGGCAGCAAGTCTTGTTTTGGGGCTGCAATTATATAATTAGAGACCCGCAATTCATGTATGTAGGGCTGCGTATTCCCACACTATGCAGCGTCGAGGTTTATAGAGGCTACGGGCTCTGTATTAGTGACTGTGTTCTTGTTTGAGGCAGTGAACTTCTTTCCAAGAGGCTGCGATTACCTTTTGAAGAGCTGTGATTTCCTCTAAAGGTGTAATGACCCTTGCTATAAAGGCCACTAAAACCCCAAATCTGAACTGAGACAATTCGTCAAACAGTTGGCATGCACTTGAATGGTCTTGTTTGCAATGATGTGTTTCAAGGTGTTTATTTGTTTTGGGCACCAAATGTTATTGAGATAACAATACCAATATGAAATGAAATGACAGTGCAAAGCCAATATATCATGAACTACTCAAATCTGATTGCAATGTAGGACTGATTCAAGCTATTACAATGAGCATTGATAAATGACAACCAATAGAATATAACTAGATCAACCCAGCTAGCAAAGTCTGATGACTATTCTCAGAATGACTATGACAATCTTCAGACTTCAAGACAATTGATCTAACAACGAAGTCACATATATTATAATCAATACTAAACTCATTACAAGTGTGGCACTGACTGATTATAATGGACTGTTCTGTGCACATATAAGGACCATTACTAAACAAGAACTTGGGTAATTACATGTCCTAACAATGCATTTCAATATACTGATTTCATAATCATATCAATGACTGATTACAGTAGCAAATGATGTAATAACAGTGACTGTTCAAGTCTGAGAACATATAACTTTTTTTTACAATTTCATTGTCAACAAATGCATCCAAAATTTACATGAAAAGAACCTGATTTTCGCCCCTGATATCTGAAGATCACTGCTGATGTCAAGTGGACTGGAACAGTCCCAAATTGCTCCCACCACACCTGTCGTACTGCCTGCAAGTACAGGGCCGTACCAGGCCGTACTGTACGGCTCTGATATAAAAATCTGAGCCCAGTATCAAGTGCCGAAAATGATGGTAAATGGGGCGCCTAGGGTATAGGGACCCTCCCACAAATGCATAAAAATATCCTCCAAGTAGATATGAAGTTATGAACAAAACTTTGATTCCAGGGCCTGAGACTGAAAGTCTGAAAATGTGTCAATTTGTCTTCAATCTTTCACCACACTGATTCACCAATGCAATAGGTGAATTTAAACCCTTATTCCAACCACAAACAAACCCTTACAACGAATTCTCAATGAAGTACCAATGAGATGGCTGAGTACCAACTCCAAATTGCAACCCTTCAGTAGGTATTTCACTACCTCAGTTATGCCAATCTAGGGGAGTTACCGTTCCCAAAGATCGAATAGTATTTGCAGACCAAAGACTACAAATTGCTTCACAATGAAGTAGAAGAAAATCCAAATCCAAGCATGTAGAAATGATAGCCCAAGCCCCCCTATTTATTCTTTTTCTTGAGAAGTTACTAGAACTTCTAGAAACATCTAATTATAATGTACTTTATAATAAAATAACATTATAATAATAAAGTACATTTCTCAACTCAAAAATATAACAATGTAGGCCAAGATGTCTCATAACCGAATGTAGGCCCAACTAGACTGAATGTAGGCTCGAACTGTATTGTAGGCTCGCTTCTGGACGTAGGCTCCACTACAACTGCATGTATGCCTCAAACTGGATGTAGGCTCTGTCGAATGTAGGCTCTGTCAGCAATAAGCAATCAAATGATCCACACAATGACTCTCTCTCCAAACTATTTGCCTACGAGAGTCGATGATAGGCAAACCCGTCATGAACGAACATGTCTCTAGAAAGGGGACATGACAAAAGGCAGTGTAATACCTCCAATGGGCTGCGATTTTGTATATTGGTAGCAGCGATTTTTATATTAAAAAAGGTGCACATTTATGGTTGTTAATTTGAATTTGTATTTGCTAGACAGCATTGTATATATATTTGCAAGAAATTAAAATAGATTTTCAGCTTGTGCATTTAGGGTTTGCAATTAGTTTACATTTCCATATATTGTCAAAAAGCCCAAAAAAATCATATATGTTCAAAAACAAAAAAAATTGCAAAACAATTAAAAAAAAACACCTTCCATCTCGTCCTCCACTCCTCCCTCCATCTCTCCCTCCATCTCTACCACCAGCCCTACTACCAGCTCGCAAGTCTTCAGCATAGAGCCAGCAGGGCTCGTTACATGTTACTTGAGGTGCCTAAAATGAACATAGATGATGTCATTTGGTGTCATTGAGTGTCTTAAGGGTGTCTTATTCCACCCTCATTGTTATCTTGTGAATTCAATAGAATTCGAGTGAATTCAGTTAGGATTTGTGTGTGTGAGTCAATCCATGTCCCAAAGTGTCCTAATGTGGTTTTTAGGTAAATGGGACGTGTTTGAGTGTGTTAGAATCCAATTTAGGAAGTTTAGGGTGAATTGGACATGTTTAGGGTCCACCCCAACTACCCTTTCTTGTAGGTGTCACCTAGTGACTCAAGGACGCTTTTGCACACTCTGTCCCTTTTTTTATGATTTCTCCCAATCCAAGTGTCATCAATGTATTTTGTTTTCACCAACGTGTCCAAGGGGTCCTAAAATGAAGTGGGGAAGCTCATTGCCTTGGACATTTGCGCATCCAAAGGACAATATGCAAACATTGGTAACCAAAGGACATTAATGTGTTTTTTGGGACACTACCATGACTCCACTGGCGTGGCCAAAGGACAAGGGTGTGTCCTGTCATGGTCCTGTTGGCGTGCATGTGTCCTTCTGGGGCGTTTTTGTCCACTATGGGCGCCCATAACGTTAGATCGAGTCCAATAGGGTATTCGGGGTCTCGAGAGCTCAATTTGACCTCAATGAAGATGACAGTCGGAGCTCAAGGTGTTTGGGAACCCTCTGAGGGGTCTAGACTAGTTTTAGAGTAAGTTCGAGCGGTGTTGATGGTGTTTGAGAGCACTTCAGTGCTTGTCAAATCCCATTCGTCACACCTAGGAACTAGGAAAAGATCCAGTTTTCTGAGTTAAATTCTGAGACTTCAAGGAGGGTCTTGGGTGACTCTAATGAATTCGTGTAACATGTATAATGTGTTAGAAGATCTTTCCCCTTGCTTGGTTGAGTTTCATGGCTTTAGGTCTTCCACTTGTGTAATGTATCTTGGCAATAATTTGACGTAATCTTGAGGTTTGAGCTCTAGTTCTTTGTATGTTGCATGTGTTTAATGTAATTGTTTCAAAAAAAATTATTCCATGTATACTTATGTCTGTTTAGCTCATTATCCTCAAGGATTCATTGGCAGGGCATTTACAAGCGGTCCTCAACTACATGTACAATATGAAATATATAGGCTAGACATGTTGGTTGGTAATGCCAACTGTTAGTAGCTGCCGATTAGCCCACAAACTTAATTACATTCATTTTATTTTGTTTTATTTTATTACTTCCCAACTACATCCACATTCTCACTCATTTGCTCTAAATGAAATTACATGACATCAATTTATGCTACTACTTTGAATAATGAATAGATTGTGTCTGCATTCTAAAGAGTGTGTTTATAGGGTTGGGGTCAAGGGGTACAGTCCTGACAATGGATTGAAGGGAGACTATCTATAGTTGGCACTTGTCCGACGTAGGGTCTCAACCATTAAGAGAGCATTCAACCTTTAGGTTGAGAGGTGAGTGATAGTGGACTGGTCAATTTTGCAAAGCAAAATCCAGAACCTTTAGGCTGTCAACTGCCTCTTGGTGTTAGCATCGAGGAGGAAAAGGAAGGCGAGGAACTTCTCCACTCAACCAACTGGACAGAAGTCAACTGCCAGCCTTTTAGTGTTGGGATCAAGGATTAGCAGGGCCTTCAGGCACTTGAGATAGTAAACTACCTCCTGAATACATGAACAGTTTTTTCTGTGTATGAAGGAAAGCATTTAACAATAATTTCTAATCATGTCATTTCTTTTTTCTTAAAATAACAAATCAACAAAATCAGAATTCTAAATTGAACTCTTTTCAGAGAAGAAGAAACAGCATATCACAAGAGCCTTTTATAGTGATTGACAAATCCACAATAGTAGAACAATAACAAAGCATAAGAGGTCTAGTCATCTGATTGAATAAGTTAATTTAAGATTCATTTGTACTAATGTAAATACTATTTTTCTAAGAAAATAAAGATATTTATTTGCATTCAAATATGTCAAATACTTGCTTACTCGTTTCTAAGGATGGCTTACCTCTAACTTCTAAGGATGAAAGGGTCATCTTGGAAACTTCATCAAGTTTTTCAATGGCACCACTGATATCTCCTCTGTATTGACCATCCATATGTTCAGATATTAAAGGTATGCAAATTAGAAGTATTTTTAGACAATATTGCAAAAATCACAATGAGTTTTGAATTATCTATTGTTCTCAATTAAAAATTAGTTTGTAATTGGAAGGAGACCAAATGAAAAATATGAACACAAATCATAAGCAGTAACAGAACAAGTTGTTACTGACACGATGTCCCCGTTCCAAAATAGAATTTAATGATAAATAATTTTAAAATAGTAAGATTTTATTAACTAAATAATATTCACAAAACAAAGACTTAATAAAAAAATAATATTTAAAGATTAATAAATAAATAATATATTATTTAATCTATTATTAATATATTATTAGTTTCAAGTCAATACCATTAATTATGAATAGATATAATAAATAGATATCCTCATCATTCAAGACAAGGAAGGAACGATTATTTCCAAGGTTGTGCCTATGCTAAGAGACCGAGACAAATTGGAAACAAATATTCAAGGTTATGAAAGTAACAGTAGTAATATTAAAGAGGACGATGATCAGATTTAGAGATTCTATTTGCATGTAATGTAATTATCGATGAGGCAACTGACAATGATCATAGATGGATATCTAAGATATCAAAAATATCACAGATTCAATAATCATACGAAGACCAGAATATATAAGTCTACAAGTCAAACTTATACGCAGTGAACCCACATTGATAGAGAAAAACTTATCGGGCCTCATACTGGCATCGCTACAGAGGAAGACTACGTGAACGATGTCCATTGATTACATACACCCAGCGCCCAGAAGGGAGAATGACTACACCTACATCAATGATCAAGGGAATAGGTAGGAAGCAAATAAGAGATTAAAGCATCAACTTACTACTTGACTTAACCAATCAGCAAGAATTAACTAAGATTGGTTAATGGCAGTTGCCAGGAGTTATTACTAATCATTAACAGAGGGCGTCATTAGCTTAAGGTAGTGAAGAGTCGCAACCCCATACTCCAACCTTTTAACAGCATATTAAAGTGGAATCATGAGAGGATCAGGAGGATATATAGGAGAGAAAAGAGGGGATAAGAGATTCTAAGGGATCATATCAAACAGGAGAAACAATGAATGTTTTTATACATCTTGGGGTATTTGATCGAATAAGAATTAAGAAATAGCAGAAGCTCGATGGACAGCAAAGTGTGCTGGAGGAAATATCTACATTGGTTCTGATCAAGGGTCTTAGAAGGAAGAAATACTATATTGATAGAAAACACATCAATGGAATTATAGCTCAGAAAATATATCGAATACTTATTAAATGGATATAGATTGGAGAATAGGAATCGTATATATAGAGTATTTTTATATATAAATAATAATGAATCAGAAATATATACACAGATTATTATATATATTACGTTTAAATATATATTAATAATATTGAATCACATATATATATAAACTATCTAGATAATAGAATATCTAAAATATAAAAGATAATTTTGAATTATATAGATATCAAATATAGATCTGAAATATATATATTTATATATAGTTAGTTAGATAGATATCAAGTATATATTTGAATATTCTATTATATATCGTGAATTATCTAATATATCTATTATAAGAATGAACTAATATATGCCCATCAATAAAAGAGAAATCAGAATTATATATCAATTATGTTATATATATATTTACTTGGTCAATTCCTTAATAACTCAGTAATCACCATTAAGGGGATAGGGAGTGTGTACGAAGAGGCGGGTAAATCAGTCACATGATGGAAAGATCCCAAGATAGGTAGAGCCTTGAGGGAATCCACTTGTAGACTATGCAAGTGTCCTAGTACAGTAAATATACCATCTTTCTTAAGGTCTGTGATTAGGAGTGAAGTAAGGAATCAGGGCTTACGTATTATGAATTCATAATTTTTCTTAATATAATTTGATTTGAATGCCTAACGTGGTATATTAATCATTGAGAATCAACATTCTCCTAATAGTGGACATTACAAGCTGTCATTCCCAAGTGCGATTCAAACCCTAATTGGGAATTTGAGAGTAAATTAAGTAAGACCCTATTTGGGGTCATTACACATTACATCTATTGGTGTTTCAGCAATGTTTACGCATGTTCTCATAATATGAAAAAACAAACATTGGATCTATATGAACTGCTTCTATTCCACAGTACATCAGATCTACTTCTCTTGCATCACATAAATTACCTTTGTTGCTTACTTTATAGGGGTTTTGCCAAAAGCAGATGTACCATCAAATCTTTATCCTCCAATATAAACACAAATCCAACTTGTTTTCCTCATTTAAGTTCAATTTTCTTAAATGCAAGCATCCATAAACACAAAGAAATTAGGCATATTATTTGATTTCATACAATTCATTTGAAGTGATTGCAAACATAATGTATAACAAAACAGGAGTACTATAGACCAAATGCACAAACAAAAGTTGTAAATAGTAAACATATTAGACCCAATACGTATCTAATGCATTGACAGATTGTTGTCCTCAATTTTGAGATCACAAAATTGTGGCAACCCTACGGAATTTTCTTGTCAATTCGTAGGAGTATCCTCTTTGTTTTGAATGTTTTGATAAGTGTGTTAATAGAAATGATTCGTTATCCCTGAAAAAGCTCTTTGTAACACACGTTTCATGCGTTCTTTGTGTTCTTCTCTTTGTTTTTAAACTTGTTTTTCCCTTGAGTCGATAGCCCTTTTAATCACGCTCGTTTCAAGCTAACCTAGACATCAAACGGAGTTCTATAGCTCAAGTTATGATGTAAAAGGTGGGGTTTTTCCGGCTGACTACATATTCTTTAAAATCCTTAAAAGGTGGGGTTTTTGAAGTCAATTGCACGAATTCGAATTACATTTGATATATTAAATGGATTTTATAATTCATTTTCAAATTTCAACTCATTCTGAGTTGATTTGATTATAGTTTTTAATGCTTTCATAAAATTAGCTTTTAAATAATCTAATTTTATGTTACTTTATTAAAATACTATAGTTATATATTAAATTAATTCAAAATTAAAGACTTAAGTATTAAAGGTGTGATTTTTATTTCTTAGCGCATATTATCCTTGTGCAAATCACTTTAAAAATGTCACTTCTAAGTCTTTTTCATTAAATACATTGTTTTTATTAATGACTGCATGCATATTCTATGTAATTTCAAAACGTATGCAGTTGGATCTCTGAAAAGCGTATTTAATATTTGGTCAAGTGTTATTTTTGAATGCAATTGCATATCTACAATAACATATTTTTACTTCCCAGGTGGCTTTTTCTTTATAAAAGTCATATTTATAAAGATATGTATATGTAATTGAAAAATGCGTATTCATTTCTTTATTATATTCTTCTCTTGGTGTTAAATTTTAAGTGTATTGCATATACTCTCTATGTGTTAATACATTTAAAACATGTCCTTCCTCTAGACGTGATTTTTAGTAGTTATTACATATGTTTATTGTATATGTAATGACTATATAAAAAGAACGTTTTTAATTGTCTTCCCTAGACGTTTATTTTCGAAGCCTTTGCATATAGTTCATTATGCAAATGAACTTCTAAAAAGCGTTTTTTATAATATCCTTATAAGGGTGTCGATTTTAGGAGCCATTACATATATGTAATGCCTTCTACTTTCAACGTTTTTATACATGCAAATGAAGCCGTCATTTTAAGAGGTCATTGCATATGTTTTTCGAGTTCAACTTTATGCATATGTAATCGAACTTCCAAATCACGTTTTTAAAAGGCTTTGCTGGGCATCGATTTTTAATGCCCTTGCATATGTTAAAAGATATGCTAAAGGTATTTTGAAACAACGTTTTTATACATATACCCGAGATGCCTTTTCTCCAAGCATTTGCATATACAAAAGACTTCCATTTAAAACATTTTCAGCTTCTTTCTTTCATAGGGGTCGGTTTTTTTTTGGAGGAGATACATATGTATCAAGACATGTGTATAATCATTTCTAATCAGCGTTTTTAATGCTGAGATTGAGGCGTTAATATCGGGAAGTTTTTACATGTGTCTTTGTATCCAAAAATGCGTTTCCAGCATTGTATTGTATAGGCGTCGATTTTTAAGAGAAATACATATGCTGTTTGCAATTTACAACATATGCATTTTTGAATAAACAGCCCGCTTTGAGCCATTCTTCCTTCAAATTTCTTCATTGGAGAAGGATTTTCAGCATCAATGATCATTTATCCAGCCTATGAATCAATTTGGTAAGCTTTTATGAATTTGTTTTATCATTTTTGATCGGATATATGCCCTAGACGCCATTTTTCTTTCTCATTGCATATGCAAGAGAAATAGTCAAACGGTTGCTATTTTCGGGCATTTTTCTTCTCATTCTTCCCCACTTGGCTATGTATGATCATTGACTGTACAAGTTTAAGGGAGAGAGACTAGGAATGTGATCTATTTATACTCTTTCTATCCAATCTTTTCTAAATCCGGGAATCAATTGGATTTATTTCAGATTTGGCTCAATATTTTGAGAGAATTTTTCTTGAGGATTGAGGTAACTTCTTCCTTGCTCTTTTCCTTGTTTTTCTTCCAAGTTTATTTATTTTACATGTAAAGCTTTCAATTTTGATTTACATGCGATTGAATATATGTTTCTTCTACTTCCGTCTTCATTTCTCAAAGATGCATGTGCAAGAGCTTCATCTTTCTTGCATATGCAGTCGGGATTAAAAACCCCGTTCTATGAAAGAGACAAACCAAATGCAAGTCATTCATGTGCTATTTTCCAAATCCACTTGCATAAAGCCACTGTCCCCACCACTGCCATATGACGTCAAACTCATAATGGTGGTCAATTTGACATTTCATTATAAAATGATATCCCTCCATTCATTCATTTTCCATTCATTACATAATTCTCGCTGTCCGCACATGTAATCACCTCCAAGGAACCCGTTTTTGGGTCTTCCTTATCATTTTTGAACTAAAATTCATTCACCTCTTCGCTGTCCTAAAGTTTTCAAACCATTCCTCTTGTTCATACCATTCCAAAATCCATACTTGTGCATCAAAAAGCATGCAATAGACCCATCCATGCTTATTTTTCTCTCGCTGTTCCCATGTGTAATTACCCATGAGAAACTCGTTCTTGAGTTTTCTTTGAGCTGAAAACCATCCATTTTCCCAAAAATCAGTCATCTCCATACGCCTTTGTCATTTTCTGATGAATCCCTCCCAAGAAGATGTTCTTATTTTGTGGGATTTCTATGTCACAGCTTCTTAGTCACATAAACTTGCTATGTCTGAAGGGATTGCACTTCCAAAAGAAAAGGAGAAGAAAAAGATGAAGTATCAGTACGACTCATATCACAATTCAATTCCGCCTTCACAGATTGTTTCATATTGTGACGAGGTCAGGGATATAGATGTTTCTCATATGAACTTTGAAGACTTTCTTCAAAGAGTAGATGTTGCGGCTACAGAGGACATGCTTTCAATCAAGCAGAGCAATGTACATCTTGTCTCTACATTTCCATTGGCTGCCCTAGAGCCAGAGTTTGTATTTGCATGTGCAAGGAATTTCGATTCCGCTTCTAAAACCATCAAGGATCAAGATGGTAAAACCATCATTAGTCTTGATCCGGAGACAGTGGATAGAATCTTCAAGGTGCCATTGAGTCCTGTTACCATCAATATCACCAAATAGAAGGCTCTTGATAGATGGAATGAGGACACTCCTTCATGCATGAAGTTCATAAATGAAAATTGGCTGCTCAATAAGAGGCCAAACATTGCAAGATGGCCCAAGGGGATTCGACGCACTGAATTCAAAGAAGAAATCAGTGACCTCATTACCATATTCAGTCACCTAGCGGGGTTAAAGACGTCAAACACCTTTGAGCCCTGGATGTATAAGTACATTTCTCTCATTGTCCTGTCAAAGAAAAAGATTTTCTGTGGAGAAATGATCAGCGATATGTTGTGTGAACAGCTTTCCCAAGTTGTAAACACTTGCACATTCTACATGAATTCATATCTTGTATATATCGCTGCCTCTCTTGGTTCTTTCTCTGGATTATCTACAAAGGGAGATAGGTCATTGATTCCTGTGTGGGAGTATTTTCCTCAGCTCGTGTTAAAGGCTAGCCGTTCTCACTACCGCAGGGTTCAGGATGCCTTTTATGGGCATTTCATGTGCATGTTTGATAAGAGTCTCCCAAACAGGCGTGTGTCAGATGAGGCATGGGTCAAGGTTAATGAATATGGCTGTTTATTTCTTCAGTTTCCTAGCTTCACCTACATGCGTGTAGGTTACTTCAAGGGAGAGCCACATACACTTTTGAGGTATCCTACAGACAAAATCATACTCATGGAGTTGGCCAGGCAACTCATGTCTGTCCAGATGCACCAGAATGCATTACATAGACCGAGTGTGGGGATTTCTTCACAAAATCCATTGAAGATTGGGGGATACTCCATAGACACAGTCCCCAAAGCCAAAAACATGGAGTATGAGCTTTAGAGAATCACCTTGAAGAAGTTCATGGCTAGGAGTCACTTCGACTAGCGAGGGCTCAACGACAAGATGAGGAGGCAATTTGTACATGTGTACAGATTGGAGGATATATGGATTGACCTCCGCACTGAGACAGACATACGGAGGATGGATTACCAATGCTTGTCTCTCAAGCAGATCATTGACTTCAACCTTGCAGATATCCCTCCAGGGGTTGAAGATGATGAAAACATCCTTGATCGTGATTATATCTGTAATCATGTTGAGGACTTGCCTATTCTGCTTCCTTCCTGGTCAGGAAAAGAGAGTGTCTCTATTTGGGATCGTTTCCAATCCATGCTTGCAAATACTAACATCTAGTTGAAACGAAGAGGGCTGAAAAGTATCAAGGTAAAGGCAGGCAAGGACTTTGATCATGGTGGTCCAGTTGGTAAGAGATCGGAAATTAAAGGAAGAGCCAAAGATGGCGCATCTTCTTCAACAGTTAATCCTGTATCCCGATCATATCCACTCTTCCTAAGCTTACCATTAAGGGAGGCAAGGACACTGGAAGAGTTCTCGAGGTCAAGAGTACAGAATCTGAAAGGATTCAGGTAGTATCCAGTGATGATGAGATGCCTGATTCACCTAAGCTATCTTCACCAAATGTACCTCCTCCTGTGGATAATTCAGCCACAACCATAGTTCTTGATTCAGCACTAGCATCAGATGAGTCTCCTGACTCACCTTCGAGTACGGCTGCAGATGAATTTACTACAGGGTTGACACCTATGGATTCAGTATTGGTGACACCTGCATTACCAGTCTCATCAGTCGCTCCTTTTGTCATACAGGAGGAGTCCTATCACAGCTTTGAGAGTGTGTTTGACGCATACTCTATGATCATTCCTTCAATGGTTACCTCCTCTATGACGGTGTTGGACACCACTTCAGTACAGGTAGAGCACTTCATATCTGAGGTTACGCATGGTAATCCTACTCCCATGGCAATCCTGACAGAGGCTCCCCCTCTTGTTGCCACAGCTGCACAGACAAATCCGGTCACCACTCTGGCCGTTGCATCTACAAAAGCAACTTCCTCTTCTTTCTCTTTACCTCCTTGGCTCACTGCCATAACACAGAAAAGGAAGAAGGAAGAGATTCCTTTGGAAGGCTTCGATTTCAAGCATGCTACTAAGCCGAGAGCTCCCAAGAACAAGAAGGCAAAGACAGTCTCAAGGGTTGTGGTTGAGGACAATTCCAAATATGCTGAGATTGCTGAACTGTTGGTTGATGAAATAACAGAAGATGGGCAGCCCTTTGATTTCAGAATCACAAGGGTGGAACTAGGAAAGCAGACACGTTTGAGTTGCCAACAGGATGCTCAAGACGTTGTTATGCAACTCTCACAAAGAAATGACCAGCTTTGGGAGAAAAAGAATAAATTGAAGGATAAATTGGAGGAGAATGCACGCTTGCTCGAAGTCATCAGTATGATGAATAATTCCCAGAATGTTGCTCCTATCTCAGTTTCACATCCTGAAGATTATGATAAACGTCATAAAAAGGCAAAGGCAGTTGATGAATGGTGTGCACAGATTAAGACATAGGGTACACAAGTGATTAAAGATTCATTGGAAGTCTTGAGGCATATACGCATCACTGCTAATGAAATAAGGGAACTTATTTCATCTTTCCATCAGTAGTTGGGAGTTCTGAATGATGATCTAAATGTGTGGAAAACTTTACAAGAACTTGACCTCAAAAAGTTGTGCCAGCTTGAAGTTATCTCTTCTGCTGATTCATACTTCGAATCTCTTGATTTGATGGTTAATAAGGAGAGCGTCTTGGGTAAGTTGATCACAGATTTACAAGCAGTTTTGAACTCATGGGATGAACAAGAATGTCACATGATAAAGGAGTTTGAGAAATTGTCCTATGACGTTTCTTCAAAGGATGGTGAGCTGATCGAAAAAGGGATTGTGATGGCAAGGTTCTTGGAAATGGTTCACTTTCACTTGGATATAGATGACTTCAGTCCTGCTGATTTTGATTGGTTTATGGAATGTAAAATATCCTTAAATCAGCTTCAGAGACAAGTGACTGGGTACACCAAATCTCATATTTTGCGCAAGGCTATTGCAGTTGCTTGTCACACAGGTGCACCGGATCCAACCATGATACATGAGTCTCTACGCAAGTTTGAGGCTTATGTAAATACCCTTTGATGTATTTTCTTAAGTGTCTGGGACACTTTTTCCTTGTTTTATAGAGTGTTTGACAGATTACATGTAGTTCATGTAATGGTTGTAAATGCAGGAAAACATATTCCTGTACACAAGAATTATGTAATCATGTTGCAAGTGCTTTAGGCCTTGTAACATTGAATAAGTCAAAGTAGTTAGTTTGTTGAATACGTCAAAGTGGTTAAGGGTTTCCCCTTTTCTCTCCACTTTTCTCTCTTCTATTTTCCTATATAAAGAAGAGAGTTCTTTGTAAATATTTTTATCTTTTGTTGAAGCAAGCAAGGCTATATTTGAGAGCTTAAGTGATGAAAACTTTGTGTTTCATTGTATGAGTTATCAAAAGTGAATAAAAGAAACAAGATTCTTCAAACTTTGTGTTGTAGATCTTGAGATTGAATGGTGTTTTCTTACATTGCATTGTTCAATCTTTCTTAAGTTCATTTCTAAAGCTAAGCTTGTATACATCATTGGAGGTTTCAATTCATCTTCTGAGAGACTTTGAGCTACAAGAGGCGAATTGCTATAATAGTAGTGGCTGCAAATACTGGGAGTTGAAGACTTTGAGCTTCAATTTTAAGTATTTTTCTTTTATTTTCAGGATCACTAATGAGAGACTTTGAGCCTCACTACTAGTTCTCGTTATCTCAAAATAGGATTAATCGCAAGAGACTTTGGGCCCTTGTTATTAATTCACCAGATATATTAGTAACTGCTGCCTTAGGAGTTGTTCTTACGTCAATTGCTAAGTCACCGGTATTATCGTAGCAATAGGTAATCTTTGTAGAATTTATAAGTTGTGTTTATCTGCAGATCCTTTCCTGAAAAAAAAGGAAAAGATTAGAAGTATCATCCTTATTCCATTTCAGTTGAAATCCTGCTGAAGCCACCTACGGTAAGAAGGGAGCCTCCCCTATTGCTGAGAGGAGAGATTTATCTCATTACATTGTTGTCTAAAGTCACAATTTTGTAAGGTGTAGTCTTAGTAGCTTACAAAATTTTTAGCCAACACAGATATAAACAGATCCAATGTACCTCTATGTGTATGACATCACAAAATACTAACATGACAACTACAACTTGCAGCTCCTCTATCTCTATCACCTTTGATCCAAAAGGGTGAAGAGCAGTAGATGTCATCTTGAATCCCTCTCAAGTTTTAGGTAGGATTCAGGAATGAACAATGCTCATGTCTGATCATGGTGGAAAGAGGTTTCCTAATGATTTGAGGCTGCAGATGCTATTCCTCTTTGTTCCTTCATAAAAAATTGTAGAAGAAAATGAAATATGGATAATGGCCAAAAAAAAGGGTTTTAAGAATTACAATCTGTAACTCACTATTCAAATGAAGGTGAAATAGGATTTCTTATATTGTTTAAACATGTAAAATATATGGTCAGGTGAACAAGTAGAGCAAGGCAAGGGAGCCAAATAAACTTCTACACTAAAAGCTCGGAAGACTTCTTGCTCAAAAATACTAAAAATCATATTCAAAATCTGGAAGTGTATGCATATGAGAAGAAATCAAATTCTTAAAAAGAAAGGACCTTTGTCAAGCAATGGCTACCATACCAAACTGTATATCATCTACAAAATTCCAATTTGAAAATCATTAAAGTGCAAACTAACAAAAAAGTTTAATACAAGAACAACAATACCAACAACAAATATTTGTACATCACGTGAGACTTTAATATAAGATCCATAAATTCCAGCTTCTATAACCTACACTTCTATAAAATGTCAAAGCAAGATTAATAAAGTAAATTTATTAATGTTATCTGTTGTAGGAAATAGTTAAACAATGAAATAAAATTTGTCAAGTATCTCATTCTTCAAGTCAGTAAGTAGTTTGCAAATTGAATAGCTTGAGTATGCAATGTCCCCATTTTCAGTCACTACATTATTAATTTATTGTAGCTGCCTACGGCTTTCTCAATGACCATCAGCCTTGTCTGAGAGGATGTGTGATGCTGGCAATGAGCTCAATTGGTCTAGAGGACTACTCTGCCACTTTTCAAAGTGAATTCCAGCTTTTGGTTGGGTCTTCAAGATTCTTGGAGAGAGCGCCTTTTTATGGTAAGTCACCCAGTCAGAGCCAGTTTTCATTATTTCTCATTGATATCACCCCAGTGCTGTTAGATTTTGATTTCGATACTTTTGACAATTTTCGTAACTCGGTTGTATAATTGACTTTCACTTATTTATTTTATTAAGGTTGGTATATTTAATCAAAATAATTAATTAGCACCTGTGTTATAGCTTGTTGGAAAGAGGATGAAAATTTTTAAATCATGGAGGCATCATTGTGGGACCTTGTGTATCAAATATTGTCATTATTTTGGAAAGTGTCTTCTAGATTAAAAAAAGAGCTTTTTAATTAACTAAGTTGTCGATTCAAGTACGGATAGATAGGTATGGCAAAAAATTTCCTTGGCAAGGCTATGGATACATCCATATGTACATACATACGTACATGTATGTATGTATATATATATATATTTATATATATGTTCAAACATGAAAGTTATAAATATAAAAAGAACAGTGATACTCGTAAATCCATAATTGCCAATAAAATTAGAAATAAAATACCTCACATATCATATTCATATTTTCTTCATCAGAAGCATCATACACAGTCTTGAGTACTTCATATTTTGCTTGTAAATATTTAAATGCTTAATACAGATATTTTCTTGGAATATTCATCCTAAGATTTGATAAGAATTTCACAGTAATGCATATTTTATTTCATATGCATGCACAAATTTTGGTATGTTTGTGTGGTAATGGTAATATGCTTCGAAGCTAATGAAATGAATACTAAATTCAACACAAATAAAATCATATACCTCAAAACTTGATGAGCCAAAGTGGAGGAACCCTTCTCCACTTGATTTTCTCTTTGATGATGGACTTATTCTATATAATGTGGAATGCTCGCAATAATCAACACAACAATGTACGAATTTCTAAGATGATTTTGGCATAATCTCATTAACATGAAAGTAGATGATTTGTGAAGGGAGAAGGCTCCAGTTTATAGAATTGGGAGAGGTGGAATGGACGGTCAAGATTAAAAGGCTTATGGAGGACTAGGATTGAATGTGAGAGGATGAGTTGGATTGAAGTCATAGCCTTGTTACATGTAGCAAGGCTTTGGGAAGAACACTTGCCATGGGGAAGAAGGCAAGGTGTGCTCACACATGTGTGAGCAACCTTGGAAGATGAGAGTGACAAGTGGAGACAAAAAATGGTAAAAAGTGGAAGAGGTGTAAGAGAGGAAAGGTGACAAATGGAGAAAAGAGGAAGTGGTAGGGTGGCTATATGGAGAGTGGTCATCTCACACGTGTGAGCACCAAATAAAATATTTGGTTCACATGTTGAGTTGGAAGAGTGGGAAGAGAGGGAAAGTGGCTAGTGTGTATCACATGTCATATATGTGTCAAAGGGTAGAATTAAAAATTAGAGGAAATGGTAACATGTGAGAGAAGGTGAGTTCAAAATGAGAAATGTTAATGAAAGTCAGTATCAAGGAGATTAGTTAATTGATCAAGTATTAATTAACTAATTTGGATTTAGAAGAAATATGGCAATTAGGCTAAAGATTAAGTTTAAGATTAATTAAACTTTAGGAGGAACGGTCAGAATTATTTAATTAATTAAAACCAATTGAACTTTAGGAGGAACGATCAGAATTATTTAATTAATTAAAACCAATTGAACTTTAGAAGAATAAAGCGAAATGTAATTAATTATTTAAATTAATTGCATAAAGGGGAAATAATAATTAATTAATCACTAGGCTTTAGCAAAATAATTAGGGATAGAAATTCAAAAATAATAATTAATTAATAAATTTGCATTGTCAAATTTAGGGAATTTAGGGTGTCTATAGTTTGCTTGGTATGGCCCTTGGGTACTTCCTGGGTCAAGGACCCACAGTAAACCCAAGCACCCAAGAAGTACCCAAGCCATACTCAAAACCATATCCATACGCAAACGTACCAGGACCTAAGCTTTACCGATAATACCTAGTAACATAATTAAAAGCGAATTAGAAAAAAGTCTTCCAAAAAGTTTGGCGGGAAAAGTATATAAGGAAGTTCAAAGATCTCATTTGCATTATGCAAATTATTTCTTTTTCTTTGGTGAAACCTTTGTGGTTTTGTGGGATTGGACTTGGTTCATCTCAGCCTTCTGGAGGACAGAAACTCTCTTGGAGAAGATTAGCCACAGTGGTGAAAGATACTCCCTGGTTAGTATTGTGTGATTCATTCAAAGTCACAGTTTGTGGAGGAGAGGTTTGCTACCAAATTTTATTCATAATCTATGTAGAGATTGCTTGTGTTTTGAAAGTTGTTGATTAGATGTAGTGCTTCACCTAAAAGAAAATATGAAGCAAATTTGTGCCAGATTTCATATTTGACGGACTATGGTAAGTGGTTCGAGGTTCTTGGAGAATTTTAATTGCTGTAAGCTTTTTATCACCTAGAGCATTATTTTTCCTTGGTCGCCTCTTCCCTCTTGGATCTGCATTGAAGTTCCTTCCTTATCCACCCTCCATATAGCTACGTGACTCATGATAGGGGCATTTCAATGAAATTTGCAACCTCTTTATGAGATGTTTCAAGAATTAGAGAAGGTATGTGGAGTTAACAAAGGTAGTTGCACCATCTTTGGGTGTTTTTTAATACACCATATGATTTGCATCGGGTACACAGCCTTCTTCACACTGATGTGAAGATTTTAAAGCTGGTTTTTGGATGCCAATACACTTATTGTGTAGAGTAAGGGAAGAAATTAAAGGAGAAGGGTGTTGCTGTTTGGTGTGGTTTGAATGTAATTGACAGGCAGTTCCATTGAATTATCCACTACAGCACTCTTTATGCAAGTAATAGCAGCAAGAAATTATATGACAGCAGTCTTATTGCATTGTTGGTCATCACCATTTAACTTGTAATGCTGCTGGTGCACTTCTGAGATTGTAGCAGCAAACTCTTCCATCAAAGATCATTTTATATACTGCTGGAGTTAAGGTCAGAATTGTGTTACTATTCTTGTTTTTTGCTTGCAAAGTGTTTGATGATTTGTTTATGGTGTTTTTCCAAGCGTTATTATTTATTAATTGAGCAAATACTATCTCAAACTGCATATTGAATGATCACAAACTCAAAACACATTGAAACATATCAAATTCAACAAAAGAAAAGTGTTTGAACGAAATGCCTGCATGATAGAAATCAGTAATCTTTGTGGGTGTTGGAAAAAAAATTGTTTTCAAAATTGGGTTGAACATTACAGACTATAAGATTTAGCTTTTCCAAAAATTAATCAGGATCTAAATTTCCAATAAGACTTCAACTATTAGACTCTAGCTTAAATTTAGCAAAGGCTCAGTTCTGGTATGCAAAGATGCTAAAGCCTTGTTCAATAAAGGATGAGATGCAGAAACAAGGATGAATTGATTTGTCAAGATGTTATATTGTTAGATTGAAAAGGAAGACTTGACAAATTATGTTTGTTAGCCAATTCATTTCCTATTCTGAAAGTTCTAAAATTTCATCTTGACTCATCCAACTGTCATAATGAAATTTAATGACTTGAAGATTTCTAACTATCAGCCTGGAAACATAGAATTAGCATATAGATCCTTGCGGCTGAAGCTCATTTAATAATAAATATACTGTGACAACAGATAAGCACAGAGACAGCAAAAAGCAGAATGGGGCATAAAGAAGATTTTAAAGGCCATTTCAATTTCCAATTGCCTCACCTATCTGTATAAAGAGTTGCAATTGCAAGTAACAACCTCCCTGCAGCATTGGCAGTTGATGTGTCAGCGCCTCGGAAGATTGAAAGCCCTTGCTCTAAGACACGCAATGCCTCTTGATATGATGTGGCTTTACATACAAAAGCAGTGTGTTAATAGAAGCTTCAAAAAATAAGGGCCAGCTACATGTACTAAGCATTACACGAGAATCTCAAAACTCTGGCCATGAAATCAACCCTGGTGTCAGCTTATGTCAGAGCTCTCATTATAAATTGCAAAACAGAAAAACTAAACTCATCAAGTTAATGATCATTCCATTCCACTATATGAAGATTAAGTTGAGTAGAACTTTTTCTATACACTGTCAAGTTTGCTAGTAACTTAGTAAGTGATCAAATGCAACTAGATATCTCATGCATTTCTCACTCACATGCCACCTCTAAATCTTCATTAGAGTGGTCTCAGAAGAAATTGTACTTCTAGACATGGAGAACAAACAAGGAATCCAATTAAGAATCAAGCTTTAAAATACTTTAACAACCAGAGGCCAAGAAACAAAAGTTAAGAGGCACGCTTTAGTTTAAAAAGATAGAATCCTAGCTAAAATTACACAGAGTTACATGATGATTTATTAACATTCAAATGCATAATTTTTAGTCAATCTTCATTGAGTCATATTTTGAGCCAATTTCTAGCAAATGCTCAACAAGTAATAATAACCTTAATGCAAGTAATAACCTACCTTAAGGGATTCCAGTAATTCTTTTCTAAATTATTTGCACCAGTGTTAGTTAAAGTAACCTACCTTAATGCACTTATGCAATGTATAGACTTATGCCCATGTGATGACCACCCCCGATCTGAAAAGCCAATTTCTGTTTTTTTTTCTGAATTTTCTGAATTCTGAATTTTTGGGGGGGGTTTTGAAGTTTTCTGAATGTTTTTGGTGTTTTGCAATTTTTCTGATTTTTTTTTAAATTTTTTTGATAATGATGATTAAAAACAGAATGATAACAAGAAGCAACTATAACACAAACTAATGAACATGCAAGAAACTCAAGACCTCTTTATTATTATCAATGTAATTGGGAACATACCAAGCCTAGATACAACAAAGCAAAGTAATAGCAGCAGGTCTGATCATGATCTTCAAAATTCTGAAAAAATTCCAACAGCATCAAATAGAACAAACATAACTCTCTATGCACAAACAAATCCCTTATTCTTCAACATCTAGGGTTGCCAAGCAACCTAAAGCCCTAATGCCAAACAGAGAGAATGATTGATTGCTGATGAAATCCTTGCTATTCCTGAATCTGTACATGTAATGTCCCCTTTTTGGGACATTAGAAGTCAATTAAATAATTAAATTCTAAGTTGTCAAATTATATAAAATTAAATGACAACTTAGTTTAATTATTTAATAAAGTATTAAAATGACTTTTATGGCCTAGTGGAAAATTAATAAAGTCATTTTCAGTTAAAAAGGGAAAATAAAGAGACAGAAAAACGAATAGGAAGAGACAGGCAGAAGAGAAATGAAGAGTCACAAGGTTGTGCTTTAAAAAAACTGTGACAAGCTCATTCTCATTATGCTTGGTTTATTCATTTTCTTTGGGAGAGCTCTGAGAGCTTGTTTCAATTCTAGTTTCCTGAGGACAGAAACCCTTGGGATTCTTTCAGCGGATTGGACGGAAACCCAATTCGTTTCTGGAGGGCGGATTCGTGACGGAATTCACAGCTGGGCAAATTTGAGAGGATTTTATCTGAAGACAATACTCGGAGAGGTATTTTCATATCTGAGAAATTAAGTTGTCACAATTTATCATTCTAGATTTCTATTTCAGTCTCATTTTATATGATTTTCAGTCTAATCTGTTGGATTAAAGAATTCAATTGCATGCAATTTGTTGTTTAAATTTTTGTGGCAAAATTGAGGAAAAATATCGTAGTGGGATATTACATTGGTATCAGAGCTAGTTTTCCTACCAGCCTGTGAGGTTTTATGAAAAACAGAGAAGTGCAACTAGGTTGCTCATTATACTTTGTTTGGTGTGGGAAAAAATAAAATATTCTTGAGGCATATTTGCGGGAAGTGTTGAGGAATTGGAGTAGTGTCTGATATTGTGGCTCTTGTGGATCCGACATTTCAAGGCGAACACAAAGTAAAGCAACTCGAAAAAAAATTTGGTGATGGAGTGTACTCTTGGAAGACTTTTATATATTGCTAGTTTGTCATCTAAAAAAATTCATTGATCAAATTTAAGAGAGCATTATTATATACTTGGGCGTCTATTATTTGGTGATGGCTAAAATCCAAGACGGGCTTCCCAACTAAGGTTTGGATTTCATTAATCATTTCCATATGGATGGTCTGGGAAATATTTTATTATCCCGTGAATATTAAAATGCCCAATACTGAAGAGTTGCGAAATTTATTATGCCAATAGTCCAAAATATAACATCTTGCTAGTATTTATTTAAGTGGGACCCGTTCAAAATCTTGGTGCACTTGGCTATAATCTTCCGATTAATATTTGTGATATTCGAATGTCATTCAAACGAGGAATTAATTTTATAGATTATTGATTTATTTTTGTATGTGGGCCCTTTGGTCAGCGCTTGAGGAGAAAGGATATACTAAATGCAGCTTTGTTTTAAGGATGATAAACCTTATGCTACTTCATCGGGCCTTTATGAACTAAATGGCGATGAATTAATGTGGGGGCACTTATGATTCTGAAGTTACAAACTTTTGATCATATTAAAGGTCACCTGAGATAATTACAAAGGCATACGATTATATGTTTTGCTGGTCATTATATACCTTTGAAGTGGTATGAGCGTATGCAAACAATGGTCGGTCTCTTCTAATTTTTCGTTCCTGTGAGTTATCGGGAATAATCTTTCAAAGGATTCGAGGCAAATAATTATAATTCAAACATTCTCATAATTATCGGGGTCCATTACTAGCATGCACATTTGGAGTTCTAATGTTTGTGTTGTAATTGTATTTGTCGTGGTCGGGTAACATTTATTGTGCATGCAGATTAAGAGTTTCTTTCCAACCCATGGACTGACAATTTCCAAATGCAACTATATTGGTGAACGCAGGAGGATCGCATGAATGGGATGAACTTTCTTCTTCAAAGGCATTTCATATTCTCTTAAGATTGACAGATTCTTGTGTGTTGGAGGTTTCCAAAGGTTCTTCTGCCGTTATTAATTTATCGGGCATTCTGGACTCTATAAGAAGTTCATTCATGGTCACCTTACCGTGAGAAAGAAGATTACAAACAAGTGTTCGAACCAGCAAGTCCATTGGATTGTTATATACAGTTAAATTTACAGTGTTCATATCTTCTTTCTGGCTGTAATATCTTGTCAGTATTGCCAGCACTCTATATTCTGGACTATACCGATTCAAGATTCAAGTTTGGGTTGTGGAGAGATTTCTTCAATTTTCAGTGTCTGTAATATCATGTTTGTACCCATAGACTACCGTTTCCTATAATTCTTGTGGGCATGAGTTTAGTATCAAGAGTTTGGGTGGTCTAGTAGTTACAATTCGAGTCATTCTATCTGAACATAGTTTGTACTCCTGTTGTTGGAGACGTTTTCTTGAAGATTCTACCCATTTTGGGTGTGGACAGTGACAGAGCGGGTTATCAAGAGCCTATTAATGTAGAAGAGGATCACTCGAAATTGCATTAGAAGTTATGGAATGCTTGAATGACATGGTTCCTTAGCAGAGTTTGTTAAATCACCACATTGGCTTATCTATTAGGCTTGATCATCTGAGGAAGAAGCACATACAAACCATGACAGAGCCTATCTGGGAGCGCAGGTAAAGTAAGGTAAGTTGCTTCTAAGAGAAGATATCTAGACAGGTATCAAACAAGTGAGTGGAAGTTTATTTGTTAGCTGTTGTAGCTGACGGTACAAGCATGGCTTAAAAGATTGAATGGAAGCTGAAAAGATTAAAGAAAGAAAGGGTTACATTGAGTCCTAATATAACAAAAAACATACACGAATGTCAATGATTGTTGTGCGTGTCAAATGTGGCCGGAACTGACCATATCTATTGAAGGTTGTAAAAACTAAAGATTTATTTTTAGGTTGCTGAAGATTTGTAAAAAAACAGGGGTAGCCCCTTACAGTGGGAACAAGTATATTGAAATTCTTGAAGACATTAGTATTAAGCAGAGCATTGGAAATAAATCATTCATTCTTCCTTGTTCAAGTTATCCACTTCTAGAACAACTGCTTGGATTTTTTTAATTGAAGAAATTTTGACAAGAGGACTCGGAAATTAATAGTTGCTACTGATACAATTTGTTCGTGTATTTTGATGCAAGGAACATAGTCTGCAAATTTTATTCATCAAAACTTCAGGGCCTCATGTGGTTCATACCTGGACTTTGCTTATGATTCTATGCCCACTTGTTAGTTGTTGAAAGCTTGGAGATTGGAAGATCTGGGTGAGTTTACAGGCAACAGTTTGCAAGGACTGGGTGATTGTTGTTTCGTCAAGGATATGTATTGACTCCAGGTTGCATTCAGAATGTCTGGTTCATCAAGCCAAATAAGTCTAAGTTTACAGTTTCAGGGTATTTCTCAGATCTACATTCTTTAAGGTAGCAATCTATTCAAGGTACTTGAAGTTTACAAATTCATGGTTGAATTCATGACACTCATTAAATGCTTGTTTAATGAATTTGTATCCGTTCATTGAAATAAGAATCAATGTGCCAAAACTACATGCATCAGCATTACACCTAAACTCAGGAAAGAATTGGTTGTGTGCGTGTTTGCAAACTGTTTGTTAAAATACCTATGTAGCTGAACTGGGGAAGTAGTGCAAACTTTGGTTGCTTTTTGGGGTAGCTCTTCACAGTGGTGCTAGTAGTGGTGGTTTGCAAAATTGGGTTCAAACAGGGGAAGCTTCTTACAGAACATATTGCAAGTTTCGGTGAAGAATAGCAAGGAATCTTACAGTGGTATTGCCAAGGGCACAGAACAAATTTATCACAGACGTGTAGCAGCTACCTAAATATATCGCCAAGGACAAGGAACAAATTCTTGAAGAAAAGCTCTACCATATAGAAAGGAAACTTGCATGTTTTTTGCAATTTGGAAGAAATAGAGAATTGCTTATCCACGATAGAACAACTAGGTTCTAAGGGAAAACAAGTGACCGCGATTCTTCTTGTGATTCCTTTGGTTAAACGAGTGTTGTTGAGACATTCTGATAGAGGGGTAAGAATTGCAGTTACTCTGTGTATTGTTAATGTTATGAGGATAACAGCGCCATGTGATCCTTGTAGCAAGGAAGTTATAAAGGAGATATTTTACTTGATCGTAGAAAGTTATCAAGGATTGGATGATACCCATAATCCATCCTTTGGTAAGAAAGTCAAAATTTTAGAATCAGTTGCAAAAATCAGAGCTTGTGTGATTATGTTGGATCTTGGTTGTGAAGGCTTAATTCTTGATATGTTTCATCACTTTTTGTTTGCTATTAAAAAATATCAAAAGCGAAATGTTTTATCTTCTATACAGTCCATTATGTCTTTGATTATTGGGGAGAGTGATGATAATTCTCAACTCTTCTTATCTACCCTATTGACTGTTTTGAAACAAGCACATGTTACTTCTTCTAATGCTCGTAATTTGGTTAACAATGTTATCAAACAATGTGAGCAAAAATTCAAGCCATTCTTAATAGTGGATAAGATAGAGAAAGGTGGAGCACTTGAAGTAACTATTAGTGAACATAAGAATGGTATGGACGAAGGAGAATTATTTCATGCATCCGTGGGGGTGAAATACACGAGTCTTCATGATAACAAGAAGGATTATGAGTATGCTGTCATGGAATCTTCAAAAACAACAGTGATTGATCAGCCACACAAGGGTATGAGTTCCTTTGATGATTTTCTATTTGAGAAAAATAATATGGTGGATGCATCCAAGGTTGAGGATTATGTGGAAGAAAGGAAAGAAGATTTGTTTTAGCCTATAAAAGATCCTGAAAAAGAAAGACAAAATTCAGTCATATGGGAAGCCTAGGAGGGATGAAGCCATTGGTATTCATAAGGACCACAAAGTTGAAGAAGACACAATCATGGATCAGCTACTTGGGAATTCGAAGGAGTCTCCATGCATTATGGCATCATATCTAGTGGTTGACGACTATAGGATTGATAAAGCATCTTTTGGATCAGCTAGTTTTGAAGCAGCAGTTAAGGAAAAGTATGAGGATATTCACTATTATGATGGTAATCCTTTTATCAAGCATGATGTTGACACTCAAGAATTGAGAATCAAACATAGAGAGCAGACTAATTGGATGAGGCATAGTGAAAATGTACATCTCAAGCTGATTGATAATTCACTATTTCAGATGAGTCCTGATTGGACATTTGATAATCCACTCTTCAAGTTGGATGAGAAAGTTTTTTCTTACTCCAGTGATGAAAATGAATTTGATTGCAGAATTTGGGACCCAAGTACAGTTTCTAGTGATGAGATATGGTCACAGGATTGGAGTGATGGATCAATTCCTAGAGCTAGTACCGCTGCCCACTTTCCAATCAGCTTACACATGAATTTGGATCATGATCAACAAATGAGATGGATAGATTCCTTAGTTCAGTGGTTGAGCTGTTCTTAGTTGAGGAGTGATGGTAGATATAATTTGATCATAGGTGATGGATTTTCAGCTACTCCTATGTATCTAGAGACTTCAGTGCTGCTAGTTGGGGGACACTCTTTGAGCACAACTCAGCTATTCTTCACTTGGAGGTTAATTGTCGATGCTATGGTTTCAATTGTTGACTGCAAAAGTAATACTGGGTTGCTAATCTTCAAGGTTGGTTTTGTTGAGTGGTGTTTACCTAAAACAGTTGGTTGGAGAAGCTGGAGAGATTTGTATCGTCTCCTCCTTGATAGAGGTTGGCATAATGATGAGCTCCCATCATCATGTGGCATTAGAGGTATCTATGGCTTCAGCTAGAGAGAGGTTCTCAGTTGGATTGAGGATGTTCTCATTCATATTAATAACACACGGCAGGTTGACTTGACTGATTATGCATGTGGAGTGATTTGGGATACTGGCATTGGCATGTTCAGTGCATTACTTTAGTGGGATCTTCATGTGTTGCTTCACAACTCCAGGCATGGTGATAATTATATTAGAGTAGCGCACCATATTGGTGGAGTAGCATTTCTGAGGTTGATATAGGATCCTGGTATTTGGTTTTGACATGCAAGTGCAAATTGCTTGAGGGCAAGAAATCTCCATGTAGGGAGGACTGAAATCTGTGCCTGTACCTGCCTCTATTATCAACACATTCACATTTGTGTGTTCATCCATCTAAGTTCCTCATCTTTTGTGCCTCAAAAAGCGTGCAATGGCATCTTTAACCAACATTCTATTAGAAGGCATTCAAAAGTTCAACGGTCGTAATTACAATACATGGAAGCAACACATGATGACAATCATTGAATACAAATGCCTTAACAAAATTGTTTTGGGCATGTCTACTCGTCCTGCAGATGGAGGCAAAGAGCAAGATAAATTTGATGAGCAGAATCGAGAAGCTGTCATGCTCATCAAACTTTCCATCATTGATGATCAGCTCCCACAAGTTCCTTCCAATAAGACAGTTGTAGAAATTTAAGGCCATCTGAAAAGTTTGCATGAAACCTCAAACAAAAGCCGTGCATTCTTTCTCAAGAACATGCTCTTTTCAATCATGATGGATGATCAAGTATCCCTACAGGAGCATCTCAATAAAATCAAGGATATTTGTGATGAGTTGGAAGCCATTGGATGCAAAATGGAAGAAGACATGGTGGTGATCACCCTGAAGAGCCTCCCATCTTCCTATGAGCACTTTGTTGAAACTCTCAACATTGCTTCCACTTATTCTGATGTTTCATTTTCTAATCTCTATATAATGCTTCTACAACAAGATCGCTAGAAACAACAATTTGGCAATGATACCAACTAATCTTCTAACACTCAAGTCTTCTCAACTAAATCCGCAGGCAACTATCAGTTCTCTCAATCTTCTCAGCAGAATTCTTCTGCTCCGTCATTAGAAGGCCCAAAGAAAAATGTTCAATGCAACTACTGCCATAAGTTTGGCCATATGAAGTTGGAGTGTCGGAAACGCTTAGCTTCTCAAGCCAAGCAAACTAGTTCACAACCTCAAGCGCATACTACGGAGCACACTGAGCCAAGTGAATTTGTCTTTTACACCTTCATGGCTAAAAGACCCGCAAATCGTGTAAAATCCTCTGCCTAGTATATTGATTCAAGTGCCTCCCACCACTTCGCTCATCGTCGGGATTGATTCACAGATTTTCAGCCATTCTCAGATTCAGTTATTTTTGGAGAACAGTACACTGTTGCTGGAAGAGGCAATATCCAAATTCAGTGTAGAGGAAGAAAACTGATTTTCCTTGATGTGTACTATGTTCCAAGCATGGAACTCAATCTTCTCTCCGTCAATCAAAATCTGAGACATTCTCCTCGTTTTGACATGACCTTCAATTCACATAAGTGCAATATCATTAATTGGGATATTCACTCCACAGTTGTCGTTGATGTTGAAGATCATGGTCTTTTCAGACTTGTTGATTCTGGGGATTCTCAAGAGCTTTCTATGGTAGCCCATCGCTCCTCTATTAGTACACTCTGGCATCAATGGTAGGGGCACTTGAATGTGCACTATCTTTCTCAGCTTGTTCAGGAAGATCTTGTCATTGGACTACCGGAGATTCAGACCTAGAATCTTGGAGTTTGAGGAGCATGTCAGGCTGGGAAGCAACATTGCACTCTTTTTTCAGATGGCGACTCCTAGAGAACTTCTAAGGTATTATAATTGATCCATGTCGATGTTTGTGGACCTATGGCTACTCCATCTGTTACTGGATCCAGGTATTTTTTACTTTTTGTTGATGATTTCAGTCGTAAAATGTGGGGTGTATTTCCTTAGTCAAAAATTAGAGGTGTTTGTTATATTTTAAATGTTCAAATCATTTGTAGAAAAAGAGTCTGGTCAACATATTATTACTCTTAGAATTGACAATGGGGGAGAGTTTTGTTCCTCTGCCTTCTCCCATTTCTGTGATCAACATGGCATAAAGCGCCAATCAACAACACCCTAAACCCCTCAGCAAAACGATGTCGTTGAGCATCGAAACCGCACAATCACCGAAATGGCCCAGCCTATGCTTGAACACAAGTAGGTTCTAAAGAAATTTTGAGCTGAAGCTGTCCACACTACTGTCTATCTTCTCAACCGCTCTCCTACAGTGGCTGTCAAGAAGCAAACTCCAGAAGAGACCTAGTCAGGCCATAAGCCTAGAATCAATCATCTCAAAGTTTTTGGCTCCACTGCATTTGTTTGGATCCTTGATGCTAAACGCACCAAGTTAGATGCCAAGCGCCAGAAACTCATGCTACCTAGCTACAATGATAATCACAAAGCCTACCACCTGGTTGATATCGAGACTAATTGTCCCTTCTTCAGTCGTGATGTGGTCTTTGATGAGGAACGAGGATCATTTCAGCTCTCTCCTCCAGTTTTGAATTCAGAGGATCAATCTCTCCAAGCTCAAGACTTGGATATCTGTCTCCCATTAGGTCCACCTGATGGGAGGGCTTCAGCTGAGAAGGCCCCAACTATTCTTGTTCCTGCCTCTCCAGTTCCTTCTCCTACAGGCTCACCCAAACATGTAGCCACACCACCTGATTTTTCTTAGGATTCATCTGATCTTCTATTTGATGATGATGATCCCATTGCACCTCTTGCTTCTGTTGTTAGCACTTCTACTCTCCGGCCTAAATGGTGGGCTAAGATGATTGGCCATCTTCATGATGATGAGCTCATTAAGGATAGAATTGCTCAAAAGAAGAGCAAACCTTCTGACTCTGTAAATTTTTCTCTCATGGCCAATATTCACAGTGTGTATGAACTTCAAACATACACAAAGGCAAAAGGGATACCTGTGTAATGTCCCCATTTTGAGTGAGCATTGGAGTTAGTGTATTTAGCCTATCCTTGGGTCCTTGTAGGCTAATTTTGGTGATTAGAGGACCCTATTGTGGGTTTTGGCCCCGTTTTGAGGGACTTACTATTTATAGTAAGTCAACATATGGTTCTATTGAGCTTGGATGATTTAGAGGAGTTATATGATGCTCTCAAATTTTATTTCCGGTTTCTGGTTTGGACTCCAAGATTCTTGGAGGGAGTGTCTATTTTTAGTAAGTCAACCCGTCAGGTTCATTCATCATCAAGGTCACTCTTGTGCTATCAGATTTTGATTTTGATGCTTCCTTAATCATTTTCGCAAGATGGGTGAATTATGATTATTATTTAATTAAATCGGCTAAAGTTGTCATTTTTATTGGGAATGTATTGTGGGTATCTTAGTGTTATAGCTTGTTGGAACCGGATTGAGTAGTTTTAAATCTTGAGCTCATAAAACAAGGAGCCTATGTGTCAGAATATGGTTATTTTAATGAAAGGGTTTTTTTTCATCATTAAAGTGGAAAGAAATATAATAGTTTATTATATTTCAATTGTGCACATAAAGTGAAGTCTTTATGTAAGTGAAAAGTGTGTGAGAGAAGATATCTTTTATTATAAAAGCAATGCTTTGGGAAAAAGCAATTCATTCAATGATATCATTATTATGCAAATTTAAAGAATTGAATTTGGGGTGAAGTCACAAGGGTTTGAGTGCTGCATTTTTTCTCTAGGAGATGCATACACTTTGAGTTGGATATAATTGTCAATGAATTGTGTGTAGATTGGTTTCAATTGACAGCGAATGTGTTTGGAGGTTTTGTTTGAGAGAATTGTTCAAGATTTATGCAAAATCAGGTTCTTCAAGGAAGCTGTGATTCATGTTAGGAAGGCTGCTATTTATTTTTCAAAAGCTGCGTTTATTTCTTAAGAGCTGCGATCTTCTCTAAGGCAGCGTAATTCCTCTTAGGGCTGCTATTTTATTGTATTGCTGGCAGCAACTTTAATATTCAAAAAGGTGCACATTCATGATTGATAATTTGGATTTGTATATCTGCTAGAAATAAATTAAAAAAGATTTTCAGCTTGTGCATTTAGGGCTTGAAATTACTTTGTATGTTATGTTGGAAAATTACCAAAATATATATATATATGTTCAAAATACAATTAAGTTTTCCGACAAAGAGCCAACCAGGTTCTTTACAACCTAAGTGGGAAGAAGCTATACATCATAGCCTGTTGAAAAATAACACTTGGGTTCAGTCAAATCTTCCTGTAGGAAAGAAACCAATCAGCTGCAAATGGGTCTACAAAGTCAAATACAAAGTTGATGGTACTTTAGATAAGTACAAGGCTCGTCTTGTTGCCAAAGGCTTCTCTCAACAGAAAGGAATTGATTATGAAGAGACCTTTGCTCCCACTACAAAGATGAGCACCATCAAATTAATCCTTGCCATGGCGGCTCAGTGTGACTGGAAGGTCCACAAATGGACATGAAGAGTGCTTTCCTAAATGGTGAGTTATAGGAAGAAGTGTACATGACACAACCCCTTGGATTCAAGGTTATCGATAAAGAACACCAGGTATTCAAACTAGTAAAAGCACTCTATGGCCTTAAATAGGCTCCTCGGGCATGGTACATGAAATTGATGAGTACCTCACAGATTAGGGTTTCCAGAGGAATCCTCCTTACTCAAATCTATATGTCAAGACTACTAGAAGTGATATCACCATTCTGGTTATATATGTTGATGATTTGTTGGCAGTTCTAAATCGTTGATTTAGGTAATCAAACAGAATCTTTGCTAGTCTTTTAACATGACCGACCTTGGACTTCTCTACTACTACCTAGGTGTCGAGGTTTGGCAGCAATCCCATGGCATCTTCATCTCTCAGTCAAAGTATGCAAGGGCTCTGTTGGACAAATTCAAAATGCAAGATTGTAAACCTGCATCTACACTATGGAGTTTGGTTTTAAGTTATCAGCCAAATATGGTTCTCTTGTTGAGAATGAATCTGCATTCAGACAACTAGTGGGCAGTTTGATCTATCTAACTACCACTAGACCTGATCTCAGCTTTGCAGTGAGTTACATATCTCACTTCATGACAGCTCCCACTTCAGATCATTGGGCTGCAACGAAGCGCATCTTGCACTATGTCAAGGGCACTCTTGATTTTGGTATCCTCTATGGACAAACCAAAGATGTCCGCCTCATCAGTTACACAGACTCAGACTAGGGAGGCTTTGTTGATAACAATAGGTCCACTTCTAGGTATGTCTTCAGTTTGGGCACAAGTGCTATCACTTGGACCGATAAGAAGCAGTAGGTTGTATCTCTTTCCTCAACAGACGCTGAATATTGAGGAACAGTCAAAGCAGGTTGTGAGACAATTTGGCTTTGCAAGATGCTTTCCGACATCCATATGTCTCAAACAGGCCCTTCACCCCTCTTTTGCAACAATCAAGGGGTCCTCAAACTTGCCAAAAATTCAGTCTTCCATGAGCGCACTAAGCATATTGACATGCATTGTTATTTTATCTGTCAACCAGTTGAAGATGGATCCGTGGATTTGCAGTTTGTTCCTACAGCTGACCAGACTGCTAATATCCTCACCAAGTCCCTACTTCCAGAGAAGTTTGTCAAATTCAAGGGGCAGCTTGGTGTCGTTGATAGGTTGACCATTAAGGGAGGGTATTTAAATAATATCTCCTAAGCCAAATTATTTCTACTTTAATGGTCACTCCTGGATATTATAAATATCTTGTATAATAGATTCTTTCTATTATTTCTATGTTTCTTTTTAGAAACATCTCGTTTGTAATCTCTATAAGAACAATTCGTTCTTAGTAAATAATCATTCAATTATTTTTACCAATTACCTCTTGTAATAGTTTAAGACTACGAAAAGTCTTCCATTTGTATACGAACAGTTCAAGACTATGAATCATCTACCCTTTGGTGACGGATGATTGAAGACTATGAAGAGTCTTTCGGTTCCAGAATATGAAAAAACACCTTGCGTAACTGTTGTCGGTTCATTTGTCATGGTAGACAAAGCATGTAGAGGTCGTTGTTTAGTGGAAGCATTACATTTATTCTAGTTTAGCGTTTGTTCTGATATTATTGTTCGAAGGTTGTTCCTGTGTTTTTGAGACAATCGTATTGTTTATCAATATTGTTCATATTCAGTATTGGTGATATACAATGTTTAGTCTTGTATGGAGGGTATAGAGTGTGTAGTTTTGATAATTACTTCAGTGGTTTAGTTGTGATATGTATTGTAATTTGGACTTCTATCTATAAAGAGACAATTTTTTGTGTGGCTGGGTTTTTCCCCTCAAGTTGGAGGGTTTTCCCAAGGTAATCATTGTGTTCTTGTGTTCACTATGTTGTTTTGATGCTGCTTATGTTTATTTCTGGAATAAATATCAACAGGGTGTTGAAAGTTTGGCAGCCGGCATAATTTTATTTCTTCATTTCTGACCGTATCCCCTATTGAGCTGGGCATGAGTGCTGTTTCAGGCTGGGCGAGTTGTAAATCATATTTAAGGGTGTGGGATTAAGGGTTTAGCTGGGCGTGTGAAAACAAGGACTGGTTGAGGGTTTACCAGCACTTGAAACAGATTTTACAAGGCATTTACATCTTATTTACCGGCTGGAGTCCATTTGACATTCAAACACCTAGTAGAAAGACAGTTTTAAGGCATTTGGGGATTCTTATGACAAGTTCACCCATAGCAGCAGGGTGGTGTGAGCATTCCATCAGGATATAGTTCAATTTGCAGAGTGTATGTCAATCTCATTAGCTTACTAATTGCTGGTTTCAGACACAGTCAACATAAAGAGTGGAGTGTGTGCACTCTTGAACCATCATAAGGTCTGAAGATTATTGCGGAATACTCCTATTTGCTAATTGTAAACAGTCTATTGAATTTGCAATTGTTTGTACAATCATTCAGCTTAATGAGAAATATTGTTTAGAAAAATGTCTTGCTCTTGATATATATTTATGTTGAACATGTGATGAAATTGTTTGCAAGTGTTGCAAATGAGCATATACCAGTTTAACATTTCTCTGTGTAAAAATATCAAATCCAATTAGCAAAACATAAACTATTTGATAAAATGCCTAGCTCCTAAAATTTGAGAGAAAGTGGAAATTTTGGTATAGAATTTTAGCATGTGATGCAGGAGCATCCATGGTGAAAAAGCTATTCTCATCATCCAAAAAGAGAGTGATAAGTTTTCATTTGCTAAGGTTTGGTAATTTTTGTTGTTGCAAAAATAAATTGCAATATTAGGCCAAAATATTATTTCAAATAATTGGTCTCTTATTTTGCCAGTTTTGGTGTGGGAGATAATGAAGGAGGCAATTTTAATGTTTGAAAATTCAAATTTGTCCATCTTTGGCATGGGTTCTTGGAGTTATAAGATTTATGACAACTCATTAAATAGTCCTAGAAATTAGGGATTCCAGTTTGGGTGCCCATGTGATGCTTTCAAACTTTATCTATTTCAAGCCCTATCTGGGAGGAGTAGGAAGGCAAGTTGAACTATCATTTCAACATATTGCACAGTGAAATGGGAAAAATGCCATTTGAGCATTAATTACTAAAAGGATTTTATTGCTTTTAAAAAGTTTTGGCCTTTGGGCATAGCAAATTGAGGAAGGTCGAAATTGGGGTTTATGGAAGCTTTAATGTATCATTGATTTGGCAATTTAGTGGATAATTTTTGTCAAAATTTTGAATTTGCAGGTTGTCATTGTGGGGTTTTGGGTGTTGGTTCCAACCCAAGGTATGATGAAACCACAATTATTTTGCAGCCCACTGGATCCTATAAAGTGGTGTTTTTTGTTTGGAGTCAGCGACTTTGGCTACAGGTTGAAAATGAGAAATTAGTTGAAAATAGGGATTCCAGTGTGGTTGCCCATGTGATGCTTTCAAACTTTATCTATTTCAAGCCCTATTTGGGAGGAGTAGGAAGGCAAGTTGAACTATCATTTCAGCATATTGCACAGTGACATGAGAAAAATGCCATTTGAGCATTAAATGCATTTTCTAAAAGGATTTTATTGCTTTTAATGGTTTTGGGCATAGCATTTTGAGGAAGTTGGGGTTTATGGAAGCTTTAATGTATTATTGATTTGGCAATTTAGTGGATAATTTTTGTCAAAATTTTGAATTTGCAGGTTGTTGGTGTGGGGTTTCGGGGGTTGGTTCCAACCCGTGGTATGATGAAACCACAGTTTGTTTACTCCCTACAAGGTATGTTGTTTTACACAGAGTAAACAGGTAGATTAAACAAGAACATGAATAACATAATAATTCAGAATAAACACAATGCACATGGTATTGGCAGAATGATATACTTGTATTCTATATAATGCCGTACCAAAAAATAACATATTCTTGGTGCCAATTTACATATATAAAGCACCCGGCAGCTGGTTGAGCATACCAACCATCAATTCCTACAACTGTCCGAGAACCAGTTGTAATTACATTGTCATGACTAACCAAAACATAAAGTACTATTCCAAAGGGTGGTAATGGTGAAAGGTTGTGACCATTACAAAGGGCAGGCATGATGAAAAGGTGTTACTACCCACCATTGAAGATATAAAGGAGAAATCAACTCACTTGAAAGGCACAAGGGATATCTATCTATTCATTAGCAGAAATATAAGCAGATCTAAAAGATGATAGCAGACCTATACAATGAATAAGAGCAGACATAACAGAGATAAACAAGAAGCGGTGACCGTCATAATATAAAAGAAAGAAATCTCCATCAATAACTATGGCCATTCTGGAGTCGAACTTAGAGCAGATCTGAGGTGGACATATATAAGCAGATATAAGTTAGGGTTTGCATCAAAGCAATCAGCACCTGCACACAGTTAGATCCAATCATCAAGCAAGCATTGAACCATCAGGAAAAGCAATCAAAAGCATCAGTGCTCATAAGAGAAGACCCATAAATTATAGTGATCAGAATCAGAGATCAAAATATATTGCAGGCAGTAGCATTCTTATCCATTGGTGGGTAGAATATAGGGTAGTCCCAAAAAAAGGGACATTGCATCAACATTACAAAGAATCCTGAAATCACTAATGACAGCAAAAAATCAAGATAAGATTGCTTTTCAAAATTATTCTTAGAGTTATCAAGTTGAATATCATAATAAAATTCCATCTTTCTAGGCAAATTTAAATTTATGAAGTAATGCAGTTATCACTCTCAGTTTGAACAGTGTTTTAGGGCAAAAATTAGAAGTGTCCCAAAATAGGGACAATACAGTTAAACAACCCTGCCCTATATCTCCTACTATGTTTGGCATTTATATCAACAAAGTTGAGGAGTGGTTAAATTTGAAAGGTGGGGAAGGGGCTGTTACATTTTTGTTATTGAATTTGAAGTCGCTGCTGTTTGTGTTGATACCAGGTTGTTCTTTAGATCATTTAGTTCTGATTTGACAAGCATGACATTTGGGAAGTGTTCATTTTAAATCAGGCCACGTGTTTGTATGCCTGCAGACCACTATTTGTTTTATGAATGTCAACAATGAAAATAGGCTCTCGATTATAAACATTCTGTTTGTTCTTTTAAGCAACACTTGTCTTTTGTGTGTCGGCACTGTCAAGCTTGTTGTTGCCGGTGCTAGCTCTTGGTGTGTGCCAGCTGCAACCGTATGAACGGTAACGCTTCTTGTATGGTTATTGAATGCGTTAGAAATAAAAAGTGTGGCAATGCGTAATTTGTAAGTGAGCAGCTACAGGCCAAGAAGAGATAAAACAGTCCGCTGGCATTTGCAGTTTCAGGTGTGTGTAACAGTCCACCGAAAGGATGACTGGTAACAATGCTAGTAATGCATAATCATCAAAACGTCTTGAGCGCGGGTTAAAAGAAACAAAGTCAGGTCATGAAGACACGAGCCTTATGGTTATCATATGAAGACACAGTTTTTTTGAAAGGCAAGTGTGTATGCAGCGACAAAAACTGGGACATTTTTTTTGAGTTATGCAGCGCATCACTGGTTGCTATCAGAAGCGTTTTTAAGGTAGATGGGACTGGTGTCAACTGAAAAAAGGGAATAGTCGCTGTCGTAAATGTGAGTGTAACAGTTCACCGAAAGTTTGATTGGCATCATCACCTATAATGCGTAAAAGGAGAGAAGTCGGATTAGACAAAATGGAAGGGAGCGGTATTAAAAACGTGAAGTCTTCGAGTGCCATCATGTGGGTAACCAGAGTATGATGCGATTCTTGAGCCATCTACCTGGCACTGGTAACGACTTACGTTAGGAAGACATCAAAATAACAGAGGTGACTGTTAGTGGATATCACGAGGTTCATGAGCTGGAAATAATTCAAAAATTTTGCTACAGGATATTATGAATAAGAGCAAATACGGTACTGGTCTTCAACTTCATATTTCCAGTGGGGAGTGCTGTGTGCGGGGGTGAAAAAGAAAAGAAAAGGGACTGGTCTCTGAGACAGCCGGAGTTTAGAGAAAATATATTACACACTGGCGTGGGTCGAGACCAAAAGATATATACTATGCAGTGACAAAGGCGAGCCCAGATTTAAAAAGGGGAACTGTGAGTTTCTTTTTGGTAAACATGTGGAGATTTTCAAAGGGGTGTGAGCAGTCAAATTGGCTCAACAGATTCAGGCAGAAATTCTGGAAGAGTATCAAAACATAGCAGGGTTGGTTCAGTTGGTGTGTGTAGTTCTCAGATTATTCTTGAATGAAGAACAGTCTTCTTGGATGAAGAACAATTTTTCTTGAATGAAGAACAGTTTTCTTGAATGATAAACAGTTAACTTGCATGATAAGAAGATTTTCATTGCAGTACGACAGGTTTTGAAAGGCATATCAAACTGGGTGTTAAAAGGGGGTGATAGAAAACTTGGTCGTTGAATGTTTCTACTAGGAGGTGTCAAATCTGTCACCGTCTAATGTGTGTTGAGATTATTTACTGTCAAAGAGTCTTCATGCTGCTGTGAGGACGTTCTAATATTTTTGGTCTAAATTTGTAAACATTCTCTATAGTGAAGGTTGTAGCCTTCAAGGTCGGGTTGTAGCCTGATTCGCCAAGTGATAAGGAGAGTTGGAGCTCTCAGATGTAAACGGGTAGTTGTCCATCAGACTAGTGATGCCGTGGTTTTTCCCGTCTTGGGTTTCCACGAGATAATTTTGCGTGTCTTGTCTTCCTTGCTTTGTGCTCTTTGATTTCTGCTTCTTAGTTTTAAAAGTTTGTGTTAAATACTGATTCACCCCTTCCCCCTCTCAGTATTGTGCGTTTTTCAGGGGCTCCCTTCGGAAAATATGTTTTCAGGCTTCTATTGTATGCTGACAATCTTATTTTGATTGCTAACCGTGCCCAAGGGTCGCAAGTACATTTGGCTGCACTTGAGCACTTTTGCAAAGATGTGGATATGCAAGTTAATATTAGTAAGACCAAGATCATGACCTTCTCCAATGAAAGGAAAAAGAATCAGTTCGACTTCTATTTTGAAGGTAGTATCCTAGAAAATATAACAGAGTATAAATACCTGATGATTGACTTTAACAAGAAGTTCAATTGAGAAACTTGCAAAAGGAAAAGAACTTTGGCAAAAACTATTCAAGTTTTGTTTGGGCTTTTAGTGTTTCCGATGGTTCTTTATGGGTATGAAATTTGGGCTAATAGTACACTACTTATAACACCAAATGGGTACAGATAGAGAGAATTCAAAAATGCTTGATCCCAAGAAAATTCAAACTTAAAGCGTCATTTCTGTACGAAATTCTTCTAGCTCAAACAGGTGCAATTCCTATGGAAGACATTTTCTTTTGAGATATCTAGAGGATATTGAGCAGATGGAAACACATTGGTGGCCGTATGTTGTATTTAAAGATGTGTTGGGTGAAAGAAAGAAGACATAGATTGAACAAAATTGTAACTTGTCCTAATAATAGTAAAGAAATAAAGAATTATGTGGTTGAGAATCACGCAAGGCTATGCGGACAAAGGGGTCACAAAAAAGAAAAAGTATTACCTTGAAGAATTTAACCCCATGCTGATGGCCTTGGGCCATCAGCAAAAGGCCTATTTAGAGGCCAATATCCCTTGGAGGTCAAAGAGTCTCATTGCTTAGCTAAGGACTAACTCACATCATCTTTGATGTGTAATGGGAAGGTGGTAAAGGCCAAAAGAAGTTTGAGAAGAGAGGGTTTGTTTCTTATGTACAACAGGGATGTGGAAACTGAAAAGCACTTTATTTCAGATTGCAAAGCATACAATGATATCAGAGACAGCTACATAAGTTATTTAGCAGCAGCTTCTTTTCAAGATTTACGCAGCATTGAATGGATGGAGAGAGTGGGAGAGTTTTTCATTCAATTAAATTGCAGAAGATCAGCTCTTACAATGCTAAAGTAGCAGGGTCTACTGTCCCATAGACTTATTTGTCCTCGTGAACATTAAAAGTCTTATATTCTAGTGTCACTATAACAAGCTTCTGAACATTAGCTAATATAACATTTAAGTATTTATTTTACCTGATTAACAAATCAACCGACAACAAATAGTTCATTCCTGGACAAAACAATTTACTTATAAAACTAGCATTTCTTCCCCAAATTCACTAGAGAAACAAAAATGCTCCAATGGAACACTCTACCGAGCTACGCAAATTGTAACGGGAGATATCAAAAAAGATCAGTAAAATGAATTAATTTCTTGGGTTTCAAAAGAGAGAAACGCACACAAAAGCCCCATAAGATTTTTAAAAAAAGCATAATAAAAACGTAGCTTCCTCTAGTTACAAATCCAATAAGAGAAGAAACATACCATTTTGAGAGCGTGAATGTTGACGAGCATAATTAATCATGTCAGAGGCGGTATTGTCGGCAGAGCTACTGGTGGTACTTCCATACAAGCGTCTTGTGAGAACTGGGTAATGTCTGCATCTTCTCGCCCATTTTGTTGCTACCGCTGTTGCAAGTCTGCCTGCCATAGAAATTCACTTCTCTTCGACTTCTATTCAATTATCTACAGATTGCGATCAAACTTTCAAGTCTCTACCGCTTTCGAAACAATGAATCACTGATTTGATTGTAGTACGAAATGCTAGCATCTCTATGCTAAATAGTTCCCGGAATAATCTCAACATCCGGATCAATTATATTATTATTTAGGCTAGTAATATTCCAATTATTATTAGTTATTTTTAATTAGTGATTGAAAATAATTGTTTGGACTATTTATAATATAGGATTTTTATATTTTTTTATAAGTTTGATTTTTTCTATAGTTTAAATCTTTATTACTTAAATATTAAAAGTGTAAACAATAAGTAGGAGATATTTTCTATAGCATGTCAAATTGTAATATTGCTCTTAAGATTTAATGTGTAGTTTCTAAGTCAAATTTATCAATTGATAAGCTAAAGAAGTTGTATAATGAATGGTTGATAAGGCACAACACTTACTAAAAGTTTTGCAAATAGGGTAGTGTTCCTTAAGTTTTGGCTCCCTTGTTCGAAACTTACATATTGGGTTCTATTTCAAGTTTTTCCTAGTCTCTTGTCAATTTGTCGAGATTTATTTATGTTCTAGAAATTGTTTCAGAATCCGACAGCTCTTTCGAAACAAGTTCAAGTCATCCTTCCTAGCTATTCTTTGTTGTTCTAACTCTTGTCATTGTTTTATTTCCTTTGTTAGAATTTGACGCCTTTTCAATACCAAGTTAGTCGTGTCTTTTCCCGAGAGTTTACCTGAGAATCCTTTTCACTTGTATTTATGTCCTTAAACATCTAAGTCTAAGTTCAAAATTACACTTCGGATTCTAACACTAGTTCTAAAACTAGAGGTGGAGTCCAACATCAAGAATGGAACATTGATCTAAAAGAAATCAAGACCAAGTAAGGAGGAGATAAGCTTCAAGAGCATTGTTGGAACTCAGTGAGAAATTATGAACCTTCTTGCGAGACATTTCAGGTTCAACAAGTAGTTCAAGAAACTTTGTAAAAACTTGACACTCAAAATGGAACAAAGGTGAAAGCGAAAAGTGCGGGCCCAAAGCAAATAAGGATTGATTTTGGAAAGTGCTAGTAGAAATCAACCGAAACTTTTGAACTTCATGTAGAGTATTTCAAGTCTGTTGAGTAATTCCATAACCAATTGTGTTCTCTGATAGGCCATAAGGAGAAGGTTTCCTAAGCCACAAAGGAAGATTAAAATCATCATTCGAAAGAGATATTTCCAAATCAAAAGACAAAGTTTGACAGTTTAAAGGGAAGATGGCTTCATTTGAGAAGACTAGGACTGTCTTGGAATGTAAAAGGCCAGATTATTGTAATTGACTCTTTTCGGGAAATTAATTACAGAAGCTAAAAATACTAGAGGGGATATTTAGGGAATAGATTTTCAAGAAGCGATTACAGAAGTACAAATTAAAAAAGAGAGTGGTTATAAGAAACTGAAAGGGCGGATTGAGGAAAGTCTATAATGTCCCTTGTCTAGTTTTCTGGGTTTTGGGACTAGTTTTTGATTCAATTGTAAAGACTTTTTCTAATCTATATCTTACACTCGGTTCTTTAGTTTACCACAAATGTATAGTAACGAAATTCTTCAAAAGACGGTGTATCAATGCAAGGTGAGCTTGTCTTGATGCTACATAAAATGACTGTCAACTACTACTGCGATATTTGATAGAGAAATATCGATTATATAGATTGAATGTCAATGTCTTGTATATAAATATATTTATAGGTTTATGCAATTAGGTTGGTAACCAAAAATACTTTCAATATCAATGATTTAATGACACAATCCAATCAACATCAGGGATAGGAAGTGCTTTATACTAGGATTGTACATAGAAGTTGAAGTATAGTTATGTGAAGGGTGCATATTTGTATGGATCTAATTTGATCGCTTATATTTTTGTTGGTCTTGCAAGATTATCTAATTGTTTATGGATTATCCTAGTCTAGTATGTTGGTCTGATTTTAAAGTTCAAATAGAATGAGCATTTGATGTCTTTCTTAAGCCCGTTTGGTAGCGGGAATTAGGAAATGATGGATTTGATCAAATGTTGGAAATGGTCAAATCATGGATTTGATAATCCGATTTTTTATTTCTAGATTATGTTTGGACCGTTTGGTTCCACTTTCTGAAATTGGAATTGGAATTTGAGTATGATTTTTTTAAAAAAAAATTGAATTGTTTTAATATTTTTGAATTTAATAATTCATTTTTATTAATGGAATTGAATTTAAAATGGAATTGCAGACCATTTTAGGCAGCCAAAGTTGGTGGCAGGGAACCAAGTTACAATCACTGCAACCAGAATTCGAAAAAAAATCGACAAAAAATTTGGAAAATAAATTCTAGAAAAAAATTTTAAAAATTAAAAATTAATTATTTTTTTTAAAAATTGAATAAAAAGTCGACAAAAAAATTCGTCAAAAATTTCAAAAAAAAAATTCGACAAAAAATTTAAATTTTTTTCGAAAAAATTCGAATAAATAACAAAGTTACAAACCACCCAAAAAAATAAAAAATAAATTAAATCCCTCCCGACACAAATAAAAAATTATAAAATTAAGTGTAGACATGAAAAATTTAAAAATTTGTTTTCCCTCCATTCAAATTCCGGTTTTAAATTCTAATTCCACCTTTTAAGATGGAAGATGTTAATGCTCATTTTGAACCAAAATAAGTATTAACACATTCTTATTCCATTTTCATATTGCACTCCCAAACTGAGGATTCGACGAAATGGGCAATAACAAATGCCAATTCCAGGCTAATTCCCACTACCAAATGGGCTCTAAGTGAGTGAGAATTCACTCATATACCTCAAAACCCTAATGGTTTGCAACTCTTGAGACTGAAGGGTTATGTCCCTTCTTAATCGAGTTTTTCATACAACTACTTATTGGTAATAAACCCTGATCATCTTGGTACTAATCATTGGCAATTATAAAGACAAGTCAACTTTATGATGACTAGAATCATGTGATTAGTCGATACCGTTGATCAACTTGTGATGTTTAATGGATGGACTCCAGTGTATATATGTGCATTGGCTCTTAGTTTGGATGATGCTCGATAGCCCTCTTGTTGACCCCATATATGGTTGATGGAAGAGCGATGGTATTGATTGGAAGTTCTCTTAACGCTTTCATATCTATGTTCTAGTTTCGTCTCCTTCTCCTTGCCATTTTGTGTCTTCCTTGTATGGTGTTTTAGAAACGCAACAATAAACAATCACTGTCCGCGTTTAAACTCTCTCGATTGTGTCTAAGTTGTTTAACCTTTGATTGATGCCAATTAATTTATTATATATCTATTCAACTTAGTTTTATTATTTATGATTATATCTTTGTTTTTTTATTGTTTATTATTTATAATTTATTCAATTATTATTTATTATTTACAATTATTATTATTTATTATTTATTTTTATATTTTAATATTATTATTTATCTATATTATAATTACATTTTATTATTATCTATTTATATATTTATTTATTAATATATAATATAATGATTTATATTATTACTTATGTATTTCATTAACTTATTTCTATAATTTTTTATAAAATCTTATTATAGAAAAGGGGACATTACATTGTCTTTACATATGCAATCAAATAATAAGGAAAAAAAGGTTTGATTTCTAATCCCCCTTATCCTTTCAAGCATGAGTGTGAATCGATTGGCGAGGACAGTTTAATTTTCATTTCTAAAGGAGATATGGCAATATTTTTTTGTTGATAAGTTATGTTGTAACACAGAAGGAGAGTCTTTGAACTATGTGATTTTGTCAAGGAAATAAAGGAGATTTTATGAATATTTGTGTTCATTTGTATTCTCTTTAGATTTTTATTCTCCTTTGTGTCCATGTAATCCTCCTTGATTTTTATATGATGCATTCATTATATGATATTTGAATCATAGTTTATTCACATCATCTAAAAGAAATTATTGTTATTTCCTAATCATCCTTGATGGGTAGAAAGTAAGATGGTCTTTGAGTCATTTATATTTTTTCCCCTTTAATTCAAATTCTTAATTCCGCACTTGTTCTATTGTGATGGGCAAGTGTTAGTTTGTCTTTCTGTTTTCTAGTTAAAAGCATAGCCCCAAATTAGATTACATGAAAAGATAGAATTTTACCTCTAAAATTCAGAGGAAAATTGTTGATTCAATCATTATTTCTTCAACTCTTAGCTACGTATTTGTCTTTCACCATAAACACATTGAGTCATTTTCAAAGCTATTTTGGTAGAACCATTTTGATAACTGGGTACTCTAGGTAGAAAGATCAATGCGAGAACCATCAAACTAATTCCTAAGGATGGGGATAAGACACTAATAAAAAATTAGAGACCAATTACTTTGTTAAATATCTCTTACAAAATATTGGCAAAAAATCTTGCTAAAAGACAGGAGGAAGTTCTGCCAAAGGTTATCAACCCTAACCAAAGTGGTTTTGTTAAGGGGAGGTACATCTTGGAAAATCTACTTACCTATTGGGAAACCATGATCTGGGCAAGAGACTTTAAACAGTCGACCAACATGCTATTAATAGACTATGAAAAGGCATACGACCTAGGATTGAATGGGAGTTCATATTCATGATGATGGAAAGTCTTGTCTTTCCTAAACACTGTCAGCAAATGGTAAGAGTTCTTATGAAAGATGTTAAAGCCAAAGTGGATGTGAATGGATATGAATTTGAATCTATTCTTTCTATCAAGATATATTAGGCTGGGTTGTTCGCTTCCCCCTACCCTATTTGTGATTGTAGTTGATGCACTTTACTACATGCTAAGGGATGAAGCCATCTCTCCCAAGGTCCATGGTATTACCATACCCAATGCAGAAGACCGCATGAATGTCTAATTTTTTTATGATATAACAATCCTCCTAGCATTAAATGAAGATAATTTCAAGAAACTAATGGATAAGTTAGATACTTTCTATAGAGCCTCTAGGAATAAGATCCCTCTCCCTAATGATGTTAGACTGGGAGGAGAACCGTCCCTTGTGGTTCTCTAACTATGGTATGGCCTAGGAGGACCCAATCACCTAGTGAGATATTTAGGCATCCCATTTTCTATCTACCCAGACTTGAAGGAGATGTGGTGTTGGGTTAGGAACAAAATTGATAATAAATTAGGTAAATGGAACAAACATTACATGTCTTTGGTAGGGAGATACAAGGTGTGTTAGAAGATCATTTCCTCTTAGAGTATTTATTGCACTTTAGCCCAGTTATTCAATCAATATCAATTACATTACATTTAGAAACATATTATAAATTTCATGTGGACAGATGATAAGGGGTGTAAAAAATGTCATGCAATAAAGTGGAAGTGGTGCACCATGAGAAAAAGAGTAGGAAGGCTAGGCTTGAAATACCTCATATTACAAGGACTAGCCCTTGCATGGAAGTGGATTTTCAAAGCCCTATAGGGATCAGAACCTTGGAAGATATTTTGGTTAGAAACAATATTAGTAGAGCAGTTCCTTGCAAAGGTTCTTCCTAGAAAGGGCTCCCAATATGTGATCTCATTGTAGGTACCTTCCCTGTCAAGATTAGTGGGTCTGAAGTGTTTAAAGCTATTTGGAGAGTTTGGGATCAAGTGAGACACCTTATATCTCAGAATGTCATCGTCTCAAGAAACAACACAATTTGTGGAGAGACATCTATTTAGTGGAACCTAAGAAACAAGGATAAACCCCTTGATTTGTTGCAAGGATGCTCAATGAAAAATTGGGCAATAAAATGCATTACAAGAATGAAGGATATTATTATAGATAGGAAACTTATAGATTGGGAGGTGATTAGCCTCAAGTTTGATATTCCTCAAAGGAAAGGGATCTAACATACTCAATTTTGAAATAATCTTGTTAGTCCCTCTCCCTTCCCAAACATTGTAACTCTATTAATGATAGATTCATTTCCTTCCTCTAGACCGATGGTACCCCTCTCTTATCCATTAAAGATAAATCTATTTACTCTCTCCTTATTGATGATAACTATACCTTCTTCCACTTGAACTCTTGTTGGTCTGTAAACTTTGAAACCACCTAGTGGTATAAGTGTTTTGAGAACCTATGGGGTAGATAAGTGGAACCCAAGAAAAACTAATATTTTTGGAGACTAGTTATTCACAGGCTCCTGATTAAGCATCATAATTTTGATGTTAGTTTGTGCACTATTTTTATAACTCCAAAGACCCTAAAGCATCTCTATTTTTATTATTTGGTTGCAAAAGAAATTTGGGGGTTGTTTATCTTTTCTATTTATGAGAATTTACATATTTTTGAGATTGTGCTTGGAAATATCCTAGGCCTTAAAAAATATTACAATGTTTTTTCTCTATTCTTTCAATTGAAATTGTTTGGTCTATTTGAAAACTTAGGAATGGCAATGTTTTCAATGGCAGAACTACAACTCTTATTGAGTCTCTAAGGAGTCTCACTTTTCATGATATTGACTTGCAAGTATCAGTTACGATGAGGCTTGCAAGGAATAAGTTTGAAGATATCCCACATGATGGTACTATTAGGGGGTCTATATAGGAAATTTCCCATGGTCACACATGGACACAAAGCTCAGATGAAATATCCCCATTTGATATTGCACTGTAGAATTTCATGGCAAAGCTTAGAGGATAGAATGAAAGGAACATGGTCTGTAATGAGGCTCTAGCAATAGTAGAACCTCTAATAGTTGTTCTGCATGTAGAAATTTCCCCACCAATTATCCTTGTTGTACCATAGAAAGAGTTATACGCCCATATGCTCAACAAATTCAAGATGATAATATGCAAAGATGGATGGATCAATAGGAAAAATGTATTACATGGATTGAAAGAAGAGGCTTTGGCAGGGACAAGAATGACATCTTTTAGTACTATTGCAACATCTTATGAATTCTTTTTGTGTATTTATTTCATTCTTTTTTAGAAATAAGGAAACACACACAACTGAGAGGGGTGGATGAATCAATTGAGTCTATTAATTTCAAAACTTCACCCAACACTTAACCATAAAACTTAGATCAAAAAGATAAACATTAAATCATTGAACCACAAAAAATAAGAACACAACACCCAAACTTTTGTGTGGAAACCCGATTAAGGTAAAAACCTTAGTGGGGATCAAACCCACAAGATGATGTACTAGCATAATAACCATGTTAAAGGTACAAAGGGGAATGCACATACATTCAAGATCACTGCTAGAGCTCACTACTCAAATACAATAGAGGGCAACAACCTTAAGATTATAATAAGGGGTGCAACCCAAAAATGGACTACAATCCACTGTGGATAATAATCCATTGATTTATGAACTGACTGATAGCATCTTTGATATGCCAATACAGCTTTGATGAAGTGCAAAAAATCTTTGTCTCAATTATAGATTCCACTCATACCTCTTCACACAATATATGATACACACACATACACTCACTCACACTCTTTGCAATTATAATTGAATACATCTTTAAATACATTTTCATGATCACCTTAGAAACACGAACAAGGTCAGGATCAACCTTGACTCCTCAAAAAAAAATATTTAATCAATTTCAATACAATTGTCAATGTGATCCAAGACATGTTGGATAAGACATATATAGGATCCAAATCTCCATCCACAAACACACTTCAAATCGATGAATCATGTCAGAATCCTTTGCAACACACTATCTCACCAAGTCGGCTAAGAATAATAAAATTCCAACATGTTACAATAAAAACACTCAATTTGATCACATAACCAAATGCAATCCAATAACATGAATAGGACATGATTTAGAAACATCACCAAGCAATTTAAAATGCCACATAAGCAACATAAGCAACTATGTCTTAGAATTCATAATTGTCTCTAGATTGCTCAATAAGAACACCAAACATCATCCTTTGTTACTCAAGAAAAATAGCTTTGCAGCATTCAAATCACAAACCATTTGATCTAAAAAAACACATCCATGTCCTAAACTCACCACCAAGTTAGCAACCAAAAATGTTGCATAATTGATCCTTAGTGATCCAAAAAATGCAACATTGTCACTTCCTGAACAACCAAGAAACAGTCTCTAATAAATCACCTGAAACCCACTCAAAACACAATTTGAACAAGATCAAGTACAAATAGTCCCCAACATATCTACAACTTCCCAACATTTGATCCTCAATATAGTAGCCAAACCGGTCCAAACACTTTACTGAACAAACTAGGAACACTGTCTAAAATAAGGAAATATGTTGACATCCATGACAAAACATCAACCTTAGCACATATATGAAATATAACTTAGAAGTATCCAATAATATCCTCCTTTGGCATTCATGGAAATATAGGATGTGAAAAAAAAATCAATGCACAAAGAAACCATAGTACTAAGAATATCCATAATATACCTCTTTCCCAAAACTTCAATCTCTCCCTCTAAGTTTGACAATTATTTTTCACACATTTATCTCTCCCCCTTTGAAATCAATGACAAAGACACATATATGCACTAAGTCATAGAGGCAAAAAGTAACTAAACGCCTCAAAAATTGAACAACATATCTCACAAAACTAACAACTCCCCCTGATTAGTAGTCACCAAAACATCAATCCAGGTTAATGATAATCTCTATAAAAGCATTGTACCGATGCAAATTCATGCATCTCTAGCTCTAATCAGGAGGATCCATCACCCCAAGCTTACCTCAAAGATACTCAAAATGTATCCTTTGGCAAGGGCTTCATGAATATATCTACAATTTGTTCTTTAGTAGGCACATATTCCGATTTGACTTATTTTTCACTCAGCTTGTCTTGCAAGAAGTGATACTTGATAAATATATGCTTTGTTTTAGAATGCAATTCAAGATTATTTAAAATATTGATAACATTTGAGTTTTCACAATAAATAGTAATAGGCTCATCAATACTCACTCTAATATCTTTTAAAATTCACTTCATCCAAACAACTTGTGTATAATTAATACATACTCAACCCCAGCACTAGATTGTGATTTACAACTTTGTTTTTTACTGGACCAAGAGACTAACCTTTTTCCCAAGAAGAATGCTCCACCACTTGTACTATTTTTAGCATCCATGTTACCTTCCTAATCTACATTAGTAAAATTGCTTAGTGTAAAATCATATTCCCTTCCATACCATATGCCATATTCAACTATTCCTTTTAAATATTTTAATATTATCTTTGTTGGATTACTGAGAGGAGGATGAATTAGTAATCAGTAATTATTTAAATCTTAATAACTTTAACTCTGATTCAACTCGGTAAGACAAACTTCAGTAGTAACTGAAATTAACTTTTTCAATCAACAACTTTAAGTAATTAGCAAATAACATGCACAATAAACATTCAACACATTTGACACTAGTATTTAACGTGGAAACCAAATTTGGGAAAAACCACTATGGGAATTGTCACCCACCAATCAAAATAATCTTCTGAAGTATATTCAGTTTAGAGTTTTTCCTATTAAAGATTACAATGCACATTGTTAAATGTGACCCTGTTAGGGGATTTGCCTCAGATCTGTTAGGATCTTCACCATGTTAGGAGTGGCTTGGTTAAAGGTCTTTAAACACTCTTCTAGAATGTCACCTCTCTCAAAGATTTACAATAAGACTGTTAAGTCCACTCGGTTAAGAGTTTTTCTGCTATAAATGTTAATAAGAAACAACATAAAATTTGATCTGTAAATTTGCAACTACCTCTTGCTTAGTCGAATCCCTTATGCATTCTTTTTCTTCACTTCTTTCCTTCACTATTCATTGGCCTCAACACTTCATCAATCTCTGTTATAGATTCAGATTTCAACCTTTTCTTCTTCACTGCATCACTTAGCTACACATCCACACTTCAACTCTCCAGCTTGTTTTTTATTCAATTTCATCTTTTATATAGACTTTGTTTTGCCTCTTAATCTTCTTGATTACATTTTCTTCTATTTATTCTCAACATTCATATCATCATCTTGAACCGATTTAATGAACTTGGCACTTGGTAAAATGTGTTATCATCACCTCAGAACTTGAACTTTTCTTGGAATTTGTACCTTCACTTTTTGCCACTTCAATCTTTACCATAGATCATCACCTTGAATTGTTCTAATCGTAGATCTCTTCAACTAAATATTCTTCATCCTTAGAATTAATCTTCTAGATCACTGTATCTCTTCATTAAATGTCGTTATGATCCTTGTATATAATTTATGTTCCTTGCTCGATGGATAACTCATTTTCCTTCAACCAAAATTCTATTTTCTTCACTCGGTAACTAGATCCGTGTACTCGGTGTCTTGGCTTCCTTTCTCTTTACTAACAATTGATTTCCTTTTACCGAATGACATCTTCCTTCTTGGTAACTAAACAGTTTCTTTGCCTTGTCAAATTTCTAACTTTTTTCACTTGTCCAATCTCCTTTACCGACTTGATATCATCAAATGTAAAGTAGAAAACAACTAAACTATTATTACCTTATCATTTTATGATATGTATTAGTTTCCCAATTAATTTATTCAAATTCACAACTTTTCACTTCCTCTTTTTCCTTAACTCACTCAAATTATATCATACTCTGAATGATATGGCAACTCAATATAAACCAAAAATCAATTGATTGACATCAATGACAAAATAACAACTAATCCTTCTACAATCTTGTATACCTCTGATCTTGGACTTCATCATCATCACCATCAGTTGGGGTTAGCAATCTCCCTCTTTGGCATTGATGGCAACACTGTCAATTGATGATGACAATAATTTGATATCTATGTTCTATTACTTTCTCCCGCTAAACTTTATCATATGTGCTTGTCTTCTTTCTATCTTCTCCTTCTTTATGTTCATCAACTTAATCTCCCTCTTAATATGTAATCATCAATAGCTTAATCTCCCTCTTTGACAATAATTCTAAAGATATATACTCCTAAAAAAAAATTTTAGATAGTGGATCATACCTAGCATGTACTAATATCTCATTGCTTACATAATCATTTTTCACAACTTTAGGCATCACCTAAAGAGTCAACACTAGCACTAACTCACAAAATAGATATTCTATCCTTGAATTAATGCAACATGTATATTGCTTTAGTGAATATTGGATAGGGGAATAACCCCTAATTTACCTCTTATATACTCAATAGCATCCTTCGATAGTGGCTTGGTGAATATATCTGTTATCTGCTCCTTTGAGTTCACATACTCCAATATCACATGCTTGTCTTGAACTTGTTCTCTCAAATAACGATACTTGATAGAAATGTGATTGATCTTGGAATGCATCACTAGACTCTTTGATATGTTGATAACACTTGTATTATCACAATAAATAGTAACTGGATCAATAATCTCATCTTGCATACCTTCGAGTAATCGTTTGATCCATACAATGTTTGCACAATTCATAACTGCTACTACATACTCTGCCTTGGGAATATATTGTGATACACAACTTTTCTTCTTACTCAACCATGTCACTAATATTTCTCCTAAAAATAAAGCTCCTCCATTTGTACTTTTCCTATCATCAATGTTTCTAGCCCGATCAACATCATTATAAACTTTCAGATCAAAATATCCTCATTTCTTGTATAGTAGACCGAAGTCTTTAGTACCTTTCATATATCTAAATATTCTTTTGACTGCAAACATGTGTGATTCCTTTGGATTGGTAGAAAATCTTGCAACAATACCTATTGCATGAGAAATATCAAGTCTTCTATGTACAAGATATTGTAGCTTACTAATCATTGATTGGTAGAGCGTCTCATTCACTTCCTTTGACTCATCTTCTTTTGAAAATTTGCAACCAGTAGCCATCAGTGTTCCAACTGGTCTTGAATTTGTATTCCAATAAATAATTTTATTTCTCCTATCATGGACATCTCAAGTTCCTTTCTCATCTCCTCAGTAAAAGATCTATACAATGTGTTATTTCCTCCAAAAATAATGTCATCAACAAATATTTCAGCAATCAAAATCCTATCATTACTATCACATTTAAGATACACATTGTTATTGTCACTTTTTTTTTGAAATCCAATCTTAATTAAATATGAATGTAAAATTTCATACCATGCTTCAGATGCTTGTTTCAAACCATACAGTGCCTTGTGCAGTTTACATACCATGTCCTTGTTTGTAGTCTCAACAAATCTTTGAGGTTGTTCAACATAGACTTCTTCTTCAAGAATATCATTAAGAAATGCATACTTAGCATCCATTTGATAAACTTTAAATCTCTTATAAGATGTGTATGCTAGTAGAATTCTAACTCCTTCTAATCTAGCAACATGTGCAAAAGTCTCACCATAATCAATACCTTCTTCTTGTGCACACCCTTTGCAAACCATTCTTGCTTTGTTTCTGATCACATTTCCATGTTCATTCAGTTTGTTTCTGAAAATCCACTTAGTACCAATAATATTTTTATCTTTAGGTCTCAGTACCAAAGTCCATGTGTTTTTCTTTTCAATTTTATCTATCTCTTCTTCCATAGCTTTAACCCGATCTTCATTATCCAATGCATCTTTTACTATTGTTGGCTCAAATTTAGAAATTAAACATGTATTATCTCTTAACTTACTTCTTGTCATAACTCTAACATTCTTGTCTCCAATAATATTTCTCGATGAATGGTGTCTTCTCACATAATTGGCTAGAACATGCTCGTACACTGTGGAAGTTCTTCATTTTTGGCATTTGATGGTGGCTCTCTTTGTTCAGCTTCCTCCTCGATTTGTACTACATGTAAGGTATCAGGAACTTCAGTTTGAGCATGTACAAATCTTTGATAGATATAGCTCCCACCCATACTTTTCTTTTCAGTTTTACATTTCCAAACTATTTTAGGCCACTTTTATGTGTGCATTGATATTTCAATTATTATGTGTGTGTGTGTGTGTGTGTGTGTCTTTTATGTAGGTTTGCAGGTACTGAGCATTGACTTCCTTGAATTGTCAGGATGAGCATTCCCTATCACAAGCTTCAATGGTAAAAGAGGGGAGATAATATTCAAATCCAAATCCCAACCTAAGACATTCTATTGTCCTGAAATAGTGGACAAGATTATGATATTTTCTCATTCTCGAGTTCGTCCAGGTGACATGAGATTTATAGTCCCTTCCTTGACCATGGTTATGGTTCTTTAAATGTAGCTGATTCCTGGTTGATTTTCATGATTGCTATAATTAGATAATTTATTTAGATTAAATTATGTAATTTAAATAAATTAGATTTTACTATTTTTTTAGCTATTTAAATGTGATAGTATTTAATTAATAGAAATTAATTAAACATATTAATTAAATTTAATAATTTTAATTAAAAGGCTTATTGTGAAAATAAAGATATTTAATTAATGAAAATTAATTAAATACATTCCCCTTAGATATGATTATTTATAAATTCAACTTTTTGAATAAAGGGTATTTATCAATTGAAAAAAAATTAAATAATATGTGAAAAATAACATTAGACTAAATATTATTATTTTATTTTATTCGAATGCATTAAGTTGCACAATCAAATTTAAATAAATGAAATAAAAAGAATTAGTCAATTTTGAGTTAAGTGGATTAACAAAAATAAATTAGAAAACAAATTTGAGTTCAAAACTATAATTGGAAGAATTAAGGAATTGATGGAAACAAGGTTGTGAGTGGAGTTGAGTTCCAAACTTTGCATGTGGAATTCAATTTCCTATATTGTGAAAGTTTGATCATTATTCTCAACACACAGATTTGGAGAATTTTGGATGAAAGATTCAATTTGGAGGAAAATTTCTGCGAGCTTGGATTTGTCTTCGTTTCTGGTCATCATCGAATTTATCTATTTGGTGTTTGAGGTAGTGTTTGGTGATCCTTGTGATTGTATTTTATGTATTTCTGGAATGAGTGTATTCTTCGTACCTGTTAGATCTGAATAATTTAGATGTTTATGGTTCTCTTCCATGTTTAAATTCTAGAAAAATGGCTATAGAAAATGAGTGTGTGTGCATGCAATTCTTGTTTTAATTTTTGTTGAATTTAGTAGGGTTTCAAATTTATGAATTGTAAGAAATTTAGAATATTGATTTTGAATTCTTTTGTGAAAGAAAATTTACCTGGAAACCCTAGGTTCAATTTTGTAACAGAAAATCTTGTAGGAAAATTCAGATCTGGCATAGGGTTTGAAAGAAAGTTCAATTAAAATCTTAGAAACTAAATTTAGAAAATACCCAGATTAATTTGAGTATTTGAGGTTTTCAATTTCTTCTATTATTAAAGAATACATATGTATATACATGTTTCTTATTTGATAAAAAATTCAACCTCAATATTAGAAAACATGATTATATACATATATATGTATATATTATATATACATATATAATGTATTCATTTTTTATATATTTCTTCTTTTATTAAAAAAAATAAAAAATTAGCTCTTTGTTTTAGGTACAATAATTTACTAGCCCCCTTTACAAGAAAAACTAAAAATATAAATTAAAAAAAAAATTAAATAAAAGGTGGGGACCACCCCATCCACCCCCCCCCTCTACCTTACGACAACCCTAAAGGTTGTCGTTGGCAGTCCTTGGGGACTGCCACACGACGGTCCAGGTTGTCATGCCGACAGCCGTGGGGTAGGACAGTGGCCCCCCACATATACTTTGATTTGTTTTGTTTTTTTAAAATAAATTTTAATTTAATTAAAATTTTAAATATTAAGATTTTTTTTAAAGAATATAAATAAATAACTTAGTAATAAATATATTAAATAATATATATTAAAATTATAATATAGTGAATAAAATATTATTTAAATATATTAAGTGATAAGGTAATTATTAAATAGAGCATAGTTTTTAAAACAATAATTTTTATATTTACTTGTTTTATATATGTACACGATGATTGGACATTATTTTCTTTGATATTAATTATGTCTAATTTGGGTTGATTAATTTAGTAATTTATTTTGTGATCCTTTTTTGGCATGTTATTTTGAAGGTGTATATGATTGGGTAATTTAATTGATTTTTTTTATTTAGACTATAAAATCAGAGTATGTTAGTAATTTTAATTCCTAAACTCAATTTATTCTGTTAGTGTAATAATTTGATTCGTTAGGGTTAGAATTTAATTGATTAAATGTAATTATAGCCTATTAGTAATTATTAAGTAAATTAATTTCATGATCGAATTTTACAAGTTATTTTATTGTATTAAATTCTATTATGTGTCTATTTATTTACCTTCTACGTTTGGGATTAGGGGGGAAACGGTATGTCAGCCTAATAGGATTGTTACCAGAGGCAGGATTATAAACTATTGTTTTTACTTGTTTGCTTTGCATACTTGAATGACATTTGATCATAACGTGACCCAACCTTATGGAGTTGATTTTATGATGGATTTTGCATTGTGTGTTCCAATTACTTCTTTGGAGCTAGTTTTGGAAAATATGAGACTATGTGGACTTTAAGTCATGATTTGAGATTATAAACCTAGGGTAGGTTATCTAGGTATTAAAGGGGAAGTGACTTACTTTGGAGGCATTAGAGTTCGGAAGTGGCTACCTAGGTATCCTTAGTAGGCTACTTAATCAAGTGATAATATTAAACTAAATGGGGTTAAATGAATTAATAAGATAATGGTTTCTCGCCCATGCCTTGAGTGCTAGTACAGGCTAAGGATGGGAGTGGGAGAAGATGCTTTCTCATCTAGTAGTGATGGTGAGTCTGGCATGATCGGTTATCCTTGTCTTCATGAGAGGATTTCAGGTTCCGCACATGATCACACTTAGAAGTCAGAGTCCGGTGAGATCGTTCCAAGGTGCTGACATATGCAATGACACTTCCCTGGTTTCATTCTAGGTTTCCTACATGTGTTGGTTACCTCTGGGATTATTATGTGTACCTTTGACCTATGAGTTGTACCCTTGAGATAGGATCTTCTAGGATCCTTTCTTAGTTTACCTGATTGATTGGTATTGTTATTCAAGTGGGATTTGATGTTATTGTTAAAATAACTAAGAGGGGGGGGGGGGGGGTGAATCAGTTATATCAGTTATCCTACAGTCCCAAATACAGAGATGTAACACTAAAAAAAAAATTCAAAAAATTCTGCAACTCGGTAACATAAACTAATAAACTGTTTGTGCCTTTTACCGATTACCAGTTAATTAACTCACTGTAATTACTGACCAAATCAGATATGCAATATGTAAATTATGACAATAAAATAATCATCATAGAAACACATAACACAATGATTTAACGTGGAAACCTTGCTAAGGGAAAAACCATTGGGCCCGGTAACCCAAAATAATTTTCACTCTTCTAAAGTGAGCTCGGTGAAGAGCCAACCCTGTTAAAGGTTACAAACACACTGTTAGGTGTGACCTTGTTAGAGGATTTAAGACTAATAGTTAACTTTCGACCGACATTCACTATGGGGTCAATAAGATAACATTGTACATTCCTTGAATGACATAGGGGCATAACATAAGACTGTTAAGTCCACTCGGTTAGAAGATTTTCTGTATCAATGGTTAAACTGAAATAGTAGTTGATCTGATTACAATACAACTCAATTTGCAGATGTTCAGATTTATTCTAAGCCCATACAAATCCTTTGATTAATATTTCAATTCACTTCCTTAACTTACTTTCACTTGGTAATAGCTCTCTAAAGCTCGATATTGTTCTGTAGTTTGGTTCTCCTTCAACCAGTCTAATCAGGAATGCATGAAACTGTATTCACGCGAAATCTCTGTAGTCTTCTTTCTTCCGGCATGTTTCAATAAAGAAAATCATATCTCTTATATAGATAGATAAGCCATTTTCATATCAACCATTAGATTTTGTTGCTTATTCTTCTTCGTTGATTTCTCCTCTTAAACCTTCCTCGGCAGTTGTGTCAATAACACGTTTCAATTCCATCCTTTAGATCTTCTTTGGATTTTGTCAGCTGTGGATCTCATAACTAACTTTATCCTCAATCTCGAAATCATAACAATTTCTAGTTCATCATTTTATTTTGGCTAAACTAAGCATTTAATACTTTCATCCATACTCGATTAACAAAGAAATGTGTCGGTGAATAGAAGCTCGATTAATACTGTCGCTCAGTATACACTACACTGGCTCAGTGTATACTGAAGTCTTCATTTACTAACCACATTGTCTTGTATAATTTTGCTTCCATCTTCATAATAGATTAATGCAACATAATCAAGTCAACAATATAAAATCATAGACTCATCAACAAGTTACCCAAAGTATTCCTTATCCTCATCTGTCATATCCATCTTTCTCCATGTAAATATCTCAGTTCTTCATCTTTTCTCTCTTTTTACAGATGTTCAGATATTTGTAACTTACATGATCAGTACTGTCAAAACTAGTTGATATCAATGACAACATAATGACTGATTTAATTATCTTACATATCATTTCAGTAACTTGATGATCTCTAATCACTGATCTTCAAGTCATTCAATTATTCAATCAGTTTTAGTTCATCAATCTCTCCCTTTGGCATTGATGACAACACAAGCAATATGAAAATATGCCATACACATGAAGAGGGAGCACATAACATTGTCAATGATTGTACCAGGTATTTTTCATTTATTATTTATGTAAATTAATTTATAAACACCGCATCAAGATGGTCATAATAATTATGTAATGTTTTTGTTCATTCAACTAGGTAAGTACCAAGTTAAAGATATGAACGTGTATATTGAGTCTCTTATTGATGAGTTGTTGAAATTATGGAATGAGGTCACTATGTATGATATCTCTACACCAATAGGATAAAAAAAAATTTCAATTCCATGCAATGCTTGTATGGACAATACATGATGCCCTTGGGCTAACTCATTTTTTTGGTATGTTATATATTGTTAAGGTCACGTATTTTTGGTATGTTATAGTGCTTACACATTATTATTGTATTTTTAAGTTGCGCATGATAATTGTACATGATCCAATTGTACGGTATCTTTTAGGTCTTCGGACAAAGGGGAAATTTGCATGTCCAGTTTGTGGTTCGAAAATGAAATCTCACCATTCAAGAAGTTTAGGAAAGCAGGTGTTCGATGAGTTTAGGCACTTTCTCCACAATAATCATAAGTATCAAATTATCAAAAAATATCTTTTTAATGGGAAAGAAGAGACAACATCAAGGCCATGAAGAATGACACCTCATCTATGGAAGTTGGAATACAATAGACTAAATCATCGAGGTAATGTCATTCCATCTGATGATTTTTGTTTGAAATTTATATTTTGATATTATCTTTTATTTACTAATGATGTTATTGATGTTTGTGAAGGTCGTCAAGACATCAATGACCAACTTTCTAGAGGAATAAAAAGTTATCCTAGTCAATTTAGTAGGTTTCTGTACTACAAGGATCTCCCAATCGTGCATTTGTTTGATGCTATGCATATTGGAAAGAATGTATCAGAGACACTATGGAAAATATTGGATGGAAGGTGTGACAAAGAAAAAATTGCCAAAATTTGTAATGACATTCATGAATCCAATCATGCACTGAAAAATTTCATTGAATCAAATAGCAATGGAGACTGCATAAATACAAGTGCCCTTCCTTGGTTATCAACTAAGCAGCAAAGTGATGCATTAAAAGAAGTCATAAAAAAAACAAAATTTCCAACAGGATTTGTTGCAAATATAAGCAGTCTTGTATCAAAGAAAGGTGATTTTGGGTCAGGGTTGAAAACACATGATTGGCATACCTTCATCAAGGTAAGTCATGTTCTCTATTTACAGTATATTTGTAAAATTGCATGTACTTTTTATTGTATAATTTTACAATATATTGAAAAGATTATTTTTTAATCATTGCAGTACATCCTACCTCTATCCCTCCCACACCAGTTTGACAACAATGTTAAATAAGTTATATACGATCTTGGAGAATACATGAGGTTAGAAGTGTTATTTCTTAGACTTGTACATATATTATATTTATGAGTTTCTTTCCTTTAAATGTAATTTATTGTATATTTTTTTCCTAAAATCGTGTTTATATGTTCTTGCGAGTTGAATATTTTTTAGGTGGTTATCATCTAAATAAATTGATAAAAAAAGATATTAAATATTAGAAGAGAAAAATTCCCCAGCTTATGTGTGAAATGCAAAAGTTTCTACCTCCAACTTTTTTCAATGCTCAATAACACTACCTCATACATCAAGTTGAGGAGATTGAATTGTGTGGACCTGTACAAACTAGGTCAATGTGGATGGTTGAGAGGCACTTGAAATTTATGAAGGGTTTGGTTCGACAAAGAGCATGTCCTGAGGGTTCTATGGTGGAGGGATATATGGTATACCAGACCATGGTGTACATTAGCGAATATCTTCCCAAGTTTGCATCACATATCCATGTAGATCGCATTTGGGATCCCAAATCTATTAACAAATTTGAAGCGAATTACTTGATGGAGAAAGGTAGATTGAAGAAAGTGAGAGGTAATTATACAATGTTATTATAGTTTATTAATTCTTATAGATCTTCAATATAAGTTGTTTCTAAGCGGTCTATTTGTTTTCTTTATAGTTGGTCGTGAGTGGGATGCACTACATTTGTATATTACAAACAATTTTGATTGGATGACAGTATGTATTCAACAATCTCAAGAAAATGGTCATTCATTAACATGGGATGGTGTTGCATCATTGGTTAAAGAAGTTCATCATAATGGAGATCCCAATGTTACACCAATGGTATTTGATCTAGCATATGATTTAAGAGGTAGAAAGGTACATATAAGTTTACTAACCATGACCCATAAGTTTAATATCAACTCACGGATCGATGCAAATAATCTTGACATGTTATAATAATTGCAGATCAAACACCACAAATCTATGTACTACCATGGTCGTAAATTTTGCATAAATAAGTTTGACGACACGAAGAAAACTTGTGATTATGGGATAAGTGCAGTCTTCGAAGTCACTAATATTTCATGTAGAAATGACATATATCTTCAACAATCTAAAAATTGATACTATGAAATTTTGGATGATATACTTAAGTGCGACTTTAATTTATTTAAATTAGTTCTATTTGTTGTCAAATGGTATAGGCTACGGCTGAATCAAAATGATCCCGATAAGACTGTTATTGAACATGATAGTAGATTTACAATGATTAATACAAGGTCATTTGAGCTAGTTGGAGATGAGCCCTATGTTCTTTCAAGCCAATGTGAACCAACGTTTTACTTTGTTGCTCCACATAAACTGGGTTGGTCATTTGTTGTTAGACATGATCCAAGAGGAAGGTCGGTAAAGTATAATGTGATGGAAGAAGAAGATATTGAAGAATCAGAAGATGAAGTAAATGATGATCATGGATGACTGTTACACAATGAAGAAGAAAAAGAAGAAAATGATGATGATTCCAGTGATGCTGATGATGGTGGTGATGATGGTGACGATCATGATCATGGTGATGAAGATGGTGTTGATCAAGGTGATGATGGTGATGATGATGATGGTGATGATGATGATAGTCATGATGATGGTGATGATGATAATGATGATAGTCATGATGATGACATGGATGAGGAGGATGATCAATAACATGATCAATGAAATGTATGTCAAGGTATGATATTCAATGTCACGTATGAGGTATTGATTTATTCATAGAAATTTGTTTGACTTGTATGTTTGTATAATTAAGTTATTATGTGTTGAACTCCAATGTCATGGAGTATATTTTTCATCATGTAAATTTTGTCTTCTATGTAATTTATAGCTTACATATCATGTAATTTTTGGCTAACTTAAGATAAATGATTTACATATGCAAGAAATTTAATGCCTTTGACATGGATCGACAGGTATAATTTATTATTTGGTTTCCTTTTCTTTAGTCAACAAAATATATAGATCCTACTATGTCTCTCATTTGATGGATTACAGGTATCACCAAATGGGTATTTGTCTAATCTGTCTTCCTCAAGTGAGGAAAATGCGGGAATAAAAGACAAAAGTGAGATATCTAGTAGGTCTAAAATAGGGAGATCAACTAGAGTTCAAAGATTAGAAGAAAATTAAATAAATGAATGCAATTTTTCCTTGTTGAGGGGGGGTCATGTTCTTATAATAATGAGACCAAAGGTGACAGGAAGGTTCCCTTAAGGTACACACATCTTTAGAAAGAATGGGTACCCAAGGAACTACCTCCAATTAACACTGATTTTTCTATTATCGAAAGGATATATCGCATAGCTCCATCTTCATTACATGGTTTGGGCTTATTTTCCATGGATGGCATAAAGGTCAATTATAATCAGGTTGTTGAATTGATGGAGTATGTAGGACCTTGCTACAATGATAATAATTGGATGCAGATTGTGCAGTATAAAAAAAGTATGCGTAGGTATGCATTGTTAGAAAATTATATACAATGCAAAGTAAATGATCAAACTAAAAGGCTTACTATGTATATTGATGGAAGGCCAAAAACAATAGGGAATATTGTAGGTTTTATAAATAGTTCTCGACCTATGTCAACTAATAAGTAGCCAAATTGTATATTCAAGGCACGTGAGGGAAATCTTGTATTTGTATGTGCGATAAAATCAATAAGTGCAAGGGAAGAGCTTCTGATAGATTACAATTTGAATCGTGTAGATACAAAAAAATTCCCTATCATGGGACTGGTAAGTATAACATTTAAACCAATTGCCTCCTATTAATATTGACTCCAATGTACAATCTACTGTTTTATTAATAATTTTTTTGATAAGTTTATTACTTTCATTTCACTGCTAATTGCTAAGAATTACTAATCTTTGTCACAGGGTGACATGGATCCACCTCAAGATATAGGCGGGGATGTTCCTCACAGTACAACTTCTTCATCAAAGGTAAACCTTAATTAGTGTAATTCTACAAATTATATAGAAACAAATGTCATATTATTATGTTCTTTTCTTTATGGCTTTGGAGTTATTTTGATAGAATTTTACTGATATTGATGTCACAAGTTGATACTTATTGATAGGGAAAAGTAAAAATGACAGCAGATCAATTGTGATCTGAAATTGAGGCGGCATTTATAGATGACATCACATTTAGCTCTAACCCTGTATTCATGGCTACTCAAATAAAAAATAAATATAGTAAAGAAATTCTTAACCTTGTAATGGAACCAAACAAAATTGAGGAGACAGAGGCACTCAAAGAAGAATTGATACGTAGACTCAATTGTATGAATGTAAGTAGTAATTAATCTTAAGCAAGAATTAAAGTTCAATAGATGTTTATATTTTATACTATATTATGGATCATGATCTAAAATATGATGTGTTCTTCTTACAAGATTTTTTGACACCTGTGAAACATGGTCAATATGGTGAGGGTTGTAGCACCACATAATCTTCATGTAAATAATCCTTAAACCTTTAACCATTCATTTAACCTTTGTATGCATTATTGACTCAACTTATGTTTGGGATGCTTCTAGTACCCCATTTAATCTTTATCCATTGCAAATGTCTTTGCTAACAATGTATTCTTCAGCTCATGATGAAGTGCAGAGGCCTCCTTCGATCAACATTCTGCTATTGGCGGCTGCATTGTTTGCAACAAGGAGCTTGCAGACATCTTCCGATGTACCAGCTACAACTGGTAAAACCTTCTTTTTCTATATTTTGTTATGTGCTAATCATGCATTGATTATTTTTCTTGTGTGAATTTTATACATTGCATGGACCTATTTTGTGCACTAATATATACACCTACACCTTGTACAAGAACAGATCAAATGAGTGTGTGTGTGTGAATTTTGTACCTAGCTGTAGACACAACACTTCAGTAAAACATTAGAGGTTAGCTAAAATTGAAATCGTGCAATGAAATGAAAACTAAACTAATTAGGTGATTTACTGCCTTCTAGTAGATGCGAGTATGTATTCTCAGATTGGACCGAGATCAGTGACCTTGACGACACCTAAATGAAAGATTTGAATGCAAAATCTAGATATGAATTAGATGCAAATTAATCTTCTTTTTTTTTTTTTGGTTTTTCTATGCAATAATAGGAAAAATGATATGAAATATAATCTATATGAAAAACTGATATGCACTACAATTAATCTAACAATGATATGCTAAATATGAATGAACTCACAAAAGTTGTTGATTTGCAAAAGAAATTTCAATTCTTCAGATACCAATTCGCCAGCATAAGTTTGCACAATTATGAGATGATTTGTGAAGAGCTAAGCCTTGATTTTATAGAAATCCAGGGCTTTGGGGATGCATGGAAAAAGCCATAAATCACTTAGTTGATTTTTGAGTCAACAAGGAATTAAAGATAGTTAACTCACAATAAATCATGTAAAAACAACTTTTTGATTTAAATCAGAAGTTGAGATCAGCTTTCAACTCAAAATAGAGTTGAGTTTATTTTTAAAATAACTTGAATTGATTTTCTGATTTATAGTTTAACTATTTTTTGGATGTGCATAATTAATATGAATTAAATAAATAAATAAAGTGATTTATCCTCAACTTAACTGATTTTAGAAAATAAAACAATTGATTTATGGGTTAATCAATTATTAAATCAAAATTTTATTCTAAAATAATATTATTAAATATGACAACTTGCTTTAATTAATTAAATAAGAATTTAATCAATTAATGATAGGAATTTTGATTTATTGTCAAATTTAAATAATAATAATTAGGAATAAATATAATTAAATTAAATTAAATAATTAAGTGGCAGTATTAAATATTCAAAATATTCAATTAATCAAACTTTGGGATAAATAGAATTTATCGCCAAATAATTATTAAATGAAAGATAATTAGGATAATTTAGGAATATGGAATATTCCCCGATGTAGAATTTAGGATAATCAATTAGGATTCGCTAATGTGCCGATGTGCCTTAGGTTAGGACTTCAATGTCGATTTCGTTCGATATATCGATATAGGAGGTTAATGAACCTATAGCCCATTTTTGGGGTATTACATTTTTCCCCTCTTTGAATTGTTGTGCGAAGTGCAGTGGTTCAAAGACAGTCTATGTATGATGTTTGAAACTGATGTTTTGAAATTGATATTGATATCAAAGCAGAAACTGATTGAAATTGATATGAAGATAATAGGTCCTGAATGACCAAAGATAATGTTAAATATAACAGCAAATGAACCAATGATTGTGAAAAAGTGTTAAAATGCCTAATTCTGAACCTTATGATTGCGAAGAAGTGAGTGACCGATTCCAGACCTGATTGTCGATAAGAATCACATTGGTATCACATCTGAACCCTTCAGTTTTTGAAGAACCAAGGAAATAACACAATTGAACTGATAGTTACAAAAACTGATACAATTTACAAGATTAAGAGAATACCAGATTGATATGGATCTCGATGAATCTGATATGCCTCGAGCGATGATTGATTTTCCCCAAGTGATGAGGTCTTTTTGATGAATCAATGATTAGACGTGGTTGTTGTCTTGATTACTGAGGAAAGATATGATTTCCATAAAGATATGATTTCAAATTAGATTACAAACTTTGAATGATGTGCAATACCATGCCCCCTTCGGAATAAAAATTGAAATCTGACAAGAAAAGTCAGCGTTATATGGGTCAAAAGCATGTTAATTGATTTGAAAAGTGGTTAAACACGTTCGAAAATGCATTCTGCATCGTTTAGAGGTCCAAAAGACCAAGTTTGACTAGGTTTGACCATGGGCTAACCATAGTTGACCAAGTTGAAATTTTGATAGTTTGATGTAAGATAATCATTTAAGTTGAATACTGGATTTCTGTGATGACTAAAGGTTGATTATGCAAGCAGTAGACCGTCCTGAGTCCAAAAAATTTAAATCATGATTTTGACATAGTAAATGATCTCAGATTTCGATTTTGATCCTGAAAAAGGATTCTACTTGTTGTTTCGTTGGAGGAACCTTCATGTGAGATTCAACTCTTATGATATGTTTTTAGCATTTTTGAAGAATCGTTTAAGCATTTAAGTTTAACTCAATAATTTGTGAGATCATGCAATCATGCAAAGTGCAAAATGAAATGCAAACCTAAGACCTAGGACCTAGTCATTGATCATGTGTCGGTCATTCTCATCATTGAATTTTTAGGTAACTGGATAAATCAATACAATGCCCACTAGTTATGAAACCATAAACATATGAATATTGATTTTTATGCTCAAGAATCAATACAACACCCACTGGCTAGACAACCATAGACATATGAATATTGATTTTATTTTCAGAATGTCAGATTAGATATAAGCACCAAGGTATAAGCGCCAGGATGACCTGAATATCATGTCCATTTTGATATAGCAATTTGTATAAGCATCAAAACATAGACGTCATGATGACCTGAATATGCCTTGCATTACAAACACATCAAGTAGTCAAGAGATCATTCTAAATCCAATGTGAATTACCCTTAGTGACCCTTTATCGTTCACATCCTTAGGTAAGATCGCATTTCACAATAGGAGAAAGAACTCACTAAAAAAAAAGACAATAGTTAGATCAAACTTCCTTGAATTTTTTGGGTATCAATGGTCAAGGTACGGATGGCCATCCAATTCGAGATAGAGGCTCTTATAAACGGACACCATTTTAATCCAGAATTTCCAAAGTTGTTAGATTTTCACATACAAACATAAGACAAAGAAAAGATTATGCCCCCAGTCATCACTCTCTAAATCCTGTAAAGGACATCATCGAAGAGCTCGAGGGAACATAATATGCAAAAATCTCAATGTAAATTAGTAAGCATACAAGGAGATAAAAGCATGAAGCACATATTGTTTTCAGTTTGTGTTTGATGTTTGATTGCATTGTTGTAGATGCAAAATCCTTTTTGGAGACAAGACAGACGGACTGACTCGGATGAAGCTTCAAAGGATGTTAACTGGATATGGTACGTCTAAGATACATTGGAGGCCATAGGATATGACATTGATTGCCCCCAAGTTTGAACATTGATAGGATACAGACGCTTGAGCTGATTGGTGTACAAACTGACTTATTGAAAATAGGAAACAAACCGAGAAATATGTACAAACTAAAAGCAAGACTGAAAGCTGGGAAAGACCAAGATTGCGCTGATAGATGGAGCATTTTAAAATAAGTGGCACCCATTTGCCGAGTTTTCACCATCTTGGCAGAGATTCTATTTTTGCTACCAAGGCGCCTATTTCCAGGTTTTCACCAAGGCACTTTTTCTTTTTCTCATTTTTTTGTATTTTTCATTTTTTTCCAATTTTTTTTGTGAATCATCAAGGCGCCTATTGCTAGGTTTTCACCAAGATGTTCATTTTTTCAGGACTTTTGCTGATTTTTAAGATTTTTTAAGGACATTTTACCATAGACTGAATGCCTTAGGCATATAATTTCTTTAGATGGAAAATATTGATTGGTTTTCGGAGCTGTTCTCCTTCAGTCATTGAGAGTTGATGGGTACCAAAGCCAAAAGTAGCGGTGATTACAAAGGGACCCAGCTAGTTGGGTTCAAACTTCCCCTTGCGTTCTCGATGTGATTGATTTTTAGGATTCTCTCTCAAGACTAGATCACCAACCTGAAATTCTCTGTGTCTGACTTTCTTGTTGTAACCTCTAGACATTCTCTTCTGATATACTCTGAGATGATCATATGTTTCTTGTCTGTGCTCATCTAGTAGTTTAAGTTCTTGCAACCTAGACACTCTGTAGTCATCATCAGTTACTAGACCATGCATTCTGATTCTTAGTGATGAGATTTCAACCTTAATAGGTAGTACCGCTTCAGACCCATAAACTAAAGCGAATGGTGTAGCCCCAGTGGGCATTCTGATACTTGTTTTGTAGGCCTAGAGAGTTGGATTGATCATGAGATGCCAGTCTCTTCTTGTTTTATTAACTGTATGGTGCAAGATTTTCATTAGATTCTTGTTAGAAGCCTCTGCTTGTCCATTCCCTTGAGGATAGTAGATAGATGACCAATGTTGTGTAATCTTGAATTTAGCACATAAATCATCTAGATCTTTGTTCTTGAATTTTCCACCGTTATCTGTGATTATGGAATGAGGTATCCCATATCTGCATATGATATAGTTCAATATGAACATAGATATTTGCTTTCCAGTTGCTTGTGTCAAAGGGACTGCTTCTACCCATTTTGTAAAATAATATGTAGCTGTGATTATATGGATATGTCCATTAGAAGAATGAGGATGTATAGCTCCTATAAGATCAAATGCCCATTGGTGAAAAGGCCATTGTGTAGTAAAGGGAATTAGATCTCTCTCTGGAGCATGAATTAAGTTGCCATGCACTTGGCACTTTTGACAGTTCTTAGCAAACTTGATAGACTCTTTCTCCATTTCAGGCCAATAGTACCCAGCCCTAATAAGTTTTCGAGCTAGTGTTAAAGCGTTCGAGTGTGACCCACAAATACCCTCATGGACTTCCTCTAACGCACGTTGAGACTCTTCCTATTCTAAACATCTAAGTAGTGTACCATCTAGACCTCATTTGTACAGATCATGACCAATGATGACATATCGGGAGGCATTATGGATAAGGTATCTCTTTTCATGGTGGTTGAAGGTATCAGGAATGATTTGGTCTTGTAGATAAGAAAATAGGTTTTTGTATCTGGATGAATCATGACCAACAATAGTGCAGATCATGCGGGTTTTGGGGGAATCATATGCAGGATAAGATAGTGCTTCCACCAGGAACTCATAGCGTAGCTCATGTTCAGGTTGATGTAATAGAGTAGATAGTGTTGCCATTGCATCGACAACCTTGTTCTTTGTTCTAGGAATTTGCTCAAATGTGATAGATAGAAAATACTTCTTTAAATCATCTACCATTCTCTTGTATGGGATGAGATTTTCATCTTTAGTCTAGTACACATCATTGACTTGATGGATTACAAGTTGTGAGTCTCCATGAATGTGTAATTATGTTACTCTCCACTCAATTGCTAGTTTCATGCCATTAAAAAGGGCTTCATATTCTATAATATTGTTTGTGCAAGGGAACTTTAATCTGAATGCTTTAGGTATAGAGTATCCTTGAGGAGTTATAAATAATATGCCTGCTCTTGATCCATTCTGTGTATAGGAGCCATCAAAGAATAATTGCCATTCTCTAGAAGAAAGAGTCATGATAGAGGAATCTGGAAATTCTATTTGCATCGGTGTATCAGCAATCATAGGTGCATCTGCTAATTGATCAATAATAATCTATCCTTTGATAGATTTTCTTTCCACATATTCAATGTCAAATTCACTTAAGAGCATGACCCATTTAGCTAATCTACTTGTGAGGGCATCTTTTCTTAGTAGGTACTTGAGTGGATCAATTTTAGCTACCAAATGTGTGGTATGAGCTAACATATAATGTCTCAGTTTATGTGATGCAAAGATCATAGCTAGACAAGCTTTCTCAATCATTGAATAATTCTTCTCATATGCAACCAATGTTCTACTGATATAGTATATAGCTCTTTCCTTTTTGTTCTCATCATGTTGTGCAAGCAATGCCCCCAGTGATGTATCTGTAGTGGAGACATATAAGATCAAAGGCTTCCCTAGAATGGGAGGCATCAAGATAAGAAGATTTGATAGATACTTCTTGATATGATTAAAGTTGTTCTCACATTCTTCATTCCATGCAAAGGTCACACCTTTATGTAATGTTTTTGTAAAAGGTTGTGATATGTCTGCCAGTTGTGATATGAATCTTCTGATAGATTGAACTCTTCCTTGCAATGCCCTCATTTGACTAATATTCTTTGGAGGTTGCATTTCCATGATAGCCTTCACTTTAGCTGGATCAACTTCAATGCCCTTCTTTGAAACTATGTATCCTAAGAGCTTTCTAGAAGTGACACCAAAAGCACACTTCTTAGGATTTAGTCTGAGACTAAATTTTTCCATTCTATCTAATATCTTGCTCAAGTCATTTAGATGTTTAGATCTAATCATAGATTTTACTAAAGTATCATCAACATAATCCTCCATAGTCCTATGCATCATGTCATGAAAAATAGAATTCATAGCTCTTTGATATGTAGCACCAACATTCTTAAGCCCAAATGGCATGACATTCCAACAGAAGGTGCCCCATGCACATGTGAAAGCAGTTTTCTCTTGATCTTCTGGAGCAATTTTTATTTGATTATATCCAGAAAAACCATCCATTAAAGAATACATCTCAAAGCCCGCCGTCATGTCCACTATCATGTCAATATTAGGTAATGGAAAATCATCCTTAAGGCATGCTCTATTTACATCTCTAAAGTCTGTGCATACTCTTATTGATTTATCTGGTTTTGAAATAGGTACAATATTAGAGATCCATTCTACATAATCAATAACTCGGATGAATCCAGCTTTTAGGAGCTTCTCTAATTCAACTTTTACCAAGAGTGCAACATGAGGATGCATCTTTCTTAACTTTTGCTTAACAGTTTGACATTTGGAGCTATAGATAAATGATGAATTATAAGATTAGGATCCAACCCTGGCATATCTGAATATTTCCATAAAAAGTTGATCTTCTTCTCTGTTAGGAATGTAGTAAATTTTTGCTTCTCTTCTTCTGATAAAGATTGTGCTACATGAATCAACTGTGGTTCTTCTGTTGTTCCCAAGTTGATGGGTTGAGTGGGCTCAATTAGAACTGGAGATCTATCCTATAAATGACTTGGAAGGACATCAAATATCTCATCCTTAGGTGCCTTAGAGAGGTTTTCACCTTCAGATACATCTTTTATTTTTACTTTTGTAGGTTTTGAGACTGCCACAAAGTGGTTTTCACCCTCAAAACTCCTTTTCTTTTTATTCTTATTCTTATTTTTATGACTAAGTACTTGATGTCCGACTCCATCATGCTAACGCTCAGTTCACTGATGAAAGTGCTCATAGGCTCAATTGCATTGAGGTAGCAAGAAAGGGCATAGTCATTTGGGAAGGTATAAATACCATGGCTCGGATTTGTGGAGGTTTGATCAAGAAGTTCAGGATGTTGGATAGTCAAAATGGGGAAAGATTGGGAGATAGTGTTTATGGATATGGATCTGTCATCATTGGTCCTAACCCGACACTTGATTTCAAAGGTGATAATACAACTAAAGACATTCAATTCATGAATAGGCTCAATGTCATTGTGGGAGTCCAATTCAACCATAGGTGGATCAGACTCGATAGGTTCATCATTTCGTTCTAGACTTATATTGGGTTTAGGTGCATATTGGTGAATAAAATCAACATGTTTCTTTGTAATAAGCTCATCTTCTTTTGGAATGGCTCCCCATTCATAGTCATTAGATTCTTCATCTATGCCTCTAGGAAATCTAAGAACATGAGTAAAGTCAAGATGAATACCCCAAGAAGGGTTACCCTCAGATTTTGATTTGAATTCATACTCATGAGAATCTGTCTCAAAATAACTACCACCTTCCTCTTTGTGATTGTCTTCGAGATTAGTTGGTTCTTGTGTCGCAACTATCTCTTGATTGATAGTATATTCTTGTGCTACTACATTAATTCTTTTGATTGGATCATCTTCAGCATCAAGAAGGTCTTTGATTTCTTTAGGCAAATGCTCATAAGGAACAAGTTCTGAGCTATCTAAATCACTATCTGATGGTTCAGTTTCTTCCTTCTTAAGAAGGGGTTCTCCTAGTGTGATCTTCTCTATGACATGAGAACAATTACCTTTGAGGTGGAAGGGTTTCTTTTTAAAACCTAAGCCAACAGTATCTTTGTTTTCCCTACCAGTATGTGAAATAGGTGTTATAAGACCTCTTCCTCTGACTCCTAGAGGTCATTTACCTGAATATCCCATCTTAGCTATCAATTTATCTCCTAGACCATATGCCTTAGAAGGGATTTTGGATACTGTTGAGTCACTAGTTGGAACAACTTGAGATTCAGGTTCATCCTTGTATAGCCATGTAAACAAAACTTCATCCTCTTCAAATTCTTGCTTGGAGACTTGTTCTGCTACAAAATTTTTTTTATATGCCTCAAGAGGTTCTTTAGAGTCTGGTTTGGACTGTTTTAAAGATTGTCCATAAGACTTAGGTGAGATAGGTAGAGATGTCAAAGATAAGACTGGCTCTATAGTATATTCTCCCATACCATTGTCTTTGATATTGACCTCTTTTGCAATGTCTTCCATTTTAGATGTGGATGCTTCTTTTGTTGGCTCAATGGAAGATTCTTTGTTATTAGGCACAAGTTTATCTACACCTTCTTTCAATGTATTACAAGTGGTGGATATGTCTGTTGGAATAGTGACCTCTACTCCTTCATAAGGAAATTTCAAGCATTGGTGAAATGTAGAAGGAATAGCCTTCATCTCATGTATCCATGGTCTCCCTAGAAGAATGTTGTAAGCCAAAGGTAGGTCAAGAACTTGACATATAGTATCTCTGATAACTGGACCTGCTCTGACAGGTAAGACAATGGTGCCTTTAGAAGATCTTTCTTGTTCATCATAGGCCTTTATAGTTATTTTCTTTCTAGGATCAATAGCTAATTCTGAAAATCCCAATTGTGTGACCAAGCTGTAAGAACAAATATTTAGGCCAGCGCCTCCATCTATCAACACACATTTGACTCTATGGTTCTGGATCAAGACTTCTATGTGCAAGGGCTAGTTATGTGGGTGACTCAAGGAGTTGTCATCTTCCTCTAAAAAGGAGATATATTGCGGAGATGTAAGATGTCCAACCATAGTCTGGAACCTGTCTAAATCAAGGTCATCAGGAACATTAAATCCGAGCAAAGCTTTGTCTAGAATGGCTCTATGAGCTGGAGATATTCGAAGAAACTCAAACATGAATATTTTTGCATTAGTGTGTTGGAGTTGTTGAACAATGCTATAAGATGTTGGCCTCGTATCTTTAGGATTGGAAGATTTAGAAACAGCCTTCTATTTGGAAGCGGAAGAAAGATTGAAGGGCATCTTAGGGACATTTGATGAATCTGGGATTTGTCCGTTCAGATGTGCCTGAGCCTATGATCGAGTCACTGCGTTAGCTAAAGCATGATCTCTATCTCTTCACACAATTGTGATGACATTGCAATGCTCAGAGAGACAAGGTTCAACCATATTGATAACAACACTATTTTCAGGGTAAGCATAATTGACCTTTGCCCCCATATTAGGCTAAGAAGATGAAACTTCTTGACCATGTTTCAGAAATGGTTCTATATTTATGCTGTATGATCGTTATTTCTCTTATGATTGTCAATCATGATGTCTCCTTTATCAATCAAATCTTGAATAGTATGTTTCAAGCGTAAGCAGTTATTAGTTTTGTGACCTTTACCCCGATGGAAATCACATAATTCATTCTCTCTCCACCATTTTGGTTTAGGATCAGGATCATATTGTCAGATCTCAAGCAAAGAGATGATGTTATTAGGTAGCAGAGTTCTCATAGATAATTCCAAAGATTCCCCAAGAGGAGTGAACTTTTGTTTATTATCAGCGGACCAAGATTTGTATTCTGGCTTCTTTTGAGATGGTTCAGACACCTTTTGCTCTGAGGCTTTGATTGCTTGGGTACCAATAGTTAGATTGAAAGTTGGTGCCTTTGATGGGGCACATATAGTATCAACAACACCATCTATGATGATGTCTTTATTATTGTTCCAATTTTTGTTCTTGTCTTTAGAACTGGATCTTGAGTCGTACTTGTCCTTGTGAAGTGTGATGTCTCCTTTTTTCACAAGTACTTTTTCAATTTTGATCGCATTGTCTACCATCTTATCAAAAGATATATGATCTTGCATTTGTAAAGGGTAGTTGATCTCTGGAACAAGATTATTGATGAAGATTTCCAGTTTCTAGAATAGGCCTAGCATATAGAGAGAATTTCTTTCTCCATCTCTTGAGAAATGTCAGGAATGGTTCTCCTAGATATTGTTTGAGATTGTAGATATCAATCATGGTGACTGGATGTTGAATGTTGTAGGAGTATTGCTGATAGAACAATTTGATCAACTCCTCAAAAGTTTTGATAGTAGAAGGAAATCTAGAGAACCAATGAATGGCTGCTCCCCCTAGAGATTGAGGAAAGAGATGCATCAAATAGGTTGGTTCGTGCATGAACTCCATAGATTGTGTACAAAATTCTCTAACATGATCTTGAGGATCTAAGTGTCCATCATACTTATCATATTTAGGCATCTCCACTCTTTTTGAGAATGGTGGCATGTACAAGTCTTTATCAAATGGAAAAGGACATAGGGCCTCCATAGAGAACTCCTTGCGTTCCTTTTCTTTCTCAAGGTTATTAAGTTTGACTTGCATGGCATGCATCTGTTTCATCATAGCTATGAGTGGAGTTTCTTCCTCATGCATAATAATATCTTCAACATTAAAGTTGGGAGGAAGTTTAGCTCCTTGACGAGCTAATTGTAAAAAGTATGCCTCTCTGTCTTCTTTCAAGAAATGCTTCATCATTCATTTGAAATTATCATCATTTTGATATTGAGCAATTTCTTTAGGTGTGGTTTCCTGATCTGTACCATGTTGAGATTGAGCTCTTTGAGAGCCAAAGTTTGTCCTTGCTTGAGACATGGTAGGAGTTCTCCTTGGGATAGATTGATGAGGAGTTTTTTGATTTCCTCCATGAGTTGATGAAGGAGGAATGTAACCAGTTTTTAATCGAAAGTTGCCAAGACCGTCGTCTTCGTAAAGACCAGAATTGTAGAGTTGCTCAAGAGTTGGACCCCTGACAGTAGTTATAGGTAAGGTATGGGATGCTTCTCCAGATTTCTTGTGAGAGGAAGCTCTAATTTCCACCATTAACCTTGGGTGAAACAAAAGAATATGATGAAAACAACTGAAGAAAGATCTGATTCAAAAATATCAAATGATGTAACCTTGTTAAGGTTTGATTAATTGAAGCTTAGATTGGACTTAGATGAAGGAGACCGTGCCCTGGATGTATGGGTAGATTCCCAAAAGATAGCGAACATGAGTTTACAACACTTAGCCATTTTGAAGATGGATTGAAGATTGATAGTTATGACAAGGTTTTGACACAAGACGATAAAGACTCAAATCGATTAAATAGAAGGCTAAATCGGATTCAAAGGGCCACTTTAGGAAAATGATTGGATTCTCAGTAGTTGCTACTTTATTCCTGACACAGTGATTTTCTTGACAGGTTATGGAAATAGGCTGGAAAAGCTGGGTCTTTGACAGTTCTGATAAGTTTTCAAAATTTCTTAAATGACTTTCTACAGGCTCGTACGATAGTGGGTATAGCATGAAATGACAATTGAAAAACTCGTACGACTATTGCAAAACTCGCATTATAGTTGATACCAGGGTTTTTGACTTTTCTGAATTGATTGGTAGCAAAACTCGTACGACAGTATACCTGATACCATACGACAATCTGGGGTTTTGAAATGACAATAGCCAAAAGTCGTATGACTTTCTGACTTTACAAAATGACTGTTGACTCCAGAAAGGTGTTGACATTAGATTTTACAATTTTTAAGGTTTTTAGTTTCAGATTGTTCACAAAATTGTCTATCCAGATTTGAAGATTGTAGCGGATTGATTCGTTCTTAGTAACTAGATAGATAAACAAGCACCCAAAACAACAAGCAAGTGATTCCAAGCATGTCTGAAAACAATGAACAAGGGACAAAGCAACCCTGCGCATGAACAATCAAGTGACTAAATTGTGCTAATCCCTAGGAGTGTTAACAATGTATGTTCCAAAAAGTTTTGCAATAATGCACATATTCCTAGAAAAATGAAAATTTGGCCTCACTAGGGTTTTTAGTAATGGTCTGACTCTGCAACTTTTGTGATCTCAAGAGGGAGAACTCTAATCCAGGCGCATTGGGGTTTTGACACAGTCTGAGAATTTAATCAATCAAGAGCTGCTAGGGAGATCTGATAGCCCAACAAGAGACCACACCTATGGAGATTTCTTCCACAAGGACATTTATATAGCAGTTGTCACTACCATGATGAAAATGGCTATTACCACTTGAGGTTTTGTCAACATGGTTGACCCAATTAAGGGAATGTCCAATATGGTTAACCCTCTCTAAAGGTGACTCACAAAATATACCACATGGAGACTGGTTCCAGATTCAAAGATCTGAGTTTTTGGTAAAGGGAGTAGAGCATAGTCCTCTAGCCTTTTCACTTTGAACCCAAACAAAGTAGATAGATTAATCTGACACGCTAAGACCAAAATTATCTCACAAAGATCTATGATGTCAACCACTCATGATCTATCAATCTCTCCGGAGAGAGAATGTATCAATCAGAAGCTGAAGACGCACAAATCTAGTAGAACGTGAGACTCTCTTAGTAACCTCCCTACCTACAAGGGTTCCTTCATTGAGAAGAGTTTCATTGGAAACCCACTCTCTCAAGAACCACAAATATTGTTCATAGGGCCTATTTACTATGTGTAACAAAGATGCTGAAAAGCAAATCTATGTTCATTTTTATAGCCCAAATGAAATTTGTGATATGAAAGCAATAAAGGTCACACAAGCTTGACACACAAGAGTTCTTTTTAATCCAAATTGAAATGTTATCAGCTGAAAAGATTACCTGAATTCCTCGCAATGCGCTTAGTAGATTATTACCTATTTTTAGCAATTTCTTATGCTTTTCCCAATCAAAACCAATATAAATCAATCAGAAACAACAAATTTCAATCGTTAATGTTAGCTGTTAGTCCAAATCAGGAAAACCAATATGGAAAACTACCTGAAAATGTGAAACACCAATTAAAACCTGGCACTAAAACTCGTACGATAGTGGGTCACCTCCCAGATGATAGTCTAGAAGCTCGTACGATAATGGGTGTCAGACCATATGACAATAGAGCCTCCGAATGATAATGTGATTCTGGCGATATGATCCTCGATCAAATAAACTGTCATACAATAGTGGGTATCCTCTGATACGAGTTTCTGACAAAACTCATATGAAAATTGTACAGAAAAAAATTAAAAATCACAGCTTGGAACAAAAAATGACAAGAAGATGATAGAACTTGATAAAAATTGAATGGAAACCCATTTTAGGGCCCCATAAATGTGTGTGTGAATTTTGTACCTAGCTGTAGACACAACACTTCAGTAAAACATTAGAGGTTAGCTAAAATTGAAATCATGCAATGAAATGAAAACTAAACTAACCAGGTGATTTACTGCCTTCTAGTAGATGCGAGTATGTATTCTCAGATTAGACCGAGATCAGTGACCTTGACGACACCTAAATGAAGGATTTGAATGCAAAATCTAGATATGAATTAGATGCAAATTAATCTTCTTCTTTTTTTGGTTTTTCTATGCAATAATAGGAAAAATGATATAAAATCTAATCTATATGAAAAACTGATATGCACTACAATTAATCTAACAATGATATGCTAAATATGAATGATCTCACAAAAGTTGTTGATTCGCAAAAGAAGCTTCAATTCTTCAGATACCAATTCGCCAGCATAAGTTTGCACAATTATGAGATGATTTGTGAAGAGCTGAGCCTTGATTTTATAGAAATCCAGGGCTTTGGGGATGCATGGAAAAAGCCATAAATCACTTAGTTGATTTTTGAGTCAACAAGGAATTAAAGATAGTTAACTCACAATAAATCATGCAAAAACAACTTTTTGATTTAAATCAGAAGTTGAGATTAGCTTTCAACTCAAAATAGAGTTGAGTTTATTTTTAAAACAACTTGAATTGATTTTCTGATTTATAGTTTAATTGTTTTTTGGATGTGCATAATTAATATGAATTAAATAAACAAATAAAGTGATTTATCCTCAACTTAACTGATTTTAGAAAATAAAACAATTGATTTATGGGTTAATCAATTATTAAATCAAACTTTTATTCCAAAATAATATTATTAAATATGACAACTTGCTTTAATTAATTAAATAAGAATTTAATCAATTAATGATAGGAATTTTGATTTATTATCAAATTTAAATAATAATAATTAGGAATAAATATAATTAAATTCAATTAAATAATTAAGTGGTAGTATTAAATATTCAAAATATTCAATTAATCAAACTTTAGGATAAATAAGATTTATTGCCAAATAATTATTAAATCAAAGATAATTAGGATAATTTAGGAATATGGAATATTCCCCGATGTAGAATTTAGGATAATCAATTAGGATTTGATAATGTGCCAATGTGCCTTAGGTTAGGACTTCAATGTCGATTTTGTTTGATATGTCGATATAGGAGGTTAATGAACCTATAGCCCATTTTTGGGGTATTACAACGAGTACTAGTGAAGATCAACCATTTCCTGGATTAGCCCGTGTTACTAGTACTGGTTCATTTGTAGGAACATTGTTGTTGAACAAGAAAAATGTGTTTATGTTACAAGTGCCGAAGCTTCCAGGTGCTTTAAAATTATTATTATTATTTACAATGTAATTGTAGTTTACTTATACATAACTTGTTTTGGACTGATAATCCCATGATATTTTTGTAGAAAATGATGTTTTTTATGATCATCTTTTTGAAATGACATTGAAGCTATTTGGGCCCACCATACATAAAAGGTATGTAGCTTAATAATATTGGTACAATATTTTTCTTATCTTCCATTTATTGTACTATATTAAAATTATGATATCTAACAAATTTTTTTTTCAAAAAAGGTGGAATGAACAGGATGCTGACTTAAAAAATTAGCTCATTAAATCTTTAGAGGACCTCTTTGGAAATAAAACTTTTGACAGTGTCATGATTCTTAAAAAAGCATCCAAACATATAAAGACTGTGAGGGACCAATATAGAAGGGCTCTAAAGGATAACCCAAAGTACGAGCATCCTCCTATGATTCCACCGATGGAGTGGAATGAAATAATGGAAGATGCAAAAGAGAAAAGGCTAAAGGGTAGTGGAATCCAACTAGAAGACGACAAAAGAAGGTATGTTGTGATAGTATTAAGTAGAATGTAATCATGCACTAATTAGTGATCTTTGTAAATATATAATCTAACATGTTTCAAACTTTTCATAGACTGCAAGACACATTAAAAGCTACACAAGTGAGATTAAAAAAGGTTGGCCAACACAAACTTGGCTTTGGTGGCTATATGAAACTTCACTCTTGACTTGTAAGTATTAGCATTGGAATTTCATATCAAAGTTTTATATGTAAGGTTGCAAACAATTCTATTTAATCAAATCATACATGTAAAAGTGATGATATTAAACAAAAAATATAGGACACACAATTCAATGTAGAGCCCACAGATGAAGACAAAAGAATAGCCTTGAAGGAAGGCTATAAAGTCGTGGCTGCACGCCTACACCAAGAATCTGAAAGCCATAACGAAGAATCTACTGCACCATATGAGACATAGGTAAATTGGTCAAATGAAAAGTAAATCAAATTGAATAGTTAATTTCTAACATAAATTGACTATTTCATGATAATAATGCGCATGACATTTCACTACAGCCTTCAAATCCTATCACAGAACCTGGGCATGACAAAGGCCATGATGTGCATCATAGTGGTGGAGGTATTAATTTGCTATTGGAAATAAATTATGTAATTATTAATATAATTTAACATCTTTAATTGCAATTGGTAGTGTAACCTTTTTTTGAATATTTTAGAGCATGTTGAGGTGGCGGCAGATCAAAATGTTATTGTACATGATGATGTAGCATTGTCGGGTAAAGAAAAATGCATGTTATGTTCTACTGGTTAATGAAATACATGTAATAGTAAAAAAAAAGTATGTGAATTTAACCCGTTTACTTGTTATTGCAACAGACCCCCCTTTAGTGCAGCAACCTTGTGCTCCTTGAGACATGAGGAAGCATCATAATTTGAGATCAGAACCACAAGAGGAGGAAGAAATTGATGCTCCTCTTAGCCTTTACCTTAAGAAATCTAAGAAAAACAAAAAAAAAAATGATTTCTTAAAAATTCTCTTCGATAAAACTTGTTTGATTAACTTTGTTGGATAATGAAAGAATGTTGTTTTAAGTAATTATCTATGAATGTTGTGTATTAATATTGAATTATATGTCATGTTAATGAATATTGTTATGTGTTAATGAATTCTTGATTAGTGTTGCGTATTAATGAATGTTATATCATGTTAATGAATGTTATGTGATTGTATTGATTGAATGTTATAGTTCATAAATGGATGAATGAAGTGTGTAATTAGATGTTAATGGGGAATTTAGATTGATGTTAGGGGGAGGGGGGTTGAGGCCATATGAGATTCCACCTTCACGTGGTTGGCCTTGTTAAGTAGAGAATATTAAAGTATTCTCGAAACCAAGTGAAGCTCAAACTAACATACCTTCATTATTTAATCAATTTCATTCATTCTAGGTCTTTTCTCATAAGTGCATTTTGAATGTGTCATTCTCAGGCAACTATCAAATAAAAATCTAGAAGAGCCAATAGTCAACTTCTCATTGTCATTGTCTGGCATGATTCGGCTTCATTTTGTGTAAGTATTCTCTTATTGAATGCGTCAACCTCTCTTGGCCTAATCTGGATTATTTCATTGGTTTGTGTTTTTGAGTAGGTGAAGTGTTAAATTAGTTCCTATCTTCTATTCTTCCTTCATAACTATCATCTTTAGGCAAGCACATCATTATATCATCGATGTTATGTACTTTTAGCCAATATAGATAAACTCACTGTGACAAGCATGGCATAACACGTGTTCTTGACTTGGACTAGTAAAGGCATGATGTCACTATCATTTGGAATTGTAATGTGTCACATCACTTGCCAATTAGAGCCTTCAAAGAATAAAAGATGTCATGTTTTATCATATACTGTCATTGTGCTCACTGTCATCTAGTTACTTGTCTCTAAGTTTGTCTCTTATATTCCTTCACCTTCTAGACTCCCTTTGACATTTAATCAAATAGTTAAAAAATCTCCATACTATTCTTGGTTGGTCTAGAATATAACCCAATCAGCTGCTGCTCCAACTGGCTCTTCATCATCATATGCTTCTTACCATTCCATTTCGTCACTAACTGCCTGGATGGGCATGTTCTTTGGTGTTGTTGTTGGATTCTTTGTCCTATAAGCATAGAGAGCAGAACATGTATTTCATGGACACAGTCCTTAGATCATGTAGGTAGGACCTTAGGGATGATAGTTTTTAGTTTTTACTATTTATCTATTTATTTATCCAATTATGTCATAGAATATCTTTAAGGAATAGGCCTTTTGAGTCTTTGAAGATTGAGCTGCTTCATTCTACACATTTTTTATTCTGACATTTGTTTGTATCAGATTCCTTTTGATTTTGAACTTTGTATTTAAATGGATATAGTATCAAAATGGGATCATTGACTAAAAGAAAACTAAATGGGATCACTGACAAAGAGGAATCACTGATTAAGAGTAAACTAAATTGTATCAAAATGAGATCATTGACAAAGTGGAACTATCTTCTCAAAATTGAAAAAATTTAGAATCTCAATGGATCAATGTATTTGAATCAACACTTTCAAATTCGTATTATGTCATTGATGGTAAGAACATGTTGATCATAGTGCATCAAAATATTTGATGAACTCTATGTTGTTTTTAGTGGAACATATGGGATGGAAGTTGCACTGTTTATATTTATATTGTTTAGTTGGTATGAGCACAAGTTGAGTTTCATCTGATGAAGAGTCATTAATTGCTGATTACCACAAAGATTTGTAAGAGCAAGAGTAATTTAGGGGATGTTACTGTAGAATTTTGACATGGTATTTCATAAATCAATTAAGAATGGTATGAAAAGTATGATTTGGTGTTAGAAATATCTACTTCCTATTTTTCAGTGCTACAGGTTTACTGTTTGAAATTTGTGTTTCAAAGATTCATTTATGTTCTAGATCAACAAAGACACAGTTTTAGGAAACTTTACTCTACTTTCTAGTTTTCAGTACAAGTTATTCATAGTTAGAATTTGTAAAATTATTTAATGTGTTTTAAAGATTGGGTTATGTTCTAGACCAAGTAAGAATGGTAGGAAATGTCATATACAGTCTCAGAGATATTTACTTCACAGTCTTAGAGATATCTACTTTTTATTTTTTAGTACACTTGATTTATAATTTAAAATTTATTAGACTATTTAATATGTTTTAGAGATTGGGTTGTGTTCTAGACCAACCAAGAATAGTATGGAAGTCTGACACGGTCATATTCCTTCACCTTCTAGACTCCATTTTACATTTAATCAAATAGTTAAAAAATCTCCACAAAGTGCTATCTCATTTGTCAAACGGTTAGTGTGCTTGGTTGATGTGAGCCATCATGAAGACTCTCCATTTAATACTTGCAATTGTTATTTAGTGTAAAAGATTATCATTTGCTACCTTTTTCATCTTGTCTCAATGACTATAAAAACTCCTAATTATGCACTGTCCTATCCAACAATGCAGCCTCCAATAGGATTGTCACACATTTTGGAATTTTTATCCTTTTAGGTACCATATATTTGTCCTTATATTCTCTGTTTACCACATCTACCCTTGTCTTCAATGTTAGTGATGGGATCTCAATGTAGTGACATGCCATAACATGTTGGTAGTTATGTACCTTTGACCAATGTAGATAAACGCGCTATGTCAAGCATGGTCTAACATGTCTTATTGACTCGCACTAGTAAAGGCACCTTGCCACTGTCGTTTGGAATGATAATGTGTCACATCTCTTACCAACTGGAATCTACAAGGTAGAAAAGATGTCATGTTTTATCATGTATTGTCATTGTGCTCATCGTCATCCATTTACTTGCTTTTGACCTTGTTTTTCATATACCTTCATGTTCTAGACTCATGCATTTCTTGTTGTTTCAGTTCACTATCTTGTTACTATCTTTGGAACTATTTTATAGAAAATTCTTCTACTTTCATTCATATAAGCTCTTAGCTGGTTATATTTGGCATTCTTTGTGCAAACTTACAGCCTATACCATTTCACTCCCTTTGACATTTAGTCAAATAGCTGATAAATCTCCACAAAGTTCTATCTAATGTGTCAAATGGTTGGTGTGCTTGGTTGATGCCAGCCATCATGAAGGCTGTCCCTTTTCATGATTTCTTGTTATCTATAATCGCCGAAAAATTGTCAACTAGAAAATTGTCATCCAGCTCCCCTAGTTTCCTGCTTTCGCCAACTGAAAGACCTCTTCAAATACTGGTTGGTGAAATGAATGACGTGTCTTTACAAGCCAATTGTCTCCCTCCAATTTACACTTCAAGGATGCAATGTTGCTGGTCCTTTGCCCACCATTGTGAAAACAAACTACCTTAGGGATATAAATGCAAGACTGTCCGCCAACACATTCTTGCAAAGAGTTTTTAGAGCTATGAATATTCAAGTACATGATTTGTTTTGGTTTGCATTACTTTAGAAACAACTATTGTGATAGGTTTCATAATTTTTTGGTGTAGAATCTTGCTGCAAGTTGTCCAATGATTTTGCTTACTGTATTAAATAGATTGAAACAACAGCTGTAATGAGATTGGTTTTGGCTTGTCTCATTCAAAAAAATAAAATGCTACAATTTTTATAGACCCTTAAGGTAAGTCACTTCTCATGGTTTCAGTGAATTTTTATTTTTTACATTGTTCTCTTCTATCTCTGAGATATTCAGATCTTAATTGAATGTTCTTTTAGAGTTTGAAAATTACAAGGCTTGAAATCATATGGTTTGAGATGCTATTGTTTGAAATTCTATGATTTGATTTTTTTAATTTTTAAATGCTTTGGGTGTTCAAAACTTGGACACATCCAAAGGACCAAGTCCCAACAATTCTTAAACATACTTTATCTGATATGATGAATTGATCTTAAACAATTAAGGTTGGAGTAGACATAGTTAATAAAGTATTCTAAAGTAACTGAACCTACTTTATATGATTTAAGAGTAAACTATTGAATTAGACAATTGGGTATTAATTGTAAATTCTATTCTTTATCTGAACTCTTGCCAACATTAGGGTACCCACAGATCAAAATAGTCCTAGTATTTGGGTCAATAGATGACAACCTTGCCATATGCTGCCTCACCTGTTCGAGGTAAGCTAAACTTGGTCCAATTCTCTTAACAATGGTACACATCTGTCCAAGTGCAGTAACCTTCAAAGATTTACAAATCAATCTTATTACAAACTACAATAAGAGGCTTATTGGAAAACATAGGTTTTATGTTGTGAAACAAAGTTGCTTGTTGTGCAATACTATAACCACAAAACTATGAAACATCAAGGAAAAACAAAACAACCACCTTGAAATGAGCCAAGGCAATAATACTGAGCACCTCGATGGTGTTCCTGTCCTCCAAGGGGCGGTCCAAAATAGCAAGGACGTATCAATAACCTAATACCTCAAGTACTTATAATCAATATGCCTAAAAAACAAAGACTTAGTAGTAAAAGCATAAGGTTGAACATCCACATCCGCCCTAGTAATCTTATTAATAAAAGAACTCTTGCCAACATTAGGGTACCCACATATCAAAATAGTCTTGGTATTTGGGTCAATAGACGACAACTTTGCCATATGCTGCCTCACTTGTTCGAGGTAAGCCCAACTCGGTCCAATTCTCTTAACAATGGTACATATCCATCCAAGTGCAACAACCTTCAAAGATTTGCAATGATAAAGAGAATCCCCATATTTTATCAGCCTAACATAGTATTTGGCCACTTTGGAAATGAGATTGCGAGTAGTATTGATCTGGCCAAGGGCCAACTTGTAGTGATCTTTATCATATAAAACATTTAGCAGATCTCTATAAAATGGATGCACATCATCTTGGCAGGGGAAATCATCTACTATAGCAGAAAGCTTGTCATGAAAATTCTGTTGAGTGAATTTTACCTTGTGCATGTAAAACTGGTGGAGGCAGGAGATTGCATAACCCTTGTGCACCACCATTGGTGTCTGCCACTGTGTTCTTGATAAGATTATGTCCACAAAATATTTCCCCAAGGGCACCACCGTAATCTTCTTGAAATTATAATGCACCATTTTTTCTCTCTTTCTCTTTTCCTGCGTTGATTCTTCCCCAAATTTGATCGCTTAGTCATAAAACAGAACGAGCAGGGACCCGCTGGCAACAAGCAACAATCATGATCTTTGTGGTAACTTAAATACTTTCCAACTTAGCATAATCTTTTGTCACAAATCATACATAGATTAAGAGTAATTTTCACTAATTTTGAGTGCCTTTAATTAAATATATGATAAAGGATGACTAGAGTCTTGTCTCCAATTATTTGGTTAAAAATTCTTGGACATTAAAGAAAAATAATGGAAAACATATTGGAGGGTCAAACAACCATCATTCCTTTCCACTCACAACAGTTGAAACCATGTCATGACTTGAGAACTTGATCGAAGGGATCAAGAATAGATGCTTTAACTTATATAATATTTTAGATAAGAGATTTAGCATTAATTAGTTATTGGTTTAACTTATAAAATATTTTAGATAAGAGAACGACATAACTTTTTTTGAAAACCACAAATTGTTTGCATTAAAAGAAACTATACTGCAAGCTTCTATGAATAAGAAAATAAAATTTAAAATTCATTACTTGCCATTGGTTAAGTTTTGTAAATTATTTTTGTGTTAAATACATTTAAAATAAAGGTCTAGTTTTGTAGACTGCTAGCAAGAAGGAAGATTTGACCTATCAGTCTACAAAATTAGACCTCTATTTGTAGCTTTGTCTAATTTTGTAGACTGCTAGGTCAAATCTTCCTTCATGCTAGCAGTCTACAAAATATTATGATGCATTTAATCTTATAAAATTGTCAATTCTTAAGCATTAAGCATAGTAATAGGTCAATCTTCATTGTCTTCATTGTGGGGGACAATGAAGATTTGTCTGATAAATAGTAGGTATTCTTTAGTATCTTATAATAATATGCTGAAAATTCTTAATCTATTTAAACAATTCTTTGTTTATTTAGTTTAATTTATTTAGCTTTTTTATATTTTACTATTATTTATTATTAAATTTTTATTTCAAGAACATGACATCACACAAAATACATAGTGATATATATTAATGCAAAGTAACACCCAAAGATAAATATCTAGACTAATCACCGACCAGGATGTCGTTGGTGATTACTCTGGATATTTATCTTCATTTTAAAAAAAAAAATTCATATTTTGTCGAAAGTTTGACCATTCTTTGTCGAAATGTAGCGTCGCGGGTTTGGCATCCTCGTCGATAGGGCCAAATATTTCAACCAACATTTGTCAAAATTTCTACTAATTTTGTTTGGAATCTACCGTCATGGGTTTGACATCCTGGTTAGATGAACCAAAAATGTCGACCAATATTGGTCTAAATTTCGACTCAATTTTGGTCGAAAGTAAGCGTCGTGGTTTTAGCATCTTGGTTGATCGGGTCAAACATTTCAACCAACGGTGGTCGAATGTTTGATGGACATATCCTCTGATTGCTAATGTCAGTTTTGACCAAGTTTGGCGTAGAACATTCTACGGTAACACCAAAATGTCAAAAATTCAACCAGGAAAATACCGACAAGACCTTTAGTCGATAATTCAACCAAACTTGGTAGAAAATCCAACCAATTGATCATCGAAAAAAGGTGCAAATTGTACAAGTGGAAGTCTATTGGAAAAGCCAAAGGTCCTCAAAAATTTCAGGAAGAAGCCCCAATCAACAAAATCATAGGCTTTTGAGAGATCAAGTTTCAACAAGAAACCTTGTTTCTTAGAGGCGTCCAAAGAATGAATCTTCTCATGAACAGTAATAATTGAATCAAGGATCTGTCTTCCGGGCACAAAGTCATTTTATTGCGAGGAAATAAGCAGAAGATTATATGTTATTGGTAATAGTCATTATTTATTATTATACTGGATCCATATGCTTTGTAACTTACCCAAAAAGTAAATTAGAACAAGTACATGCATCAAGATAATAATAATTATCTTTACTTTTTCAATCTCTTAAATTAAATTTATTTTAGATAAATTTTAAATATAAAGTCTTTCCCAAACTACTTTATCTTGATTCCACATCTAAGTAGTTAATCATTATATACAACTATAGAACCAACACCTAGCTCCCTTACATTTTCTCTAATTGAATTTTGGTACATCATTCACTAATAAATTCACACTAATAAATTCACATGAATCTACATTAATTGGAAGAACATATTATGATAATTCATTCATCAAGACCCCTACTTACTTGTGCATTAGAAAATATTAACAACATAAGCTTGATACATGGGGCATGATGCAGCGATGAATTAAATGTGAAGTTTAATGTTCACTTTTTGTGTGGAGCATGTTTATAAACAATCTTTAATGGCATCAATGAGAAAACCTCTATATACATTTGAATAAACTTTGGCTTTCATTATGAGCATGTTTGACTTTTGTTTTGTGCATTTGTGAAATGATTTTTGTATCATTATACATACAAATGTGTGTGAATAAAATTTGTCATTCATTATGCACATGTGCACATGTATACATTTGTATGGATGGACTTTAAACTTTAGATTCACTATTTGAATGTGTGTTTGCATGAATGAACTTTAAACTTTAGATTCACTATTTCAATGCTTTATAATTAATTATGACAGTCACTTCATGCAAAGTGGATGCCTGTGCATATTTGAAAGTTAATATTGTTATTCACTTTGTGTGAAATTTTTAAGTCTATTTTAAAACTTTGGAATTCATTTTGTTGATGGATGTATTTCAACTAAACTTTTTGTAATGTGTATGTACAAAGATTGATATTCACTTTATGTGGAGGGTACCTCAAAAATACTTCAAACTTTGATGATGTTCAGTGTACTCATGTAATGAATTTAGGATGAGACAACAAGCAAAGTGAGGTTTGAAAATTGCCTTTTATGTGGACTTAGGGTGAGACACCAAGTGGGGTGTATGAATGTACTTCAACTATCATTTTATGTGAAACATATGCACAAATGTGCATGAATAAAACTTGGCATTCACTATGCAGTGTGCACATGTGTGTGTTTGTATAAATGAACTTTGAACTTTAGCTTCATTATTTGAATGTGTGTTTTTATGAATGTACTTTAAACTTTAGATTCACTATTTGAATGTTTTATACTTAACTATGACTTTCACTCCATGCAAAGTGGATGAGTGCAAAGTGGATGAATGTGTAGTTGAAAGTTAATATTGCCAGTCACTTTGTGTGAAATTTTTATCTCTATTTTTAAACTTTGACTTTCATTTTGTTGATGGATGTATTTCAATTAAATTATGTTGTATGTAAAAAATACTTAAAACTTTCATGATGTTCCTATGTATAGAGTTAGGATGAGACAAGTGATATTTGAAAGTTCCTTTTATGAACTTTATGTGAAACATATGTACAAAAATACTTTCACACTCAGTTTTATGTGTAGTATGCGTGAAAAACATTCACTAAATTTTAAGTACTTTCTCAACTTAATTCAAGGGGAGCGTGCCTCAACGGCACTCAGACAGTCGTTTGAAAAAAACAAATTCCACCTCTTCAATATATGGGCAGTTTGATTGAGAAGCAAGGCAAATTGTTCACTGTTTTCTTTTCGATTTGTTTCCCTTGACATGGCATGCCTCTTTTTTCCTTGTCCGAGTTTATATTTTGAATTGTTGTGTTGTGTATTTCTTTGTATTCTTCGTTTTTTATGGTGATTTTCAATTTATGGACAGTTTGATTGAGAAGGAGGCAGACTGTTCACTGTTTTCATTTTGCCATGCCTCTGTTTTTTCTTCGTCTGAGTTTTGGTTTTGAATTTTTGTTATATATTTTTCTTTGTATTCTTGTAATTTAATTTGTTCCTGTTTGCGGATTTTATTCCTTCAATTGTCTGCGGATGGTGACATTAAGGAAGACAGTTGTGAGGAGAATTACACAACCCAGCGAGTGACTGATTAGAGCTGTAGCAACGAAAATACTGTAAGTAGAGCATTACTCTCCACTTGATTTCAAATTATAATAAGTTTTATTTCTTATGAATCTTTTTCCGTTTGGAAATGTAATCATTATTGTGTTAATCTAATTTCGAGCAATGCCTAACCTAATTTTTTTTGTGCAGAATGTTTAGAACATAGACATCTCTTACTCTGCCGATTTCTTTATCTTGCGTAATCATTTTCTTTGTATTTTAAAGATTGCACAGGGTCTTCATCATTAGCGTTGCACATAAGAGGTCTTGGTTTGGTTTGTTTTTTGGTTTCCTCAAGGTGCATATTGTAGGTTGAGAATCTACTTTGATCTCACACTTTTATCCTTTCTTGCATGGTTTGTGTCCTCCATGTCCATCCTTAGAAGATTAAAAGGCTTTATATACTTGAATTCAATTTTCTTTTAATGCATTTCTTTGTAATAAGTCTTGATCTATGTGCATTCAAGCATCCTTTCTGAATTTACTCTGTGCGCTTGTTTTCTTCTGCATAACTCTGTTTGTTGTGTTCGTGATTACATTATGCATATTCCTCTTTTGGATCTTTGTGTTCATTCTTATGTTATTGAATGCACTCTTTCATTCATGTGTATAAAAGCACGATATACCTTGAAATGATCAAATTGACTTTGCTTTTGTTCGCTGATGTCTTAGTTTTGACACCATGTTCACACTGTCTATTGGTTTGGCGTGTACTCTTTACCCAGGAGGTTCCTCATTTGGTAATTCTTCCTATATTCATGCCCACAGTTGGTTTTTTAAATGCATTGCTTGTATATATAGATCTTATTTTTTTTTGTAAATTTAATGTAGGTTTAAGTGTTTTTGCCACAAATTTAGTTACAGACGCTTGTTTATTTCATTTTGCTTTCAAGTTGAGTCAATTATTTAGGATGTTGCAAGTATGTTGCAAATTTGAAAAGATCCAATGATAATGTTTATGATATTTGTAAAATGCGGTATGATGATCCAGTTTCAAATTGTTTTTATGCAAATTACTATCTAATGTGTATATTTGTAGATTCCAAATACATTATCTGTATGTCCTTACACACATTTTTTGCCGTGTCTTTTTATATTTTTGTTGCATCCAATTAAATTTTAGGTTTTTGAAATGTACAAACTATAGTGTAAAATGTGATTCAATTTCAGGTTGATTTGAGTCTTTGTAAATCTTAATAGTTTGATTTTATGAGCACATAAGGTTCTGATAAAACCTGTGCATTTTACTATTCCAAACATGATTGCAAAATTATCCCCCATTTCTAGGAAAGAAATCCAGTTCAAGATAATGCATACTTCTTGAATGGAAAATATATTGTAGAATTAATTCCAAGATTTATCTATTGTTTAGAGGATGGCTATGACATACATTTAGAGAATTTGAGAAGTATTTATTTACCTTGCCTTGAATTTCTTTCCAATAGCATTGTTAAAATCTATAAATAAATAATCAATTTTTTTTAGGTAGCTAAAAACCATTGGTATTTAATTATTGCAGAGGTTCTTCATCATTAGCATTGTACATAAGATGTCATCATTTATTTTCTTACAGTGCATTGTACGTTGAGCATCTAAACTGCACTTTGATCTTACACTTTTATACTTCCTTGGGTATATGCCCTTCATGTACATAACTAGAAGATTGGAATGCTTTATATACTTAAATTCATTTTTCTTCTAGTGCATTTCTTTGTAATAATTCTTGGTCTATGTGCATTCAAGGATCCTTCTTGAGCTTACTCTGTACTAGTTTTCTTCTGCTTGGCTCTATTTATCTTTTTTGCTATCGTATTATGCATTCCTTGTTTGGATCTTTGTGTTTATTGGTCTGTTATTGAATGCTCATATTCATCCATGTGAATAAAGGCATGATATAGCTTGAAATGATCGTCTTGATTTTTCTTCAGGAGTCTCATGTTCATTGATGTCTTCATTTTGACCCCAGGCTCAAACTTTCCCTGTCCCTGTCCCTGTCCCCTTTCTTCAATAGCCCTTCATAGCCCTTCAGACATGATATGTTTGAAAACTATAGACAAAACAGTGTTGACAGCTGCATGATCTTAATTTTCAGGCCCGCTAGAGTTTGATTTATCACAGAAAAAGAAAAAAAGCCAAGAATATAGATCTTGTCATGACTCTCAAACTAGCAATGTAATCTGCTGTCTAATTTGTTTGATGTCCTTTTTGAGCTTCTTGTAATTCACTTATGCGTTTCTCACTCTGTAACAAGCTGCATTTCTAGCTGCTTCTGAAACTTCCCCATTTTCTCAGTTATGAACCAATAGTTTTGTTATTTCCAACTTCCTGCAAGACACATCACTCATCTATTTAAAATATTTGAAATTCAAATAATAGGATTTATAAATTGTCTCATTTTTTCTTTCGTATGGCCATCCCTCGTTTTTTTTCTTACGTCTAAGTTTTAGTTTTGAATTTTTGTTATGCATTTTCCTTTGTATTCTTATTATCTTATTTGTTTCTGGTGTGTATGTTTTGAGGAAGGCAGCAGTTAGGAGAATTCATCCTAACAAATGACTGATTGGAGATGAGGCAGAGAAAATATTGTATGTATGTCATTACTCTCCACTTTATTTCAAATTATTATATGTATAATAATCTTGCTTGTTTTCTAGATTAAACTGTGTAAAAACTTTTTGCATCAACAATCCAGAAAACAAGCACAATTATTAATATGGCCTGTGGAAATCTGATAAGCTTATATGTATAATGTTTTGTGGATCTTTTTCCCTTTGTCTGAAAATGTAACAATTATTCTACTAGTCTAATTTTCAGCAATGACTAACGTAATTATTTTGGGCAAAGGTTTACACCATAGACATTTCTTACTCGCTTCTTTATCTTGCTGCCGATTTCTTTCTTCTTGCATAATCATTTTCTTTGAGTAGGTAGTTAAAAACCAATGGTATTTTAAAGATTGCTCAGGGTCTTCATCATTAGCATTGTACATAAGAGGGCTTGGTTTGTTTTTTGGTTTCCTTAAGGTGCATATTGCAGGTTGAGCATCTAAACTGTACTTTGATTTCATACTTTTAACCTTCCTTGCATGGTTTGTGTCCTCCATGTCCATAAAAAGTAGATTGGAAAGCTTTATATACTTGAATTCAATTTTCTTTCAATCATTTCTTTTTATTAAGTCTTGGTCTATGTACATTCTCAAGGATCCTTCCTGAGTTTACTCTGGTTTCTTCTACTTAACTCTGTTTGTTATGTTCGTGATCACATTAAGCATATTCCTTCTTTGGATCTTTGTGTTTGTCGGTATGTTATTGAATGCTCTTTTTCATTCATCTGAATAAAGGCACGATATACCTTGAAATAGCCATTTTGACTTTGCTTCAAGAATCCCCTGTTTATTAGTGTCTTATTTTTGACCCCAGGTTCACAATGTCTATTGATTTTCCATGTACTCTTTACCCATGAGGTTCCTCATTTGGTCATTATTCCTATATTCATGCCCACAGTTGGTTTGGACTGAGATGATTCACTTGCTCATACCCCACCTTAAATGCCTTGCTTGTCTATGTAGATCTTATATTTTGCTGTGAATTTAATGTATGCTTATGTGTTTTTGAAAAATTTTAAGTTTATTTTTTGGTTTTTGAAAATTTGCAAACTATTGTGTAAAAAGTGATTCAATTTTAGGTTGATTTGGGTCTGAATAGTTTGAGTTAATGAGCACATAAGATTCTGGTAAAAACTGTGCTTTTCACTATTCCAAGCATGATTGCAAAACCATTTTAGGAAAGAAACCCAGTTCAAGGTAATGCACACTCCTTGAAAATATATCTCAGAATTAATTTCAATATTTATCTATCGTTGAGAGAATACCTTGCTGTGAATATCTTTTCTCTAACATTGTTAAAGTCTCTAAATAAACAATCATTTTATTAGTTCAGGTAGCTAAAAACCAAAATTAGCATCATAAACTCAAATTTTGGATACTTAGTCTATTGATAAGTAGGAGATATATTTCCACAACAAGTCAAATTGTGATATTTCTATCAGGATTCAACTGTGTAGTATTTTGACTCAAAATACTATACAGTTGAATCCTGATAGAAATATCACTACTTAATCTATTCTTAGCTTCTCCTAGAAGCTTCCTTCAGTCTTTTACTAGCAGATTGTTGGTGCCTCCTATTAGTACTATAGGCTATTTTCAAATCTTAAAATGGGTTTTCATTTTCCTGTTTTTATTCCGGTCACTGCAGTTATTTTCTCCCTGGCTATATAATTTTAGGACAGTTTTTTGGTGATCGGAAAAAGTAGAAGTAAGCCTCTTTTGGATAACATTTTTAAAAGGTTATTTATGACCCTTGTCAATTCTTTGGAGAATAATTTTTCATCCCTAGAATTGCAGGCTTATTCTGATTTCAGCTTATTGTTTCAGGTTTTTGTACTTTCATTTTTTTTATACACAAGTTAAGACACTCCAACTGTGAGCTTGATTGAATGCCAAGACAGATGAATTTTGTTCAAACCCCAGAGTGCAGAATCTTTAGACCATGGTATTTAACTATTGCAGAAGTTCTTCATCATTAGCATTGTACGTAAGATGTTATGGTTTATTTTCTGGTTTTCTCAAGGTGAATATTGCATGTTGAGCATTTAAACTGCACTTTGATCTCACACTTCTATCTTTTCTTGCATTGTATGTGCCCTTCATGTCCATAACTACAAGATTTGAATTTTTATATACTTGAATTGAATTTTCTTTTAGTGCACTTCTTTGTAATAAGTCTTGGTCTGTGTATTCAGGGATTCTTCCTGAGTTTAGTCTGTGCACTAGTTTTCTTCAGCTTGACTCTGTTTGTCATGTTCATGAATCACATTATGCATATTTTTTCTTTGGATCTTTGTGTTTATTGGTATTTTATTGAATGCTCTTATTCATTCATGTGAATAAAGGCATGATATAGATTCAAATGATCATTTTGATTTTTCTTCAAGAGTCTCCTGTTCATTGATTTCTTCATTTGACATGAGACTAACACTGTATTATTTTGGAATGTACTCGTTTGGTCATTCTTACTACATTCATGGCCAGAGTTGGTTTGGACTAGGATGATTCGATTCACTTGCTCATACCCTTCCTTTAGTGCATTTCCTGTTTATGTAGAGCTTATATTTTGCTGTGAATTTAATGTAGGTTTAAGTTTCTTTTGCCATAATTTAGTTACATATGCTTCTTTATTGCATTTTGCTTTAAGTTGACAACTGTTGCAAATTTGAAAAGAGCCAATGGCAATGTTTATGAAATTATGTAGAATGCACTATGATGTTCCACTCTTAAATTGTTTTTATGCTAAATATTGTTCTCATTTTTTGAGGGTTGAAATTGGTGTTGTTAAATTTTACAATTTACCCCTATGTGCAGCATTATCCTTGTGAGGGACGGTTGTTTTAGCTGCAGACCGATTGTGATTTTATTAGACCCAATAAATTTCTTGAATATGAAGCAAGGCAACAGTCCTACAATGAGTCTAGGAAGCATATGAGTCCAGGTATGTAACTTATGTTCTGTCTTTGAATTTTATAAATATGGAAGCTTATTATAAATTTGTAACGATCACTGTTACAGAATCTGTTTCGCAGGCAAATTCTGTATATATAAGCATAGTAAAGATGTTAAATGTGCAATAGTTTGAAATTTTAAAATAGTGATTGCTAAGTCAATAAAGGTTTTTCTATGCTTTTGAATGCAAAAATGGAATGTTGATGAGTTTCATGTAAATATAAATTATGTGCCTGAATGCATTCGCTGAACATAAACCAGTCACAAGAAACTGAAGTGAAATGATGTGTTTCTTCTAAATATTATGTGCCTGAATGTATTCTTGTTTGAACACTGAACTGTTCTTGCAGCTTAGCCATTATAGTGGAATTGTGCAGCTAATAGATGGAATTCAAATGTTGATTGCTACTGTTTTTATTTTTAGGCACATATATGTGTACACTTTTAATAATTGAGAATCTTTCAATCTTGTAGGGTCTCTATGTTGGGAGTTTGATCTCTGTGCATCCTAAGTAATAAACAATGTATCAGCTATTTCAAATCTTTTCTAACTTTAATTATTTGATAGATTCAATTCAGGGTTATTGGTCAATTACAATAATTGATTAGGGTTAGAATTTAGTTACAATAGTGGTTTAAGTCTTTTCTAGAATGAGATCTTTTGATGTATTTTACCTACATTTTTTAAAGGTATTATACTATTGTCACTGCTGGCATGATCAATTTTATTGCTGATATGTGTTGATATGATACATTTATTGCTGCTATTAGAATACTGTTATTTTGTACTAATAATAGACCCAATAAATGGGTGATAAGTTAGATTCCCTTCAATCACTAAAATGAATGGGATTTGTTTGCTTTCTATTGGAATTTCTTTATTTCTTCTGATGCAGATAAATAAATGTATAGAAAAGTAAAAGTTAACTTGGGTATGGGAGTTAGTATCCCAAATGCTTAGGCCTCTTCCTCCTTCCTTTGCTGCTCCTTCACACTGATATGAAGCAGGGGCTGTACTGAATATGAATCCAGTGGGAAACCCACTTTTATTTCTTCCAGAATTGATACAAGAATCACCCATGTAATGACCCCTTTTGGGATTACCCTATATTCTGCCCTAGAATCACAACTTCAATAAAACAGGGAACATAATATAGATAGAAGTATAACTTTATCCAAAGAATGTAAAAGCAAGATAGATCCTTGTTGAGATCTTGCAATCATGTTAGACAATTATTGGAGATACAATTCATAAGATCAACCATTACTAGGGTTAAAGAACATATATTCATAGTCATCTTAATCACATAATATATCTAATTTCTTATTTGGGGTCAACCATAATGGAGCTTGGATAAGGAGACATGCTAGGGTTCCCAAAGCAATCCTCTACCCTAGGCCCAAGAGCAGATATACCATCCCTCTTGGCCTCATGAGGCCTTCTGCCATCCATCCATCATGAGGTGGTGTACCTAGTGAGGAAACCTATAGCAGTTTTCCCTACGATTGAGACTCACTTGAATCCATCCCAACAATCAATCAATGTAGAAGTTGGAGGAGAAAACTACAATAGTGTGCCCAAAGCGATCCTCTAACCTAGGCCCAAAAGTGGATATGTCATCCCTCTTGTCCTCATTTGGCCTTCTGCCATCCATATGAGGCGGTGTATCTAGGGAGGAAGCTTATATCACTTCTCCCTCCTTGTATTCCCTTCCTCACCCATACATGATTGTTTCCTTGGGAGAATAAATGAACATATATGATATAAAGATTAGTAATTCATATATGTTAGATATATCTTCATCATGCATACTAAGCATGCATGTCATGCATACCACCATTTGAGAGGATTACTATTTCCTACAATAAATAGTAATCTCTGGTTTGATCCATCTATGTTCCTGATTGCTGATGTCTGATGACCTGATCTGCTCTTATTATCCTTGATGCTAATTGGATTGATTGTCTTTATACCTCCTCCCTTGTGGTCTTCTTGCCTTTATAACTTCACGTCTCTTAAAGAGAGACAATTCTTGGAGGTTGCTGCCGTTAATGCCTTTTAATAACCGATCTCTTAATGATATTCCTTCATTCATAATCAATCACTGCCATTAATTGACCATAATATTGGTTATTAGTCATTGATTGATTGACGAGAGCCCTCGGTCTGTATGTTGCTAATAACCAATCAGAACCTAGTCATCTCTGTCGGTGATTTTACTAGATGGTAGACCTTGTTCTAGGATGTCCGCAGTAAACGGGGGACATGGCAGTGACTGTGATACCATGCTTCTCCGAGTTTGTGAGACCATGGGACATATTTTTGAAAATTTCTTTTCCAATTTTGGAGACTGTAACTTTTCAATTGTATAATAAGCTGTTAAACATTCTAAAGGGGTAAAATTCAAATAATTATTAAACATTTTCACCTTAAGCTTTGAATAATGGACATTCCACAAATTGATAATTGATAATTGAACTTGTAGATTGAGCATAACATTGATATATAATTGTGAAATTATAAACATGAATATCTTATTGCTGTACAGTAAGTTATCATGAAAACAACTATTTGAAAATTCCCTCATTTTTTGTTTTTTAATAATATAAATATGTTGCTTCTTATTTTTGTAAAACATCTGTTGATGGGGTGGAAGTCAGGGTGCCTGGAGGTCCTTTCTGTTGGAAATATTCAAGACTAGCCAAGTTATTGAGAGGGGAGGGGTGAATCAGTAACTTCAAAAACTTTTTACAAATTGCAGATCTTAACCATATTCCAAATAACATTTAGATCAATAAGCTAACTGCATGCATAAAAAACTGAAAGAATAAAACATTCATAACACTTTGAACACACAGATTTGGTGACCCAAAAACCTTCCAAATAGAAAGTAAAACTGGGGTGGGGATGATACCCACAAAACTTCAATACTGCAATATAAAGTTGGCCGGTTAAGGCTTACAATGATCACTTCTGATGATCTGCCCTGTTAGGAGCAATAAGGACTGCTAGGTCCACCTTGTTAGAGGATTTACAAACATACAATGAAGTATGCACTCGGTTAAGAGATTTTATAAAAGACTGTTAAGTCTACCCTGTTAAAGGATTTAATGCTGATTCTTTGTTAGGATGAAACAAGAGATCTCTTACTTGCAACTGTACTTGTTGATTGAGATTCTTTGATGTACTGATCACCTTCTATGATAGATATATCTTTGTTGCTCCTTATACTGCTGTAGCTCTTTGTAATTCACTTATCTCTGCCTTTCTTGCATCTTCGCATATGCACATATTCTTTTCATTACACACTTCTCACTTTTTCACTTACACACCTTGGATATGATACAAAACATTGTTTATATATCAATCCAAAACAATTACAAAATAATTACAAAGTCGGCTCTTAAACAAGCTAACACAAATATTACTGAGTCGGCCCAAATATAGTTACTCAGTTACTGCAAACTAACTCGGTGACTTTCTGATACTCGGCGTCCACTGCGTTACTCGGCATCATCATGCTCTCGGTAGAAGTGGAGGCTCGGTCCATACTAACCACTCGGTTGTAGTTTCAAACTCGGTATATATTGGAGACTCGGTAGATATAGTGTCACTTGGTAGAAACTGAATTCCCTGTTTACCGTGCTGGCACTCGGTAAACACTGCTCATCTCATTACTTGGTTAACACTGCGAAGCTCGGTCTGCTTGGTAAACACTGTTCTACTAGATGAGCTCGGTAAGCACACAGAGTCTGAATAAGTGTTGTCACTAATGACAAACATAACTTAATGCCAACACTTTCAACCTAATTGTGGACATCCTTTGATGTCAGAGGGATGTCAAGATGTCACCAGGTATCTATTCTAAAATAGGAGACATCATTTAGATGCCAAAAGAATGATCGATCATGGAGTGTTACTTGAAACATTGATGCGAAAAATTACACGTAGTTTTTTACAGGAGCTTTCTAATCATCCGTCATGTATTGCGGAAATATCATGATCCTAATGCCAAAAATATTCAAAAACATCTCAAGGTCACAAGAAAAAGTCTAGGAAAAATGGGGATTCGTGGAGGATGTCCCTCCATACCTAAAATGTCTAGGAACTTTTTTATGGTACAAATATTATGTTTTCAAGGTGACCAATTCAAATGATTGCCATATAGGTTAGAGAATTTGGGCCTTTGAAGGAAATAATAAAGTCACAAAATCTCTTCGTGATCTTTTTGACAAGTTCAATCAAAATGGTGTCCTTGGAGGATGCATAGTCGTCGTTTTTTAGTTGTGAGAGTATTGATCCCAAGGTTAAGTAAATAATTTGTGAGTGGTTTGCTCGTCCTGCCAGTGTGGTCATAAGACATGACCTTGATTGACTTATCCAAGTGGTAACAGTCTATTCTTTTATGAATCTTCCAGTGATGATGGCACCCTTTACAGATTGCCTTAATCACAATTTTAGACAGACTTACAACAATTACGTCTGTCCATCCTTTGTACCCAAAATGTTTGGGATTACTTCATAGGAGAGGGCATGCGTGCCCATGGTACATTGTTATGACAAATATTTCTTGTCAAGGTGGCCAATCCATATAACTCTTTCATACATTAAAAGATTAATATCTTTAAAGGCATTGTTAGAGACAAATTTTTCACGATGTTCTTTAATAAGAGTGTCAAAAGGGGTTTTCTTTGGAGGTAGAATTCGACCATCAAACATTTTCCTTTGTTGCAACAACATCAATCCAATAGCTAAATATTTTGTGACTTGGTTGCCTGTCCTACCTTAGGTGGTCATAAGAAATGATCTTAATTGAATGATCCAAGTGGTTAGAGTCCTCTATTATATTATTGATTTTCCCATACTGACTTTGCCATTTACTAACTACATTAATCACAAATTGGGATTTTCCTTCATGCCCATCCTTTTTCTTTAACAATCTACACTGTTATGCATTGGACTTGAAGATCTCAATAGATCAACCTTTTTTCTTCTGTACTATTTCAAAACATCCCTCTTCTCCAACCTGGATCTGATTTCCTCTAGGGGCGCCATCAAAATTCAGTTTAAAGTTTAAACTGCTTTGTCCATCTAACCATTTTAAGGGAAGTGATTTTGGACTTCCAATACATGAATATTGTGTTTTTTCATTTACTATGTCATTTAGTTCTATAGCATTTTTTTTCATTTTAAATGATATTCATTAATAATTGACTTGAAAGTTGTTTCTGAGTTCAGAGTTACAACATTTCTTATGTACTTTTTGATCTGTTAAATTTTCCCTTGGTATAGATTTTTTTGGACTTACAAGCCACAAATACAATCAAAGGGTATCTTTTTTAGTGAATTTATGTAAAACTTTTGTAGCTGTCTTGTGGTGGGGTGTGCCACAACAAGCGAGTTGGATATGTTATTTTACTTAATTTCAGCACTTCATTATGTGTTTGGGGTTTGAACTTGGGGATTTCGCACGGAAGCCTTGATGCTTTTGTAGTTGAGCCCATCCCATTAGACAGATTGATATTAATATTGTTCGATGCTTCATAATTTATTTTCAGTTCAAGCCCTTCCCTTGACTTTAAAATTTAGAGTGGATTACAGTGATTTATGTTGTCTTTTTTTTGAACTTAGTGTCTATAGAATAATTAGAGGACAAAAGGTTAACTAGGGTGTAGTTCACAGTCATGAATTGTGTGTGACGACAGGACTCTATTTTGTGATTACTCTTTGAAGTGCACTAGAGATTAATCAAGACTTGCAGAAGTAACTTCAAAGAATTTGATATCTAAATGGAAGTACCACTAATCTACTCAATGATGTAGCTTAGTATTTAATAATCACAACAGCAGATAGTGAGGAAGAGCCAATAATTCCAAAGGTCTGATTTGAATTGTATAAATAAGAGATATAGTGATGCAGAGAGAAATTTCATCTTCTGCAAATCTGCAAATTTCATTGTTCTTCTTGCACAAACATTGATTAGAGACTCACATCTTCTTGATTCTCCAATAATAAACAATAATGTCAACTCAATGTAATCACATTGACTTAATAATACTCTCCTTGATTTCTCACTAAACCAACTCACCAATAACCGATTCAAATTCACTGACTCTTCGTGCCTTGTGGGTCTTCCATGGACCAAGTTTGAATTCTATCAACTTGTGGGTCTGTTGCTATACGAACATACACATATATGTTAGCCACCTTTTCCCTATCTCCAAATGCCGAGAGAAAAATACGCTGGTATTTGGGGGTTGACCATTCTAAATGGTTTTGTAGTATTTCCCACTCCGTCTCCTTTAACATGACTGTCGTCACATCCCCTTTTTGCTATCCCGTGGCATGAATCGACTCATCAACTTGTCAATATCATGATTCGACAACAACATGAGCTCGTGTAACGGTTCTTGAAAACCGTTATAAATTTAAAACCATTCAAGAGTTTAACACTCGGTTTCTCTGTCAGACAAAACGATCACCACGAACTGCAAATAATGTAGATTTCGAATACAACACAGTTCCATAATATTGTTTAATCCAATTTACATTTGGCGTAGTCATACAAGAATTTGAGAACAGAGAAATCACAAATGAGAAAGTGAAGAATCAAAAGATCTTAACAGAGAATTCAATCCTTCCTTTTATTATTCTATTCCCCGTTACATTTTCCTTTCTCCTTCACCGATTCTCACCATCCTATACTACTCCCTCTTCTCGGGTTTTGAATTGCATAGATAAAGAACTTTCAAAATGAATACAACCCGATAACTTCCCACAACCGACTCTATAACATCCTAACTACTCTAACGGTTTTTTCATGACTGATTAGAGGAAGTTCTAAGCACATTAAATAAACTAGAAATGTATCGTCTTCACGGTGATACAAACCTTTATTATATCAAAACACTTGCTTCTACCTGATTCTCAACAATCATGAAAAATACTAAGACTCAACCCAACCGATTACATCAATATTGACCCTAAATGGCTTACCAAGCCATAGGACAATGTAAAAATAACCATTTATAATGCATGTAGAGTCCCGGGTCATTGAAATGTTTCTGGCCCCGTGATGTGCCTGCATCATGCTCCCAGGGACAAAAGAATTCAAGTCCCATTGAATTTTCTTTCTTTCGAGTCTTCCAGTTCGAGTGTGTCATTTGTTGGACTCCTGCAAAAACAAGGATAGATGCCAATATCTCGTACACATGTTCGCTCGAGGGAAAAATAGAGCCCAAAATCTTATCTTCAAAGTACAAGCCCAAATCATAGGCATTAACAATAATAGGCATCACCATACATGTTCCTTGCATACCTGGACAAAATAAAACAAACATTTCTCCTCCATGAAAATGAATACTGAATTGATCCTTTAAAGGAAAACGAACTCCATCTCGATATCCAGCAATAGAAAAAGTTTCATCATTGTGAACTACTTCCATGTTATCCTCCATGCTCACCAATACTAATGTCTTTTCATGTTAGATCACATAATCTACCATTTGATCATCGTGAACCATGTCCCTATCCTCAAGCTTTTCCGAAATCAAATCCCTGTTGCCCAAATCAACAATCGTTCAACATCTTTGTCTTCAACTAGAACCTTCTCAACACAAGGCTCATCCACAACCTTCTGCTCTTCACTAGCATCAGTTTGCTTCACTTGTCCTTCCAATGGACAACTCTTCTCCTCCATTTCTGCTTCTTCATATGCTATCTGGGCTTCAATTAATTCAAGTATGGCTTGATCTCTTTTCCTCATTGTTTCTAACTTCATCTCAAATGTTGTTAAGTCTTCTTCTATCTTCTTTCTTCTTGCTTCTTGTTTGCTTCTGTTTTCCTCTTTCCTCTTTTTCTCTTTTTCTCTTCTTCTTTCTTTTTCTTTTTCTCTTGTGCTTCCTCGTGTGCAATCCATGCATCCAATTTAAATAGCAATTTTGACATCTCTTCTTTACCTTCCATTAAGGCCCAAATAATGTAACTTGTTTATGATCCAGCACTTCTAAATGCTTGCGAAGGACTCAAATCCAGTTGGCCAAGTTGGATTAGGTTTCCCCCAACAATCATTCACAAATGGGTACACAACACCAAGAGAAAATCTGGCAACTTATCTGCACAAACTTGTTAAAAGCATACTCAAAAATCAAACATAATCTGTCACCACTAGGTCCTGGTGTGATTTCCACCTCTCACACGCTCAGGAGCTTCTCGCTCTGATACCAATTGATGCAGAGATAAATTTCATCTTCTGCAAATCTGCAAATATCATTGTTCTTCTTGCACAAACATTGATTAGAGACTCACATCTTCTCGATTCTCCAATAATAAACAATAATGTCAACTCAATGTAATCACATTGACTCAATAATACTCTCCTTGATTTCTCACTAAACCAACTCACCAATAACCGATTTAAATTCACTGACTCTTCATGCCTTGCAGGTCTTCCATGGACCAAGTTTGAATTCTATCAACTCGCGGGTCTGTTGCTATACGAACATACACATATATGTTAGCCACCTTTTCCCTATCTCCAAATGCCGAGAGCAAAATATGCTAGTATTTGAGGGTTGACCATTCTAAATGGTTTTGCCTGTATTTCCCACTTGGTCTCCTTTAACATGACTGTCGTCGCATCACCTTTTTGCTATCCCATGGCATGAATCGACTCATCAACTTGCCGATATCATGATTCGACAACAACATGAGCTCGTGTAACGGTTCTTGAAAACCGTTATAAACTTAAAACCATTCAAGAGTTTAACACTCGGTTTCTTTGTCAGACAAAACGACCACCACAAACTGCAAATAACGTAGATTTCGAATACAACACAGTTCTGTAATATTGTTTAATCCAGTTTACATTTGGCATAGTCATACAAGAATTTGACAACAGAGAAATCACAAATGAGAAAGTGAAGAATCAAAAGATCTTAACAGAGAATTCAATCCTTCCTTTTATTATTCTATTCCCCGTTACATTTTCCTTTCTCCTTCACTAATTCTCACCATCCTATATTACTCCCTCTTCTCGGGTTTTGAATTGCATAGATAAAGAACTTTCAAAACGAATACAACCCGATAACTTCCCACAACTGACTCTATAACATCCTAACTCCTCTAATGGTTTTTTCATGACCGATTAGAGGAAGTTCTAAGCACATTAAATAAACTAGAAATGTATCGTGGAGTTGACAACGAAGTTGTCAACTTCACGGTGATACAAACCTTTATTATATCAAAACACTTGCTTCTACCGGATTCTCAACAATCATGAAAAATACTAAGACTCAACCCAACCGATTACATCAATATTGACCCTAAATGGCTTACCAAGCCATAGGACAATGTAAAAATAACCATTTATAATGCATGTAGAGTCCCGGGTCTTTGAAATGTTTTTGGCCCCGTGAGCGCCTGCATCATATAGGCAGCTAACTTCTACACTACTTTGGATAGATTAATAATAGTCCTTAACTTGAATTAACTAGCATAGTTTGATATTGACCAAAGATGTGGACTTATATCACTCGTGTTGCCAAATACTAATATTGCCCTCTTTGAGAATCCAGATTACATTGTAGTGTCCCTACTTTCGATGCTTGTTCCTTGATGATTGAGCCTAACTGATATGGTTCCAGCACTAATCTTTTTTTCCAATCTCCCACATTGATCAATCGATATTCCTGTTCTTTCCCTTCCTTGCTATGTTGTTTCTTTCGTCAAAAATTGGTTCCAATGATGCGTAATCTTTTTTCATGCATGGGAATGAATTCCATTAAATCAAACCATAAACAGTATCAATATCTTCCTTCAATATCATATATGCTCTTTTATCTCTGCACAATCTTCTTGTATATTGACATATTCTTTCGCTCTATATATATATATATATATATGTCTTTCCTTCAAATTCAACCTCTTAATCCCTCATATGTAGATCTGATTTTTTCTCTCTAATCTTCTATCGATATATTATTTAGTCTCCTACTAATGTTGTTTCCTTTCATATATACGATATCTTCCCTCGATATAAGCAGCGACAATAGTGTTTAGACTGAAACACATGATGTCTGATTATTTTCTTCCTACTACCAATGATCACAAGGGATAGTAATTGTCTTTATACCATCAAAGTCACCCAAGATTACCATCATTGCATCAATAATCACATTTACACACAAAGATTGTAGCAGAACTCAATGAACAGAAGCATCCCAAAACTCCACCTACGAATTCACGCCTCTGCATAATAGAGTCTCGAGTATTTTAGTCGGACCACATAATATATTCATCCCAGACAAGGAGTGAATATGATGGTTTCAATATATTCCTCCACCAATAATGGTTCCATGCCTTTGCTTGTAAATCAATGCATCAATATTGTCAACAGATATCCCCTCTTCTAATCCCCCTGATGGGCTGCTAAAACGCTCTTTTTATATATACTAGCGCTTGCACCAGATGAGGTGCAATGGCGTAGCCGATAGTGATGTATAGTTGGACATACACGTGCATGGCCGAGGTTTCATATAGGAGAGGCCTTTCAATAGAGTACCGATGGATTGTGACATCTCGCTGTGTATACACATTCCGCCATTCAAATATACAATGGAAAGTTAATTTGTAATTATAATCAGTCTTGGAATGTTGGTGTGTTCTTGGTCAAAAGAACAGAGGAAATGAAACTCCACCTCATAAAATTGTAGAATTAGACTACCCACAATGGAAAATGACCATAACATTGAACCACACATACTCTTGCTTTGCTTCTCATGTCGATTCCTAAGCCTCCAATCTAGGGTATTCTTCAGATTCCCATTTCTTTCTTGTTCCCCTGTTTGTCTATGCGCTGAAATCAGTGCTTTTCAATTTCAATTTGTTAAGCCTTTTGATCCTCCTCATGAAAGAATTTTGTGTTTATTTTTCAACAAAAATCCTTCTTCCATTATCTTTTGATGGATGTCCATACCCTGCTCCAAAGCTCCCATTATGACGCAGATAGGAAGGACACTGACAAAAAGTTGTGGAACTTGGCTCTATACCTACCAATTGCATTAGTTTGAAAGTTTCTAGAGCACTTTGAATAAATCCATTTTGTGCAGACCATATTTCTCTGAGGTATTTTGTTAAACAGTTCACTTCCCTTGTCTATACTTCCACATTTTGTGGCTTATAAACCATTACTTTACAAATCATTCCCTAATGTCATTGACTGAAATAGTTTTGTAACGTATTCTCCTGGTCTCCTTGTCTGTTAAAGATATGAAAGAAAGAAAACCACAATTTATTCCATCTTCATATTCATTCTACTAAAGCATAGAAAACTCTCTCCAATTTACATCTACGAGATCCTCGGATTATCCCAATCAACCAACTATTCTCCTATTCTCACAATCAGACTGGATGGGGAAGCGACTATACCCATGTTTTCCTGTCTTATTGTACACTAATTTATTCCTGCTGCCACAGTCACATTGTTTGATATATATGTTCTGGTGAATTAGGGCACAGTTTGATACAACTCAATGCAAGTATTCTTTTTATATCTATCCTACCCAGCCACTGAGATGCACACATTTGGGTGGGATCCGAAACATGCGTTTTATTCAATGAGACCTCATTTCTTTGAGGTATTTTGTCAAATAGTTCACATGCCTTAACTATGCTTCCACATTTTACGTTCATGTCTACTAGGGCAGTTGCAAGCACAACATTTGAAGAAATTATGCTATCCTTTATGCTTTGATGGACATCCGTTCCCTGTTGTAGAGCTCCCATTTCAGCACAGGCTGTGAGCATGGATAGAAACCGGTTCATACTATGGTTTGATGGATACTTTTACCCTCTTCCAAAGCTCCCATTTTGGCACAGGCAGGCAGGATGCTGCAAAGGTTGAATTTGGTTTCACAACTGCCAATTGCATTTGCTTGATAGTTTCTAGCACTTATTCAACAAATTTATTCTGCGTAGATTTTGCTATCATTCTATTCCACGAGATAACATCTCTTTGAAGCACTTTGTCAAACAAATGACATTTCTTATCCATGCATCCACATTTTGCATACATGTCTACCAAAGCATTTCCAACTATAATATCTTAAGGATGTCCATATAATATGATCCATACCCCCTTCCATTATGCTTTGATGGATGTCCATACCCTGTTTGAGAGCTCCCATTTTGGCACAGGTGGGAAGGATGTTGGCAGAAGTTGTCGAATTTGGTTTTACACATGCCATTTGCATTTGCCTGAAATTTTCTGAAGCCATTTGTGCAAGTCCATTTTTTGAATATCCTGCAATCATGGCATTCTATGAAACCACAGTTCCTTAAGGCATTTTGTCAAACAGTTCATTGGCTTTATCTGTGTCCCACATTTTGTATAAATGTCTAGTAAACCGGTTGCAACATCTGACGAAGAGGCTTCATATTATGAAATATTGCAGACAGACTGCCTCGTTATATGGTTTCCAAATCGGTGGTATTTGGTCCCTTGCCTAGAATTGCAACGGGGAAGATCCAGAAGCACATCCTGCGGGCAAAGGTCAAGGAATTGGAACCCGTGCGTAATAGCAAGCTTTGAGTGTAAGTGGTTTACTTGCATCAACGAATAATTCCGCTATAAACATATGATGTGATGCTCTACGCGAGTCACTCTTGCTTGCTTTACGCACAGCTGTGATGTCCCCTGTGATGTCCAAACCTCCTCCTCATCAAACAAACCATTACTCTGTTCCATTTCCGAACTATCCTTGCTGTTATGGCTGCTTCGCGGGTGTATGTACAGATGCTAAAACCATATGCTCATTCAGATAGGGTTGCATTATTGAACCTATCTTTGTTATCAGGAATGTTACTACCGTGAGACAAATTTTGTCGGCACTGGATATGAGCGTGAGACACTCCCCGTGGGCTGTGCCCCCAATGTAAAAGCCTATTGGCTAATTGATTACTAATCGAATGCTATACTATCCTTTATATATTAAATCATATACATATATGTTTTACACTTTTATATTTTGTATTACTTTATAAATTAAACTTTCAATATATTTATTTATATATTATTTTTATTATTATTAATATATTATTATTATTATTATAATATGCATCATATTATTATATTAATAATGGATGATATTATTATATTGATTCATAAATATAATATTGTACATTATACATTATTAATTTTCTTGCTTATTATATTTATAATATATTTAATAATAAATTACATTATAATTTATTATAATTTTTTAATTAAATTCTATTATAATACAGGGACATCGCATACATGAGGTGAATGGTTAATTGTGTTGATGCTGAATAAAGTCCATACATAGACAACCATAATCGTGCATCTTTCTATGCCATAGTCTCCCTATGTTACTTTGTCTATTCTATGTAGTTGTCAAGTGTGGAAAATTTGTTCCACTTATGATGGACAATTGTGCCTCTATATTGTACATCTTTAGAATTGCATTTATGAAGTCTCTTTAGACCTTAGTATCTACTATAGAGACAACTCTAGTAGGTCTTTGCACACATAGTAGGAAAACCTCGCGAGTACTCGTCAAGTTGCCAAATACTTGTGGGCTACAAAACCATGCAAGCAACTATAGAGTTAACTCGCCAAAGCCTGTAGACAAAAAAACACCTGTTTACCCATGAAAATTTGTTGTGCAACTTGCTAAACTTGTAGATGTGACATAGACCCAAAAAAGTAAAACAATGGGTCAAAACGTGTGAAACATGCATGGAAATCAATGATGTGTTGCGATGTGCTTAAAATGCAGGTGAAATGTGAATTTTAGGTGGATATTTCTCTATAAAACCCTGCATTTTACCCTTGTTAAACACGACAAGATTTTTAGTGATTTTTATAGTTAAGTTTCAATTTTTTTTAAAACTTTGTATGAAGTATTTAAATTTTTTACATTATTCATAGTGTGTGTCAAGAATCATAATATAAAATAGAAATCCTTGTAGGGTTGAATTTTTTAGAAATGCATTAAAATGAGCAAACTTAAAAATATAAGAACATCTACTTCATGTCAATTGCTCAATAGGTTGGGGAAGAGGAAATTGTAAAAAAATGTAATGTTTTACTTGCCTTGATATGAAGTTTATAATGATGATTTTCGAAGGCAATCATTATAAATTCATAATAGTTATTAGGTTGCAGCTAGCTATTGTATCCACTATCTGGCTTTGCATGATGAGGCCAGTTTGTATCCATGTGTATTCAACAGTCAATTCTATAGAAAAGACTTCCTCATGGTTCTTTAGACTCATTTGTTCCATTTTGTAGAACTTTGTAAAAATAAGTGTTTTTTAAGGAAATCTCAGTACTTTTTAAGTTGTCAAATTTTTGCCAAGTGAATTTTTTTGGACTTTCTTAGTACTCTCTGAGTCCAAGTCTATGAACAATGTTTGCACATACTATTTTAGGCTCAATGCATAGGATAAAATGTGCAAGAGAGTGTTGAACTTCTCCTACTTCTATTTAATGATAGGTCGAATATGTTCGCTAGAGAATTGCAAGGTGGGCTCATTTTTTTGATAATGGTCTTCATTTGGTCAAGCATGGTATCGATCATTTATTACACCTCGCTAAGGCTTGGAGAATTAGTCTCCATGTTTGATCATTGTGAAAATGACAGATATAATGGAGATGACGCATGTAAAAACCTCTAGCAATAACATATAAAAAATAACCCTAAGACAAACAATTACAAGTTACAACCAATAAACAAACCTAAAAGTATTCTATTCAACTTTACAAAATAATAATTAAAACATGGTGTCTAGTCCACGAATAGGAAAGGTTTCTTTTTCTCAGATTTCAAGTGTATCCCCTCTCTTCCTAGCTCACAATATAATTCAAGCGCTCCTTTCCCAACACACCTCAATTAGAGGCAATATATCCCTCAAATATTGGTAGTAACTAAGCAATTAAATAACAAAGTTGCCCCTCAAATTAAGGTAATCAACTAGTAGGTTAGAGGCCAATAGAACCCACCTACTTGCTTATACAATAGTGTGTACAAGGGAATTTTCCACCCTACAACTTGATAAAATCTCAAGGGACGAGTCGGCCCTTGCACCTCCTCACTAAACTAGTGCTCTAGTGAGCTAGGGTGATCAAGAGGATCAATTGATTAACTAGAACTTGAAACTTAAATGAACACAAGGTAAATTAAAGAAATTGAAACAACATTACAATACTAATAGATATCAATATTCTGACTATTGTTCAATCAAGAAAGCATACCTGTTAAGGCCGACCAGTTGGCTTCGTGAGCTCACTGTCCCAAATGCCTGTGCAAGTCTAGGACTATAGTGCAAATGCATGACACCCGCTCAACTGCATGCATCTTGTATGGAAATGTCATGGAGACTGAGATAGAAAGGTGCAAGACTAATAAATAATCGAACATAAATTAAATCTAGACTAACTACAAGAAAGAGAAAGTATGAATGAATTACGAGAAATTATTCTAGATACAAAAGAACACAAGATGGAGAGAGAAAGCTTACAACCCAGAGGTAGAAGAATCCATGTATCTCTTGCTCCGTCCTCCTTTAAAACCTACATATGAACAAAAAGGAAAATGTTGGGGGTGCTTGATTAAGAGGTTTGTCACATTCAGACCCCCAATTTGGTGTTTCCACATCCACAAATAGCCAAGACAGACAAATAGATTATGGATAATCAACAAATGATAAATGACAATAGATAAACATTAAATGATCAAGATACTATGATATGCTAAACAAAATGAGATGAGGTGAGTGTGAGAGAACTCCCCTTTGAAGCCACAAATCAAAAGCTTGATGGAATGAAGGTGGTGGAATTGAAATGTGAGATTGCCCAAGAGTTGTAAAAGGTGTCCAAAAATGATGGAGAAGATTGCCAAGATCCAAGAAGAAGTTTGAATCACCAAGAAGAGAGCCCAAAATGCAAGAAGAGACTAATGAAGCCAATTCTTGAAGTTTTAAGGAGGCCAAATGATTTTTGATGTTAGTGAGTGGTGGGAAGATGCGTTACACTACAAAATCAACACTTGCATGTTTGCAGATTTGTGGGATGAGTGTGCGCTATGCAGATGTGTTTGCAACACGCACATGACACAAGCCAAACAATCTGCGTGGTCAAGAATTTGAATAGGGTAGGTGACAATGCAAATGGAATGATGCGGAGGCTTGTGTGTAATTTAGATTTTTGGCTAAGTTAGAGGTGTTATGTAATGAAGAATCATATGGGGTGTATTTTAGATTTTATCCACATGGAGTCGCCCCTAGGGAAAATACATGATATTCGCAAGATCACATCTAGCATGCAAGTTGTAGACAAGCGTGCTTGATGAAAGAGATAATGATAAGATAGTGATCACTAATACTATGCCAATATGGGTAGCAAATTGTGTTATGGTAGATAGCCATACGATAGGCAAATATTGATTTCGATGATATGAGTAACAAAAGCTAGATAGTCATATGATAGGGTCACTTTGATTGTGTTGATATGAGTAGAAAAGGCTAGATAGTTGTATGATAGTGCGACTTTGATTGCACCGATACGAGTAGCAAGGCTTGATGGTCATATGACAAGGCAACTTTGATCATGTCAGTATGAGTAGCAAAGGCTAGATAGTCATATGATAGAGCAACGTTGATGTCATGTCCCCCATTTAAGACCCTAAATGCGATGTCCTCATTTTGAAATAAGATTTAATAATAAATAATAGTTGAATAATTAAATTTTATTAAATAAAGAATAATAATGAAAGAAAACGTAATTAATAAATAATAATATTAACATATAAAAATGGATAATTAGTATAATATAATAATATTATAAATAGATAATAATATTAAAACAAACAAACAAATAATATAAATAAATAATAGATATAATAATTAAATAATTAAATAAAATAAAAATAATAACCTTAATAAATAAATAAATGTGTTAATCAATTATTAATATAAGTAATTCTATTATTTTATATATATCAATCAATATTATTATTAATAATGAAAGATTAATTTGTAAATTACTTTAGATTGTGTTTCAGCAAGAGTCACCCCGTCCCTCCATCTAATAGCTTGGCCGATATCCATTGGTCCACTGCAAAGTCTTGGCAGGGTAAGGACACTAACTGCCTCTCTAAGAATGGAGTAAGTTCTCCATTGAGATTGAGGGAGGTCAAACCTGGAAGCAAGATCATGCCAACTGATAAGGGAACCTCCTTGGGTGATATCCATAAGAGACTTAATGCCCTTAGCATGCCAAGCCTTGGCAGAGCACCCCTGGATAAGAGCCAGAGGTTTGTCATTGTATCTCAAGTTCCACCATACTGACAACTCACCATTGATCAGCAAATGGTCATTCACCACCGACAGGGGGGAGAGGTAAGGTTTACATAGATTCCAAGCTCTCCAAATTGATTTGAACACAGCAGACCCCTTGAATGAAACTTCAAACCTTCCTGCCAGCAAGTCCACAAGCCCGAAACCCTTCCATGAAGAACACTTCTTAGGATGTCCCCTGCAAATATTACTCCTAATTAACACCTTCCAAGGCTCGTTCCCGACAGTAGACTTGGCTATCCATTTGACTGCAAGTGAAATCCCCTTAGTACGTGGGTCTTTCAATCCAAGTCCCCCCATTTCCTTGGGAGTAGAGCACCACCTCCAGTTGACAGCATGTGCCTTTTTTCCTCCTTTTCCATCTGACCATAGGAACTCTCTGATATATTTCTGAATTAGGTTGAATTGTGCTTGAGTGAGCAACCATGATGAGGCGTAGTAAATAGTATACGAGGATAGAATTTTCTGGCATACCTGGAATCTCCCTGCCAGTGATAAATAGTTTCTCTCCCATTTCTTAAGTTTCTTCTGAATCTTGTCGACAATCCAATTCCACATATCTGTCAAATTAGGTTCAACTGAAAAGGGTATCCCAAGATACCTAACAATGTGCCCCGACCCTCCCCATTCCATACCAAATCGGGAACACCATGGAGGCTTAGCCTCATGCCAACCAAGTAGACATGACTTTTGAAGATACACTTTGCTCCCTGAAACCAGGAAAAAAAGTCCAATTTGCTCATGAGGCAGTCCAAGTTGACTTCATCCAAGACAATCAATATGGCTATGTCATCAGCAAATTGCACATTGGAAACTTCTTCTCCATCTGGTAGAGCAATACCCCTTACCTTGGGAGAAATGGAAGAATCTCTAAGTAAATAGAATAAAGCATCTGCTGCTAGCACAAAAAGGGCAGGGGCAAGGGGGCAACCTTGCCTAATTGACCTCGAAATCTCAAAAGCCTCGGACCTAACTCCATTGACCTCCACCATCGCCCTGGCACCATTCAACAAGGTACTTACCATATTGCAAAAACTCTGAGGGAAGCCTAGACACTCCAACATGGTGTAGATGAACCCCCATTCTATCCTATCATAAGCTTTCTCATAATCTAAAACAACCATGCACGCTTCCTGGTTAGACACTCTGGCCCACTCCATAGTTTCCCAACAAGTGACTAGGTTCTCCAAGATATACCTGCTCTTTACAAACCCTGTTTGAGATGGATTAACCACATTAGGAAGAATGTCTGTCAACCTATTGGCTAATACCTTAGCCATGATCTTGTAGGAGATATTCAACAAAGTGATTGGCCTCCAATTTTTAATAAGAGATCTGTCCCCTTCTTTTGGAATGAGCTTTATAAGTCCTGTATTAATAATATTCCCCAAGGTAGAGTTACTACATGCTTCTTTGTATAAGTCACACAGAGGCCCCACAATCCAATCCACATTAGTCTTATAAAATTCAACAGTCAACCCATTAGGGCCCGGTGCCTTGCCATTCTCCATAGACTCTATTGCACTTCTAATTTCCAATTCAGAAATATCTTTGGCCAGGATCCTTGTAACGCCCCGCCAGGAGACCCAAGAGAATTACACTAAAATTATACTAAGTTATGCAACATTTTTTTTTTTTGTTTACTAATGTTAACAAGCACATTGAATAAAGCATCACATTGTTCTACAAACATCAGTTTAAATGAACACTTCATATGTTTTATTCCCAAGGGTCCCTGACGTAGAATTATGTCGTCTAACTAACACTACGCTAACATGATCGAATGTTAAAGAACTTTTAAGTACATAGTAGAATTAAATACGTCACTTAAATCAATATTACATTACAACACATGATCACCTACATCCGCTACACATGTCGTAGGGTATGCGGTGATATTTAATACAATTACAAGTATCAAGATACATCATGGATCCACGTAGGGATCATTACTAATCAAATGAAACCTCTTACAAGTACAAGATAATATCTTCTATCAACTAGGTACATAAATCTGCAACAAATGTGTTAGACTGATCCAAGTGTTCAATCAGGTGAAAAGGATAATCCGCAAGAGTCTCAATGGAGGAGTACACTACCTCCCGACCATGTGGAACCCAGAGGTCCACCCCACCGTGCTAGGGAGATAATCACCAGGCCCACACACACACTAAGGACCAATCCACAAGTATCACCTAAGAAGATATCTCTAGAACAAGAGGGTATACAGGTTACCAGAGGCACTGACCTATGTAGGATATCTACGGTGTGAGTAGGAAGGTGTCATCACGTAGATCCACCCTCGAGTTTAGTCCTGAAGGTTCCTCACTGAACCGACGGCACTCAAGTGATCATACGTGGCATCGATATCTCTCATGAAGACAAGTATATCGATGATGCATCTAGCATCTTCCCGCATCCATCCTTAGTCTTAACTAGCACTCAAGGCATGGGCGAGGTATTTCAAATTATCTTTTTTTTTTTAATGTTATCCTGACTAAATCAATTTTTTTATAATGTTATCACTGGAATTAAGAAACTTGTCAATGGATGATCCGTCAGCCACTTGCGGGCCTCGGCGATCCATTGCAAGCCACCTTCTACACCACATCTAGATAACCTACCCTAGTTCCACAACAATACCCATCCTGGTTTGTGGCCACTTATGACACATTAAATTCCCATAACCAAATAAACAATTAAAGCAAATCTCATTTCAAAACATAAATTCACTTGGCCACTAAATCAAGTTTTAACCCACCAGGAGGAAAATACTAACAGGGATCGGTTTGACCACCCCATCAAGGTCTCACATTGACCCTAATCCAAAACAAGCAAATGAAGATAGAATCCACATTGCACCATAAATACAATCAACAAACAGATAACTGATAACCGCAACATATACCCGACCTCTGGATTTTACCCCCTATTCGGTTATCTAATCCCATATGTAAATCAACTACATCAACAGAGTATTTAACATGCACATATGATATACATAGAAGAGAACATCGTAACAAGAAATTGACATTCCGTAAAGAAACCAAGACATAATGATCATATTAACAAGTAATTTTGCACACACTAATTAATCCCACTAATTAGAATATCCACGTCTACCATAAAGTGACCATATTGTTAACTCTAATATTGCCTACTATAGCTTGATAAATGAGAACGTTTCTTAACTAATGGAATGATTACTAATCTCGGAAACGCACTCCTAAAATACAACTAAAGGATAAAACAATAAGTTTACTAATAATAATGCTATAACACCTATTGTTAACATTCCATTGCCAAGGCTAAATTGAAATACCAAAAACCATAATGAATTCACTAGTAGGATAAAAATAATGGTTAATAAAATCATTCACATAATAGAGTTAATATTCCAAATTCAAATTTAAGTAATATCTCCATTTTATATTGCTCAACTTTTAACTTAAAAATAACATGCTTAGTGTTTGGTAAAACATATCCTATTAATGTCAAATCAAATTTATAATAAACCACCCCTAACACCTAGCACCTAGGACCTACCTTCCACATCATCATGCAAATCCATAATAATAAAAGAAAACATAAAACATTTTTAAAATTTCCCCAAAAGGGCTGCGAAAATCAAGGAGTGGAAGTGACTTGGGGTGGGTCCCACCAAATCCCAAGCACTCCACACATGAACTAAGCCCAATACATGGCGTCCAAAGTCAATCCATGGCTTGGAAAAAGCAACTTTAATAAATTCCAAGAAGTGACACATGACCATCACCTAGGAAAGCGCACATGTAGGTGAAGGCAAGTTGTTTGAACAAGGAAGAAAATAAAAAGCTTGATGTTAGGAACTCACGCCACCTAATAGCCATTAAGGCCTGCTCCCAAGTACTTGTCCATGACATGGAGTAAAGGACAAGACAAGAGGTGGTGAAAAGAAAGCTTGGGGAAAAAAGTAACAAAGTTTAATGCATGATTTTAAAAACTTTTCCAAGCCCATACTAAGCCCTACGTACCATTCAAATTGACATAACTCAAACAAATAAAAGAAATCATTCTTTCATTTCAAGCTATTAATATTGTGCAAGGAGGGGTGCGAGCTCCAAGGTGGAGAAGTGATGGGTTGTATAAAGTAGTGTTGACTAGGTATTATTTATTTTTGTTTATAGTCCAAGGTGGCAGGAGATATAATTAAATAATGACTGTGTAAGAAATTGTATGGGAATTCTTTTCCCATACAATTTCCAGAGAGCTGAAAGCTCATATTTCTTTGTAATAGAACTCTTTTGAAAGTTAATTTTGTTTTATTTCCTCCACTACTATGAGTATTCATTCATCAAATTTCATTTGTTTTCTTAAAATATTATGAAATCTATGGACATTAAGTTAATGGTATATCAACAAGGTTTAGATATGGTTTGATTTCCAAAACAATAGAGATATCAACATAACCAATTTGTTCATTTAATGAATAATATGACAACATTGGATTAAAATATCACTAAGTCCCATTGAGTTATGGAGTAACAAGTTCATTTCCATTCCAAAATTGGATTCACTAAAGACTGAGTTTGAGAAGGATTGCATGTTGGTTAAAATTTCACATTGCAAACTAATTTCTCACTGAACTAATGCTTCACTCTTCAATCTGAGGAGATAAATCTTTTCTCTCATTTGATGGAAAGATTAAAATCTAATTTAGAACATATTAAGGAACTCAAATCTTACTTGGATCAACAAGCAGGCTGACGAAGTCCAGCCGAGAATACCTCTCCAATCCACAAACTTGAACTCTCAGTTGCTTCAGAATCAGCTCCCCAAATTGTCTTCTATTCTTCCTCTCTTCTCTTCCTCAACCCTTCATCTCTCTCTCCATTCTCTCCTCTAAATTTTGCATGAAAAGGTAGAGACAAGTCTCTCTCTTTTTGCCTCTAAATTGGCTTGGAAAGTAGAGAAGAAATATTTTATTATTTCCCCCCTACTATTCAAGTCAACTACCTAAAATGAGACAATTTAAAATTGTAGAATTTCTTTTTCTTTTATTTTTAATTTATCATTTGCATTAAGTTATAACACTCAATATTCAAGATTATATAATAAGCTCTATCTATAAAAACATATAGTCATACATATAAACTTAATATATATACCATTGATAATATTATTATTATAAGAGACTTAGAGAAAGCATATATAACTAATTATGTTATATCATACTAATAACATAATATTTACCAATGTGTCAACATAATTTCAATAACTATCAGAGATCAGACATGAGATCCACAAGGTCAAAAATGTAACACCGACATGAAACAAAACCTAAGACAATATCATGCTCAACCGGGAAAACATATATCGGATTCATTCTACCAGAACGAATTCGATTTAGGTGAGTCAAGTAAGGTCTCATCCGTGATTTTAGGATGGTTAGGTTAGGTTAGGGAATTGGCCTGAGTGCTAACTCCCCTTCTCCGCCATTGAGACATAATAATGGCACGCTCATCCTGTCAAGCCAGGGAAGTCGATGCCCGGTACCTGCAGCCTGCATAAGAACCATTGCATGTACATGTGCAAATATAACATACTATCAGACAATGGTAGGGATGGCTAGGACGTGTGGACCCGACTAAATGCAGGTAACTACGCCTCCTCCTCTACCATACATGCATGTCAACAGAAAAGAAAACATATATGATAACAAACATGATACCATACACATGCGGGTATGGGGTAAGTACCAAATATAATCATCATCTAATTACTTCAATTTATACATGCATTTAAAACATCATATAAAATCCATCATTACTAGATTAAACCATTACGTAAAGTTTTGTTTTAGGTTCAACATGACAATTAACATCCAAACTATAACTGTTTAATCACACACCAAAATATAAATATAACATGTAATATATGTCTGATCTAATCAACCAAGATAAAACAGTGTCAAACTAAACATAGTATCAGCAAAAGAAAGATGCGAGGGGTACTACAATCCTATAATCCTCCTCTGAAATCTTCTTGGGAATGATCTCTTTAAGTTTCTGTCTGTGAAGGGGCAAATTGGTATCTTTGTCTTCTGAAGTAAACAAAACCATGTAGAACTGGCTGAAAGCATCTAAAATGTCCTTATTAGATCTAAGGACTTGCTTCTCATGACAAATGCACGCTATCCTATCCCTCTTCTGTTTGCATTTAAGGAGTTGAAAGAAGAGATTAGTACCCCTGTCACCCAGCTCAAGCCAATTAAGTCTGGCTTTGGTTTTTTCACCTTGAATCTTGAAATTTTGTAACTTTCTCAAGGAGTCTCTAATAAAGCAGACTTTCCTAGACAATTCCTCAGAACCTGGCTCTTTTTGGCTTCTCTCTTCCGCCCTAACCAATTGCAAATGTAACTCTGTTTCTGCTCTCCTTCTATCCTTGGCAAATTTCCTTCCAACTGTCTGAAAGAGAGTCCTCCAGCTATCAACACACTGGATCCATCTGTCCACTGCAGATCCATGACTGGCTACCACACAATTGAAACTCCAGATGAATCTGCACGCTTGATTAATCTCCTCCACTTTGAGCAATGAGGAGTTGAGAATGAAAGAATGACTCCTCCTCGATTCCACCTCAGCATCCCCGAGTTCAAACAATTCTGCAGAGATGGGGTGATGATCTGATAAGGTATAGGGAGTAACCGAGACCAATTCCCCTGCTAAGTTCTTTTTGCAGCCAAAGAATTCTTATTGTAATACAACCTGTCCAATCTGCAATAGATTCTCCTTCTTCCAGACTGGAAATTGGACCAAGTGAACCAGATTCCCAGGTGGTTGACTCTGTTTTAGCCAAAGGGTCACATAGATTGAGTTTGCCTATCATCCTCTGCCAGAAAAACATCTCATCACCCTTCCATTCAAAAGAGTTCCCCCGAGCCTTGTCCTGAGCTGAGACCACCATGTTAAAATCTCCTCCCACGACCCAAGGAATGTCCTTCAAACCAAACATCCAATCCCATAGCTGGCACCTCTCAGAGTAATTATTAGAGGCATAAATATTGCAGAAGCTCAGCTCTATACCACCAACATCAAGAGTAACCCAAACTACTCTGTTGCATGGGGAGCATCCCCAATTATTCACCTTATGCCCTAGCTTGCTATCAACAAGCAACACAACTCCTCCTTTGCCTTTCTCATGGTTGGTACAGAAAGGAATCGCCTCTCTCCAAATGCATTTGAGGCTAATGTCTAGGGTATAGCCTACTGCCTTGACTTCTTGGAGCATGGCAATATCAGTGTCCTTCTTACTCATGAGAAACCTCTTGACAATGTATTTCCTGTCAGGTGTCTGAAGACCCCTGACATTCCAGGACATCACTTTAAAGTTCATATAGAAATTAAGCAGCAGTCTTCTCATCTATGGCTCGAAAGCCCTCAAAGCACTTGGGGAGGGGCTTTTGCACTTTCCTTACCAATTTGTCCTGAGTGGCACCAGGAGGTCTGCCTCTCTTCTTAGGGGCAGCTACATCTTGAAGGGTACAAGGTAGCATTCCTTAGACTTTTCCTTGAAGATGATGTGCAATATTTGATTACAAATGAGTTCATAGATTTTGTGAATGCAAATGTTCTAAGTGTTGACATTCTTCCTTATAGGTTTAAGAAGGATGCTCATAGTTGGTGGTAACTTCATGGCCAATGCTTCCAAAACCTACATTCCCTCGCAATAAAAATCTTATCACAAGTTTAACAATTAATGAATATTTATTTTATCACAAATAAGTTTATTTAAAATTTAACTTTATCTTCATAGATTGCTAGTAATTTTATAACTTTAATTATTTACTTTGTCTAGTTTTCATAGGTTTCTAGTTCATCTGCATCAGAAATAAATTGGAGCACATACTCTTTCATCCACTCAATAAAACACAATAGATTGCAATAAAAAAGAGCAGAGAACTTAATATATGTGCATTTCCAACTTGCATCTCCTTGCATCTCCTTTCACACAAGGAAAATGAATACAAACAAGGGAAGGCAAAGATGTGGGATATACAACTAGAGCATACAGAATTGGATGTTGCATTTGAGGACTTGGAAAGTGAGAATACTAATAGTGCAAGTGAAAGTGGAATTGGCATTGCTTGTGAATCATTTAATGCCAATGATGATGTTCATGATTTAGAGAATCTATTTGATGATTAAAACTCAAAATTAAAGTTTAAAGCTCCCATTGTTGAATCAATGATACTTGAACTTGATATTATTATTTTAATATTTTGATATTGAAACTTGAAGTATATGATGCTATGATTACAAGTTTATGGTGTTTTTGTTGTTTATATGATACTCTGACACTGTAATCTTGATTCATGCTTCTAAGCTGCATATATATATATATATATATATATATATATATATATATATATATATATATATATATATATATATATATATATATATATATATATATATATATATATATATATATATATATATATATATATATATATTTGTACAGAAAACCCAAATGAACAGAAAACCTCATTCAAAATTTCTGTTGTGCCAGCAAATTGGGTTTTCAAACCCAAACCTGAATCGACAACTTAGACTTCGTTACCAATTCTCCTATTTAGGCCTACCACCTAGTACTGGTACGGCTTTGGTTTTGGTTCTTCTTGGGTTCATCCTAGGTGCTTGGGTTCTCTGTGTGTCCTTCTGTGAAAAACTTTGGCACCCAGGAAGTACCTGAGGACGGTACCCAAGTAAATATACCAAAATATGTCCATGCATATAAAAAAAATATGCATTACTTTAAAACTCTCGTCAAATCTCTAGATGAATATACCAAGTGAATCTCTATATGAAGCCTTAAATATTTAAAAGCAAAATATTAAGTACCCAAGACTACGTATGATGCTTCTAATGAAGAAAATATGAAGATTAAATTTCAATTGAATTTTGAATTTTTATTGTGTAATGACATTATGAGACTTCAGTATTTTTATTTTTGCAAATTATGAATATGCTTTATGAGATTTTATTTATAATTTTATTGGCAATTATGGATTCATTAATATCACTCTTCTTTTAACATTTATAACTTCAATGTTTAAACATGTGTGTGCCTGTGTATAAACAAATAAAATTTTGTAACCGTTTTCCCCTTATAATTAATAGATAATGAAAGATTAAAACTAAAACATTGATTTTGCATAATGTATGATGCCTCTAAAATCAAGACGAGTTGTTGATGCCACTTATTCCATAGGAAGAGCGATTAAGTAAACTAAATTTTATTATAAAGCATAGACTAAGGGTAAGAAAATGTGAATATGGACGCAGCTTGAGAGATGCGATTGAAATGGAGGGGCGAGCATTGGAAAGTAGAGACATTGTTTCAAGCTGCCACATATAAGAAACAAATGACTTTCCTTGAGAGCGGGGGAGAATCTGAAAATGCATTGACTGAGATGAAGGAAGAATTATCAATCATCAAATAGGAGAAAAGAAAGAGAAAGATAGAAAATGATCGGAGTACCACAACAAAGGAAACACACATTTAGTAGAGATATCAATAACAAAAGTAAAAAAGACGAGTAATAACAATGATCATTGATTAGAGGAAGATCATACGATGATCCAGAACTAGCATTAAGCAAGGGAAAAGCAATTGGATCATCACAAAAATTATATTTATACGGATCAAAAGCAACTATTATTACATCTTGCTAACTATATTTATAATAAGATTCATATAGAATCACAACTATAACATAACTTCTATAGAGGTTATTAGGTCAACAATGCAAAGTGTCATTCCCATAATATAATCAATTTGGAGATATAGAATAAATAGTTTTATAAATATCCATTACATCCATTAGTTGAAGCATTCATGTTATATGACATCATCATATCTCTCTTTTTTTATCTGTAACATGATCATCTCTCTTTGAAGGAGTAATTAATTAATTAAATTTATCATCAAACTTAATGGTTTATTTACCGAATATTTTGCATAATCATTTGTTCACCCTTAAGCAATTAAATCGGATTGGAAACTGGTTCAGTAATAATTAATACAAATGATAGTAGAAAATTAAAGGATTAGATAGAAAGAAGTCCCTTGCAATCTAAGAAAATAGGGTACAAATTAGGGTTTCCCAATTTGGGGACATTACAGCTGATTGTGTTGATGCAAGTAGCAAAGGCTAGATAGTTGTATGATAAGGCACCTTTGATTGCATTGTTATGAGTAACAAAGACTCGATAATCATATAATAGGTTGACTTTGATCACCTTGGTACAAGTAGAAAAGGCTAGATAGTCATACAATAGGGCGAGAGATTTTGATAGCACCAGTACGTGTAGGAATGCTAGATGGATGTATGATAGGGTGAAAGACATACATTAGTACGGGTAGCAAAGCTAGATAGCTATACAATAGGGTGAAAGATTGTGAATATATATGTGAATTAGCCCCCATGGAGGTAGATACAATAGATTTTTTTAAAAAAAATTCAGAAAAGTTTGTGATATAGATGATAAGATATAATAGCCCCCTCTTAGAATGGAATGTGTTGCACAAAGGGGAACACGATGCATTCTAAGGAGAAAAGAGGCATTGTGGCATGTCAAAATAGCTAGATGTTTCCATGGAATGTCACCCCACAATAGGTGACACATGATATTTACAACATCAAGACAAGCAAGTAGAGATTGGGGGATCTGATTATCTGACGTCAAAACCCATAAGAGTTAAAAGATTTTTGATACATGACTACATATGGGTATTTCATCAAGGTTTGAGGTCTTTGGATCTAAGGAAAAGTACATGAAGATGAATAGAAATAAAAATTTGGGTCAACATGGAAGGCCTAAATGACCCCAATACTTTGCATCATTCCTAAATGTTGAAATTCAATGCATGAGAAATAGAAGAATAAGACAACACATAGAAGAAGTGTACAATATATCACATTTTGTCTCTAAGTACCAACAAAGTAACTTGGGTCCTATTGAAATGCACAACATTTAAAGACAAGCATGGGGGAATGTAGACATGTACACTCTAATCTATAGATGTAGGAGTGGGAATTGCCTCAGAATTCCACCAAAAAATTCTCGTCCTCCCAATCTTGATCATATGGGGAGGGAGGTTGAAACTGAAGTGGAATGTCCGCTAGGGTGGCCCTAGGCGCCTCACCAACAACTAAAGCCAAGGATGAATCCACCTCAATTTTCCCATTTCAAAAGATCAACTAAGGCAACTGTGAGGGATCGTGTAAAGATCACTATCAACGTTAGAATTTGCTCAAGTGAATAGAACATACATGCCACATTGTTGACCTCTATGAAAGGGGCCGTGACAGATTCAGGAGAAGTCAAAGCCTTGTCTATTGTGAGCACAAAAATAGATAGATATTTTGTCAAAGAAGACTTCCTGCAGTGGAACTCGTGCATGGGGCCTTGCTGGTACTTTCTCTTCAAGGATTGATTCGTTATAGTGGTTTTGAGAACCCCAAGAAAGCTATGACGATGATCAATATATGGTGTGGGTGGTCATGATTGCACTAGACACCACCTATGTATGCAACATGTTTATAGATTTAGGGAATGGAGGGATATTAGGAAGCAGGGTGATCAATAGAGGTTCTTTAGAAGGGGAGATGAAAACTTGGACTCGCTTAGGGAAAGGCTTGATAGTCACTCTTGGAGCAACAAGAAGCAAAATTGAGGATGTGGTTGGATGAGAGATTCATGCAGCAAGAGCTGTAGCACGAGCAAGACAGTCGATACAAACAATAACTAAGGACTCGGTCTTTGCCTTTACAACAACCTCATGCTCTAAGGCCCTAACTAGTTATGGAAAAGGTTTGGAAACGGCTGAGAGACCTATCAAGGCTCAATAATATCTTGCTCGATTAGGGAGTTCGTTGATGCTATGATTGGAAAGGAAGAGGGCCCTATCGATGAAGGATGAGGTGCTATTGATGGGGCAACTGTAGGCTCAACTATGTGTGCTCTTTCCTCATTTCACTCTATGAGCGGTCAAAGGAATAAAATGCATCTTTGATGGTTGGGAACTAGGTGCCAAAGGAGTCAGAGAATCCCACAATGACCTCTTACCCTTATTGTAGACAACAGGGAAAGTGATGTCCACTAGGATCAAAAGCACAAACAAAGGATGGGCCTTAGACTTGGGCAACATCAACGCCTTTCCCTTGTTTGTGCTAAGTGCATATGCAAGAATGGGAGACACCATTGGAGGCCGTGAAGTCCTCGAAAAATGTGATGGCTTCCCTTGAGATACACACTTGCCTTGGGCCTCCGATGAAGAGGAAATAGAGGGTGAAGCATGCTAAACCACATGGGCGGGTTGAGATGAAGGAATGAAAACAGGAGGGGCAATGAGTGCTACAAATTTGTAAGAAAGTTCCCTGACTCTATGCTTATTATAAGCCATGAATGATAGATCTTGGCGGGGAAGTAGGGGCCCTACTTGAGTAGGCTAGAAATGATCCAATAGGAATCCTTCATGGGATACCAAGGGTTGATATCCACACAATGTTTATAGTACCCTTGTGGGAGAACTTTAGGGACTTATGGATCACCAAGGGGGTCACCCCCATAGAGATCAACTAGGGGATACCTAGCTTTACTTGGTAGAGGTCCATCTTAGTGATAACACCAAAAGTTGTAGAAACTACCTTGACCCCACAAGGACTATCAAGGTGGTTGACCCCAAAGGGGACACAATAGTTTGTTATGAGTTTGAATGGTTGATTGACTCTCATCATATCACACACAATGTAGCCCTTTCACAAAGAGTACCTCCTCCATGATGACATCCACTCTACACACATGATTAACCACCATGCTTCTCGCGATGTTTTCGTTGATCTAAATTGGGATATACAAGGGAGAAGGCTCTCTGCTTAGGGGCATCCAAAGGGGTAAATGATCTCTTAGTATTATTCATCCTCTGATTGGGTGACAAGATGGGAGTGATGGTCACCATATTGACAAATGGGCTATTACTTAGTGGAGGGGGAGAAGATGTAGGAGACCTAGCTTCATGTTGGGTTTACCAAAATGACTTGGCAGTTGGATGTGTAAGGAACCTTGTTCAATAGCATGCAAGATCATTTGTGGTCTATATTCAATGGTTTTGAGCTTATGATCAATATTTATTTGAACATCTACCTGCATAGGTGTAGCCAACTGTCTCTGTCTCCTACCTTTATATTTAGCTTCTACTTGAGAAATATGTATCCCACATTACTGTGGGAATGTGATGAATTTCCCACAAAGCCATTTGCTCTCCTTATTCCTTTGATCTTAACGACTGCATGTGGAAGAGCGACAAGTTTATTTGTGGCTGCAAGGCATCACAATTTTCAAAAGGAAAATGTCATATGGACATGTTTCTCCTTTCTAATAAAAGTGTTGAATGTTATATAAATAGCTTCTCTTTTAATACATGCAAATATACTCTCTCTTGTAAAAGAAGAGTGTTTTATTTGACAACGCATGCTTTTCTTTAAGGATTTCTTACCATAATGAGCTTACGAACTCACAATTAAATGCTATACTATTGCAATTATATATGAAATGAGTTTCTCTTCATTTTTTTTATTGCAGTTTCTCCATATACTAAGGGAGGATAATATCAAGGTAGTGTTTCTTTCCCTTTTAGATACAATCAACAAGTTAGAGATAGTTGATAATCATTGAAGATTATTTAAAAAACTCCATCTTGCACCTTTTATTAGTGTGGATTGGAGTTTGTACAGTTTTATCAACATTTATGATGGAGAAATCTTATATGGCGAGTTTCATGATATCTTATTTTGTCTATGAGCATTGATAGTAGGGAGTTATTACCTTGGTAGTTGGCATATGTGCGCTTGGCCATACGTGCCTTGCAATGGAATATATTTATGGTTTAACACCAATAATGCCATTACTGCAGTCAGTATTGTTGCTAAACCATTCTCTTATTTGAAAGATTCTATAAAACTGAGCATAACAGTGAAAATTGTTGAATCTCTCATATTATATTCTATTTTTCGGTTTCTCGTTGACTTTTTTGTGGAGGCAAGATGAGGTGCAACGCCTTGGATATGTTTACCAATGCTAGAAGTAGTACACTTCCAAGACAACTTTGGATTGGATGTTGTATCAGGGTCTCAGACAAGAGAGAGACATCATAAAAGTGTATAACTAGACTTTCCTTTTGGCATATTGTTGTTAAGACATTAGTAGAGAATAACAAATGACTGAACCAATCTATGAGGTGGTATGCTCTTAATTTTATTGTATTTATGAGTATTAGGTTTTGAAATAAATCTGAGCATGTTATAATTTATTTTATTCCAAAAGACTGAGATATCCCTGATTGATTTGAACCAATAATTTTCTAATATTTTTCTTGAGTGATGTTTTCAAACTGGCTTGCTTGATACTTTAAAATGTTTAGTTTCAGGGATGTAGGGGAAATGGATTGACTTGATGTCTGAAAAGAAAACATTGACTAAATGATACTAACTATATCCTTCCACACATTCATACTAAGACAAAATAATTTCTTAATCAGTTAATAGAATAACAAGAGAGTATTTTTGTATCCCTCTGAAATCATAACTACACTTGGAAAGGTATGGTAGCAACCAAAATCCCCTCTAACTCTTCCCTTTACCAAATATGAGTTGCTAGCCGCAGTTCATCACAGACTCCTAGAATGGTGTTGTTCACAATTAGAACCTTTATATATGTATGGATTCCTTGCTACAGGAAATATGAGTGAAGATATCTGTTCCTTAGTATATGAGTTCACTCATCACCAAAGAATCATAAAATGTTGACCCTTCCATCACTTGCGCCACAATCTGACTATAGAAGTGATTGCATAAGGAGATACACTTAACTGGCCATGAAGCATATCTGAACAGTTTTGTTTGGTTCAAGAACAATCTATAAATGCCCTTGGCTGCCACATCTAGCAGTGCAAGCAAAGTCCACCCACCATTCATGCCAATTCTAAGTATCTTGTACCAATAAGTTACCCACAGATATCAGAGCAATCCAAAACCATATTCTAATCTGTTATGCTCTGTGAGATGAGATTCAATGCTACCAATATCAAACCACCAATATGAATTTTGCACAAACATTATAAATATTTATCACCAAACATTAGAGATAGAATAATCAGCCTCCCATTGCCAACAAGAATGAAGTCACAATATGGTAGTAAACACCAAGAAAATGCCCAATTTCTGCACGACAAAGGGACTCTTTGTGCCTTGGCATGGATTTTGTCAAGGGCGTAAGCTAGAGAATTGCACACATTGGAAATATCCAGAACACACAATGCCAAAATATCAAGTCTGTTGAATCTGCACTAAGCATACACTATTATCTTGGTTACCAGAAAATATGCAAGTCACCCACTCAATAGGAGCTCACGACACATGAATGTTCACGCCAATATTGAGATACGGCCAAGAAACATCTTCGTCCGACACTTAATTAAAGTTGATACAAATATTTATCTTTGACTTTTTAGTTTCTAATGTCAGAAACATGAATATTCAAGATGTCGTTGCTTAATTAGGGTTATAACCTTTGATGTGTGGATGTTGGGTCCAACACAAAATACTACGCCCAACATTCTCAATTAACCATTGACTTAATATATTGTCCAGTCATATTAAATTTGTTAAGTAATATCGCACCACCAAAATATTTATCTGCCAACTATATAAATATTAATCTAGCCCATGATGATATATTGAGCCGCTGCGTAGTTTTTTCCTTTTCTTTGCACTTAAACTCTCAATAATAATATTAGAAATAATATCCGACAAATCAAAACATATAAAACAAACAATATATATCAAAATATCCAAAGATAACATGAACAAAAGAGACCAATGATAGTAATATTATATTTCAGAGTAAAATTATATTTTCCCAAGTCAAGAATCTCAAGATATAAATGACCACAGACCTGTGAATATCTTATTTCTGAAAATTTTTCTTCGATTAAATACTTCACGAATTTGTATAATCTCTAGTAAGTACAAGTGGAATATTTGAAATGCTATTTCCAATTGCAGACCAGGGTAGATAGTCTCACCACCAGAACCACACACTCCTTTAGCTTGCATGCCTCCAATAAAAGAAACAATGAAATTCCAAACATTTGATGATGATTTACTTCACCTAGCCAACCACCTTATAAAGAGCTCCAGGAAACATCTAGAAGGTTAGGCTAAATAAATAGACTTATTTTATTAATTTTTAATTTTCACTATGTTTTATAATTAAATTAATTATTTGAAGTCATCCTTACGATATAAAATTAATTTTTGGAGAACTTAATAAATTTATTTAATTAAGTCACTTTTGAAAACTTGGGGACATTACAATCCCCCCGACACAAAGATTGCTTGCCCTCAAGCAATCTACCATCAAAATCAACTGTCCTTTGAAAGCAAGTACTAGGATCAAAAGCCAATTGTGGAGGCCAAAATGAACACCTGTTGAAAGCTTTATGTTGCACGTTTACTGTAAGTACTACCTCTACTACCTCCTTAACTCTCTTGGATGTGGGCTGATAGAGCCTTTGAATGTAGCTGGCTAAATTTCTAATGTTGTGCAAATATCTATCAAGATTTCATTGCTCCACTGTAATATATAAAAACATTACGCCTGGAGTTGAGAAGTAACTCGTCATGATCCCACTAAAGTAATGCATCAGACATGTTAGTGTCATTGCTAGGGTTCCCAAAACATCATGCTTATCCTCCTTCCTATGATTAGAGATCCTTAACATAATGGACAACCAAGGTAAGAGTTTGAGGAAACTACAATAAGGTGTTCAGAGCGTCCTTCATTTCTAAGCCCAAGGGCGGGGCATCCTTGTGCCCCCTTGGCCTCATGGGACTATCTGTCACCACCACGAGGTGGTGTGCTTAGAAGAAGACCTCACAACAGTTTCTCCCTCCTTGTATTCCCTTATTATCCCTACCATGATTGACTATGGTAAACATATAAGAGTTACCCATTATTGCATTTATTATCCAAATAAAGGGTGACATAATAATTTATTATATTCATACACATTGTTTATAAGCAAGAAATCATAAATAGGACCATTATTCATAAGCAACAAATCATAAATAAAACCCACTATGTTGTTTATTATAAGAAATAATACTTCATACCAATTTATAATAATATTCAGATTCTCTATGCTAGTTATGATACATATTTATAATAACACAAATCTAATTGGTTCGATGATTCGAGGTATTGGTGAGCTATGATTAAGTAATTATTGATTAGATGATTGAGAAGTGATGATATAATAAATGCTAGTTTGACATGTTGATGGATGGCGATTGAATGAATGTTAATTTTATAGAGTGATGCTTGATTGCTGAATTGTATGTATTCTTGATCCCAAGTTGAAGCGATGATTGATGTGAATTTGATTATTGTTTTCTTGATCTTTCTAATTGATTGATTGCTTGATTTCTTGGGAGACGATGGATGAAGGATAATGATTGATAAGTCATCCTTCAATGCTTGGAATGAAATATCCTTTATACTTTATTGGTGAAAGGGTCACCACCATTGATAAGAATTGAGTCACCGCAACATGCATGGGTAGCAGAGTTGGCTTGGGCCATGGGTTTTCTCCCCATTAGTATCATGTTTGATTCTGAAGCCTAGGATTATCCAATGCACATGGTTTGCAGGATATTGCATGCATCCTTAGAGGGTCAGTCTTTCCTTAACTCACCCCTTTTTAAACCCCAACTTGGAAATATGTAAGACCAAGGTAAGACATGTTGAGCATTGAGTTGACTCACATGTATATCTCCGAGTTAACAAAAAAAAGAATTGAGTCACCACTTTTCATTGTTGCTTTTATAAATAATATATTATACCCCACATTGATTTCACTTGAATGTCCTCGTAAATTGAAACCTTCTCCCCATTATATCTTCCAATGTGGGGGGGGGGAACACCTCTTCATCATGTTTTCCTATTGCAGTCATTACAACCTTTCACAATTTCCACCCTTCAAAAGAGTCACAACCCTTCACCAATTTTGTCCTTTGTGAGTGTCACAACCTTTCAAAACTTTTCTTTTTGAAGGAGTCACTTCCTTATTTTCTTCTTATTTATTTTTCTCTTCTATTAGTTCTTAGAGAACTAGTCTTGGCTCAACTCACCCTTTTTTGATCCCCAACTTGGCAATATGTAAAACCAAGGGAAGACAGGTTAAGCACTGAGTAGAGTCACAAGGATACCTTTGAGTTCACAAAAAGAAAAAGAAAAATGAATTGAGTCATCACTTTTCAATATTGCCTTTGTGAATAATATATTATACCCCATATTGATTCACTTGAATGTCCTAAAATAAAACCTTCTCTTATTTGTATCTTCCAACGTGGGGGAGAGTCATATCTGTAAAACATATATGCCCTTTTCAATCGTCATAACCTTTCACAATTGTCACATTTCAAAAGAGTCACAACCCTTCACCTTTTTTGTCCTTTGTGAGTGTCACAACCTTTCATAACTTTATCTTTTAAATGAGTCACTTCTTTATTTTCTTCCTACTTTTTTTTCTCTTCCATTAATCTTTAGAGGGCCAGTTTTGCCTCAGCTCACCCTTTCCTAAACCCCAACATGACAATATGTAAGACCAATGTAAGACAGGTTGGACACTTGGCTGAGTCATTTGGATACCTCTAAGTTAACAAAAAAAAAGAATCGAGTCACCACTTTTCATTGTTGACTTGTGAATCATATATTATACCCCACATTGATTACTTGAATGTCCTTCTAAATTGAAATGTTATCCCTTTTATATCTACCACTTAGGGGGAGAGTCACACATCTTCATCATGTTTGCCTTTTGCAATCATTACAACCTTTCACAATCATCACCCCTCTAAAAAGTCACAACCTTTTACCATTTTTGTCCTTTGTGAATATCACAACCTTTCATAACTTTTTCTTTTGAAGGATTCACTTCCTCATTTTCTTATTATTTTTTCCCTTTCATTAATTCTTAGAGAGCTAGTTTTGTCTCAGCTCACATCTTCTTAGACCCCAATTTTGCAATATATAAGACCAAGGTAAGGAAGGTTGGGCATTGAAATGAGTCGTAGGCATACCTTTGAGTTAACAAAAAAAAAATTGAGTCACCACTTTTCATTGTTGCCTTTGTGAATAATATGTTATATCTTATTGAATGTCCTTCCAAAATAAAACCTTCCCCCCTTTGTATCTTCCAATGTGGGGGATAGTCACATCTCCTCATCATATATGTCATTTGCAATCGCTACAACCTTTCACAATTCTCACTCTTCGAAAGAAACACAACCCTTCTCCATTTTTGTCTTTTGCGAGTGTCACAACCTTTCATAACTTTGCCTTTTGAAAGAATAATTTACTTATTTTCTTCTTATTCTTTTTTCTCTTCCATCAATACTTAGAGGGATGGTCTTGCCTCAGATCACCTTTTTCTGAGCCCCAACTTGACAATATGTAAGACCAAGGTAGGGCAGGTTGGGCACTAAGATAAGTCATGGGGATACCTTTGAGTTATAAAAAAAAAGAATTGAGTCACCAGTTTTCATTGTTGCCATTTTGAATAATATATTATACCTCACATTAATGTCACTTGAATGTCTTCCTAAATTGAAACTTTTTCCCCTTTGTATCTTCCAATGTGGGGGAGAGTCACATCTTTTCATCATGTTCGTCCTTTGCAATCATGTCAACCTTTCACAATTGCCACCCTTCAAAAGAGTCACAACCCTTCACATTTATGTTATTTGCGAGTGTCATACATTTTCAGAACTTTTCATTTTGAAAGAGTCGCTTATGTTTTTCTTATTATTTTTTCTCTTCTATTAATTCTTATAATGCTAGTCTTGCCTCAACTAACCATTTCATGAACCTCAACTTGACAATATGTAAGACTAAGGTAAGACATGTTGGACAATGAGCTGAGTAGCATGAATATTTTTGAGTTAACAAAAAAATTTGAGTCACAACTTTTTTTTGTTGTCTTTGTGAATAATATATTATACCCCACATTGATTTCATTTGAATGTCCTAAAATGAAACCTTTTCCCTTTTGTATCTTCCAATGTGGAGGAGTGTCACATCTTTTAATCATATCTGCCATTTGAAACTGTCATAAGCTTTCACAATTGCTTCCCTTCGAAAGAGTCACAACCTTTCACCATTTTTTCCTTTGCGAAAGTCACAACCTTTTATAACTTTTTTTTTTGAAGGAATCATTTCCTTATTTTCTTCTAGTTCCTTTTTCTATTGCATTAATCCTTAGAGTGATAGTCTTGCCTCAACTCACCCCTTCCTAAACCCCAACTTGGCAATATGTAAGACTAAGGTAAGGTAGGTTGGGCATTGGGCTAAGTCGCAGGGATTTCACTTGAATGCCCTCCTAAATTGAAATCTTCTCCCCTTTGTATCTTCCAATGTAGGGGAGAGTCACATGTCATCATCATGTTTGGTTTTTGCAATCATTATAATATTCACTATTGCCACCCTTCGAAAGATTCACAACACTTGAATATTTTTGTCTTTTGCAAGTCACAACCTTTTATAACTTCGTCATTTCAAAAAGTCACTTCTTTATTTTCTTCTTATTCTATTTTCTCTTCTATCAATTCTTAGAGAGCTAGTATTTCTTTAGCACACCCATTCCTAGACCCCAACTTGGCAATATGTAAGACCAAGGTAAGGTAGAATGGGCACTGACCTTAGGTATTGTCTCATCTCAAAACTAGGTATTGTCTGCCCTTTATAATCGTCAAAATGTTTCACAATTGCCACCCTTCAAAAAAGTCACAACCCTTTCATCATATTTGTCTTTCGTAATCATCACAACATTTTACATTTTCCACTCTTCAAAATAGTCACAACTCTTCACCATTTTTGTCATTTGCAAGTGTCACAACCTTTTATAACTTTACCTTTTGAAGGAGTCACTTCTTTAATTTCTTCGTATTCCATTTTCTTTTCCATTAATTATTAGAGAGCTAGTCTTGCCTCAGCTCACCTCTTTCTAGACTCCAACTTGACAATATGTAAAATTGAGGTAAGGCAAGATGGACATTGGGTTAGTCACGAAGATACTTTTGAGTTAACAAAAAATGAAATAAATTGAGTCACCACTTTTCATTGTTTTTTTATTACGGTAACTGCAGGTTTTGAAGGGGCCCCGAAACCCTTTAACAAAGCAAATAGAAGATAAGCATAGAAGCACTAAAAGACAACAATCTGTTACAGAAGAAGACAAAAATCGGAAGGGACAAAACCCAGAAATTACAAAAAATCACTAGAACAAAAAGTGCAGGGCACTAAAACAAAAAAAACTACTAGCAAAATAGGAAGGCAAAAACTCCCAACAACAAAGTCAATTCATCATTTTGAGGAACTCCTCGGATTTCTCCATCTGGTTTTGCATTTTCTGGATGGATTCCCTTAGATTGGAGATATCTTTAGCGTGGACAACAATCTTCTTTCTGAAACTGGATCTCGGGCTTGAAATCTGGATATCTTGATTCCCTTGTTCATCCTCTTTCATTCTGTCAGTGTTATTCCCTTCTAGCAGGGTATACAAGGCTTTAAGATTGTCAACAGTTGTGTTCATGCCCGTGTTAGAGAGGGTGATCATCTTCCTCAGCATAGTGTCATTATTGTTGATCTTATCAGTTATCGAGCTTATTATATTTTCAACAGCCTTATTAATTTTTTCCTCCAGCATGGTGGTATTTTCAGTTAACTTTTCAAAAACATCCTTACCATTCTTATATAGCTCAATGTCATTTCTCATTTTGTCGATAATCTCCTCCAGCGAAGCATTCCTAGCTTCCAAGTTTGTGCATCTAGTACGCAGCTCCTGAATGTCATCTTGGATCCATTTGTCAATATTGCAACTATACATGTCTTGTTTCTGGTAGCCTGCAACATGGTGACATTTATAGCTCTCTTGACCTTGAAGTCCTTATCCCATAGGTCTTCCTCTAGACTCCTCCGATTCTGAGTGTCCCCTCCCATATCAACAGGGTTATCCTTAGGGCTTTCAGAAGGAGTAGAGCTTGCCTCGCAATCCACATCCTCATTGACAACTTCCTTTTCTGAACCACCTACTTCTTTATTGACTTGGATTTCCTCTTCCGTAATCCTGAAATCTTCATTACCGATGTCCTCCTCAACAATGTTACCAGTTATTACAATGTGATCTTCTCTTTCCTCATAGTTAACAACTTCATCCTTGGACATGTACTCTTGATTTTCCACGTTATCCTCTTCATTATTATAGTCTTCAATTTTCTCATTATTATCAGTTTCTTCTTTAGACATATTCTCCACATTATCTGCATTCTCATTCTCATTGTCATTATTGTTTTTCTCCAGAATATCACTTGGGTTCTGCCTGTCATTGTCAATGTAAGCCTCCATTATATTGTTGATATGATTAGATAAATCCTGAGAGCTAGCCTTAACCAAGTCGTTAATAGTTTCAGTTACAAGGTCATTCATAGCTTCCTTATCAATTTCCAGTTCAGATATGTAAGCCTTATCCTTCCTCGGGAGGTTTCTGTTACTCTCATCCCCTTTGGCAATTTCAACATTTTGAGAAGACTCAGAATCGACCTCCTAGTCATTCTCAGATTTCATTCCTTCCACCTCATAAATAATAGAGAGGGCATCCTTATTGATAGGGGCTTTTTTGTTAGACAAAAAAGTAGCCTTCTTCCCAGAAGAAGAGCATTCAGGATTCTTCCTTTTTTTACTGTCAACCTATTTAGGGATCGGTTCAGGGATATGATCTCTGGCATACTCTGCAATTAGCAGAATGAGGCCCTCATGCAGTATAGGGGATTCCCTCACTCTATGATCCACAATGCTCTGATTAAGGGGACTAAGCAAGAAAAAAGGAAAATACACCCTAATATCGTGTCTGAAGTGATTAACCAACACAAAATGGTAGTTAGAGACTCTGGAATACCTTCCATCGAGGGTAAAATATTACATTATCACTCTAAGAACCAGACCCGGATGATCTTAATATTAGCCAGACTAACATAATCATATTTACCTTTCACCAATAGAGCACGCTCTTCGTTAGTCTTCGGGAAGTCTTTATACGCCTTGTTTCCCGCCTTTTTATCTTTAGAGACACCACTTTTCATTGTTGCTATTGTCAATAATATATTTTATTCCACATTGATTTCATTTGAATGTTCTAAAATGAAACCTTCTCCCCTTTGTATCTTCCAATGTGGGGGGAGAGTCACACCACTTCATCATATCCACCTTTTACAATTATCATAACATTTCACAATTGCCACTCTTCCAAAGAGGCACAATCTTCACCATTTTTCTCCTTTGCAACTATCACAACCTTTCATAACTTTGTCTTTTTGAAAGAGTCACTTCTTTATTTTATTCTTATTTCTTTTTTTTTCCATTAATCAGTAAAGTGTTAGTGTTTCATAAACTCACCTTTTCTTGAACCCCAACTTGACAATATTTAAGACCAATGCAAGACAATGGGTTGTCTCACTTGAATATCTCCAAGTTAACAAAAAAATTGAGTCGTCACTTTTCATTGTTACGTTTTGGAATAATGTATTATACCTCATATTGATTTCACTTGAATATTCTCTTTAAATTTAAACCTTCTCCATTTTATATCTTCGAATGTGGTGGAGAGTCACATCTCTTCATCATGTCCGTCGTTTGCAATTATCAAAACATTTTCACAATTGCCACTTTTCAAAAGAGTCACAACCCTTTACCATTTCTATCATTTGAGAGTGTCACAACTTTCCATAACTTTTCCCTTTGAAAGAGTCGCTCTCTTATTTTTTTCTTTTCCATTAATCTTAAAGAGATAGTTTTGTCTCATCTCACCCTTTCGTAAACCCCAACTTGGCAATAAGTAAGACTAAAGTAAGGTAGGTTGGGCACTCCGTTGAGTCATAGAGATACCTCTGAATTAACAAAAAAAGAAATGATTTGAGTCACCATTTTTTATTGTTATCTTAGTGAATAATATAATACCCCACCATGATTTAACTTAAATGTCTTTCTAAATTAAAACCTTCTCCCCTTTATATCTTCCAATGTAGAGTAGAGTCACACCTTTTAATCGTGTTTGCTTTTTGTAATAATTATAGCTTTTCACAATTGCCACCATTCGAAAGATTCACAACTGTTCGCCATTTTTGTCCATTGCGAGTGTCACGACCTTTCATAGCTTTGCCTTTTAAAAAAGTCATTTGTTTGTTTTCTTCTTATTCTATTTTCTCTTCCATTAATTCTTATAGAGTTCGTCTTGCCTCAGCTCACCCTTTTCTTGACCCCAACTTGACAATATGTAAGACCAAGGTAAGACAAGTTGGGCACTCTACTTAGTGATGAGAGTACCTCTAAGTTAACAAAAATAAATAAATTGAGTCACCACTTTTCATTGTTATCTTTGTGAATAATATATTATACGTCACATTGATTTGATTTGAATGTTCTAAAATGAAACCTTCTCCCTTTGTATCTTCCAATGTGGAGGAGAGTCGCATCTCTTCATCATATTTGCCTTTTGCAATCGGCACAACTTTTTACATTTTCCACTTTTCAAAATAGTCACAACTCTTCACTATTTTTTCCTTTTGCGAGTGTCACAACCTTTTATAAATTTTTCTTTTGAAGAAGTCATTTTTTTAATTTCTTTGGTATTCCATTTTATTTTGCATTAATTCTTAGGGAGCTAATATTGCCTCAGTTCACCCCTTCCTAGACCCCAACTTGGCAATATGTAAGACCAAGGTAAGGTTGGATGTGCACTGTGCTTAATCACGAGGATACTTATAAGTTAACAAAATAAGAAATGAATTGAGTCACCACTTTTAATTGTTATCTTTGTGAATAATATATTATACCCCACATGGATTTCACATGAATAATATATTATTTCTATTTGTATATTTCAATGTGCAGGAGAGTCACTTCCCTTTATCATGTTTTTCTTTTGCAATCATTACAACCTTTCACTATTTCCACCTTTTGAAAGATTCACAATCATTTAACATTTATTTTGCGAGTCACAACGTTTCATAACTTTGCCTTTTCAAAAAGTCACTTTTTATTTTCTTCTTATTCCATTTTCTCTTCCATTAATTTTTAGACTTGACTAATCTTGCCTCGGCTCACGCATTCCTAGACCACAACTTGACAATATGTAAGACCAAGGTAAGGCATGATGGACACTTAGCTTAGTCACGAAAATACTTATGAGTTAACAAAAAATGAAATAAATTGAGTCATCACTTTTCATTGTTTTTCATTGTCAATAATATTTTTTTTTCTACATTGATTTCATTTGAATGTTCTAAAATGAAACTTTCTCTTTTTTGTATCTTCCAATGTGGGGGAGAGTCACATCACTTCATCATATATGCCTTTTACAATTTCATAACATTTCACAATTGCCACATTTCGAAAGAGTCACAAATCTTCACCATTTTTATCTTTTGCAAGTGTCACACTTTTCATAACTTTTTGAAGGAGTCGCTTCTTTATTTTCTTCTTATTTATTTTTCTCTTCCATTAATCTTTAAAATGTTAGTGTTGCCTCATCTAACCCCTTTTTGAACCCCGACTTGACAATATATAAGACCACGGTAAGACAGGTTGGACAGTGGGTTGCGTCACAAGAATATCTCTGAGTTAACAAAAAAAATTGAGTCACCACTTTTCATTGTTGCGTTTTGAAATAATGTATTATACCCCATATTGATTTCACTTGAATGTTGTTTTAAATTGAAACCTTCTCCTTTTGTATCTTCTAATGTGGTGGAGAGTCACATCTCTTCATCATGTCTGTGCTTTGCAATTCTCAAAACTTTTCACAATTAACACTTTTCAAAAGAGTTACAACCATTTACCATTTCTATCATTTGAGAGTGTCACAACCTTCCATAACTTTTCTCTTTGAAAGAATCACTTCCTTATTTTTTTATTTCTTTTTTCTCTTTTCCATTAATACTTAAAGAGATAGTTTTGTCTCAGCTCACCCCTTCCTAAACTCCAACTTGACAATATGTAAGATCAAGGTAAGGTAGGTTGGACAATGGGTCGAGTCACAAAGATACCTTTGAGTTAACAAAAAATAAATTAATTTAGTCACCACTTTTTATTGTTATCCAAGTGAATAATATATTATATGCCACATTGATTTCATTTAAATATTTTTTTAAATTGAAACTTTCTCCCCTTTGTATCATCTAATGTTAAGTTGAGTCACACCTTTTAATCATGTTTGCCTTTGTAATCATTATAACCATTTACAATTGCCACCATTCGAAAGATTCACAATCATTCACCATTTTTGTATATTGTGAGTGTCATGACGTTTCATAACTTTGCCTTTTGAAAAAGTAATTTCTTTATTTTCTACTTATTCTATTTTCTTTTCCATTAATTTTTATAGAGTTCGTCTTGCCTTAATTCATCCCTTTCTTAACTCCAACTTGACAAAATGTAAGACCAAGGTAAGATAGGTTGGATGCTAGGCTTAGTCATGAAAATATTTCTAAGTTAACAAAAAAACAATTGAGTTGAGTCTCCACTTTTCATTGCTGTATTTGTGAATAATATATTATACCCTACAATGATTTAATTTGAATGTCTTAAAATGAAACCTTCTCACCTTTGTGTCTTCCAATGTGGGGGAGAGTCACATCTCTTTATCATATCTGCCTTTCGTAATCATCACAACATTTTACAATAGTCACTTTTTGAAATAGTTACAACTGCTCACCATTTTTTCCTTTGTGAGTGTCCCAATCTTTTATAACTTTTCCGTTTGAAGGAGTCATTTTATTTATTGTCTTTGTATTTCATTTTTCACTGCCATTAATTCTTAGAGAGCTAGTCTTGCCTTAGCTCAACCCTTCTTAAATTCCAACTTGGCAATATGTAAGACCAAGGTAAGGTAGAATGGACATTGAGTTTAGTTACGAGGATACCTCCGAGTTAACAAAATAAGAAGTGAATCGAGTCACCTCTTTTCATAGTTCTATTTGTGAATAATATATTATACCCCACATTGATTTCACATAAATAATATAACATTCTCCTTTGTATCTTCCAATGTGGGGGAGAGTCACACCCTTTCATCATGTTTGTCTTTTATAATCATTACAACCTTTCACTATTGCCATCCTTCGAAAGATTCCCAATTTTTCAACACTTTTTTTTGCAAGTCACAACATTTTATAACTTTTCCTTTTCATAAAATCACTTTTTTATTTTCTTTTTATTTCATTTTTTATTCTATTAATTTTTAGAGAGCTAATCTTGTCTCAACTCATGCCTTCCTAGACCCCAATTTGGCAATATGTAAGACCAAGGTAAGGCAGGATGAGTACTAAGCTTAGTTACGAGGATACCTCAGAGTTAAGAAAAAATGAAATGAATTGAGTCACCACTTTTCATTGTTGCCTTTGTCAATAATATATTTTATTCCACATTGATTTCATTTGAATGTCTTAAAATGAAATCTTCTCCTATTTGTATATTCCAATATGCAGGAGAGTCACATCACTTCATCATATCTACCTTTTGCAATTATCATAATATTTCACAATTGCCACTCTTCGAAAGAGTCACAATCTTCACCATTTTTCTCTTTTGCAAGTGTCACAACTTTTTGTAACTTTTCCTTTTGAAAGAGTCACCTTTTTTTAATTTTCTTCTTACTTTTTAATCTTTCATTAATCATTAAAGTGTTAGTGTTACCTCAGCTCACCCATTCCTGAACCGTAACTTGACAATATGTAAGATTAAGGTAAGACAAGTGGGGTAGTGGGATGTCTCACAGAAGTATCTCCGAGTTAACAAAAAAAATTGAGTCACCATTTTTCATTGTTGCATTTTGGAATAATGTATTATACCCCATATTAATTTCCCTTAAATGTTTTTCTAAATTTAAACCTTCTCCCTTTTGTATTTTCGAATGCGGTGGAGAGTCACATCTTTTCATCATGTATGCTCTTTGCAATTGTCAAAATATTTCACAATTTTCACATTTCAAAAGAGTCATAACCCTTCACCATTTCTATCATTTGAGAGTGTTACAACCTTCCATAACTTTTCCCTTTGAAAGAGTTACTTCCTTATTTATTTATTTATTCTTTCTTTTTTCTCTTTTCCATTAATACTTAAATTGATAGTTTTATCGCAGCTCACCCCTTCGTAAACTCCAATTTGACAATATGTAAGACCAAGATAAGGTAGGTTAGGTACTGGGTTGAGTCACAAAGATACATCTAAGTTAACAAAAAAATAAAATGAATTGAGTCACCACTTTTAATTGTTGTATTAGTGAGTAATATATTATACCCCATATTGATTTTATTTAAATGTCTTTTTAATTTGAAACTTTCTCCCCTTTACATCTTCAAATCTGGAGTAGAGTCATCTTTTAATCATTTTTTCCTTTTGTAATTATTATAAATTTTTACAATTGCCACCATTCGAAAGATTCACAACCATTCACCATTTTGTTCATTACGAGTGTCACGACCTTTCATAACTTTGCCTTTTGAAAAAGTAATTTCTTTATTTTCATTTCTTCTATTTTCTTTTCCATTAATTCTTATAGAGTTCATTTTGCCTCAGCTTGCCGCTTTCTTGACCTCAACTTGACAATATGAAATACCAAGATAAGGCAATTGGACACTGAGCTTAGTGACGATGATACCTCTAAATTAACAAAAAAATAAATAAATTGAGTTACCACTTTTCATTGTTGTTTTTGTGAATAATATATTATAACCAGCATTGATTTCACTTGAATGTTCTTCTAAATTGAAACCTTCTCCCCTTTGTATCTTCTAATGTGAGGGAGAGTCACAACTCTTCATAATGTTTGTCTTTTGCAATCATTACAACTTTTCACTATTGCCACTATTCGAAAGATTCACAACCCTTCAACATTTTTTTTTTGCGAGTCACAACCTTTCATAACTTTATCTTTTTAAGAAGTTAATTTTTTATTTTCCTCTTATTCTATTTTCTCTTCCATTAATTCTTAGAGAGCTAGTTTTGCATCAACTCACCCCTTTCTAGACCCCAACTTGGCAATATGTAAGATCAAGGTAAGACAAGATGGGCATTAGACTTATTCATGAGGATACCTTTGAGTTGAAAAAAGAAGAAATGAATTGAGTCACCACTTTTAATTGTTGCCTCTGTCAATAATATATTATATCCCACATTGATTTCATTTGAATGTCCTAAAATGAAACCTTCTCCCTTTTGTATCTTTCAATGTGGGGGAGAGTCACATCTATTCAACATATCTGCGCTTTGCAATCATCACATATTTTTACAATTGTCACTCTTCGAAAGAGTCACAAATCTTCATCATTTTTTTCATTTGCAAAAGTCACAACCTTTCATAACTTTGCCTTTTGAAAGAGTCACTTTTTTATTTTCTTCGTATTCTTTTTTTTCTTCCATTAATTCCTAGAGAGCTAGTTTTGCCTCAACTCATCCCTTCCTAGACCCTAACTTGACAATATGTAAGACCAATCTAATACATGATGGGCACTAAACTTAGTCATGAGGATATATCTAAGTTAACAAAAAAAAAAAGAATTGAGTCAACACTTTTCATTGTTCTCTTTGTGAATAATATATTATACCTCACATTGAGTTCACTTGAATTTCTTCTTACATTGAAAACTTCTCCCATTTGTATCTTCCACTGTGAGGAGAGTCACACCTCTTCATCACGTTTATCTTTTGCAATCATTACAACCTTTCACTATTTCCACCCTTTGAAAGATTCACAACCCTTCAACATTTTTTTTTGCTAGTCACAACCTTTTACAACTTTGTCTTTTCAAAGAGTCACTTTTTTATTTTCTTCTTATTCCATTTTCTCTCTTCCATTAATTCTTAAATAGCTAGTCTTTCCTTAGCTCATGCCTTCCTAGACCCCAATTTGATAATATGTAAGAGTAAGGTAAAACATGACAGGCACTAAGTTTAGTCACGAGGATACCTTTGATTTAACAAAAAATGAAATGAATTGAGTTACCACTTTTCATTGTTGTCTTTGTTAATAATATATTATATCCCATATTGGTTTTATTTGAATGTCCTAAAATGAAACCTTCTCCCCTTTATATTTTTCAATGTGGGGGAGAGTCACATCTCTTCATCATATGTGCACTTTGCAATTATCATAACGTTTCACAATTGTCATTATTTGACAAAGTCACAACTATTCACTATTTTTGCATTTTAGAAGTGTGACAACCTTTCATAACTTTGCCGTTTGAAGGATTCATTTTTTTTTCTCTTCCATTAATCTTTAGAGTGTTAGTGTTACCTCAACTCACCTCTTGACAATATGTAAGACCAAGGTAAGGAAGTGGGCTGACTCACGAGAATATCTCTGAGTTAAAAAAAATAAATTGAGTCAGCACTTTTCATTGTTACGTTTTGAAATAATGTATTATATCCCATATTAATTTCACTTGAATGTTCTCCTAAATTGAAAATTTCTCCCTTTTGGATATTACAATGTGTGGGAGAGTCACATTTCTTCATCATGCCTGCCCTTTGAAATCATCTAAACTTTTCACAATTGCCACCTTTCAAAAGAGTCACAACCTTTTCACCATTTCTATCAATTGCGAGTGTTACAACCTTTTATAACTTTTCCTTTTGAAGGAGTCACTTTTTTTTTTTTAATCTTTATTTTCTTCTGTTAATTCTTAGAGGGTTAGTCTTTTCTCAACTTATCCTTTCATGAACTCCAACTTAGAAACTTGTAAGACCAAAGTAGGATAGGTTGGGTACTAGGTTGAGTCACAAAGATACATTGATTTAACAAAAAAAAGAATTGAGTCACAATTTTTCATTGTTGCCTTTAGAAATAATATATTATACCCCACATTGATTTCACTTGAATGTAGTCGTAAATTGAAACCTTTTTCCCTTTATATCTTCCAATGTGAGGGAGAGTCACACAAATTCATCATGTTTGCCTTTTGTAATTATTACAACTTTTCATAATTTTCACCATTCGAAGAAGTTACAACCCTTCACCATTTTTTTTTCCATTGCGAGTGTCACAACTTTTTAAAACTTTACCTTTTGAAGAAGTCACTGTTTAATTGTTTTCTCTTCCATTGTATAGAGAGTTAGTCTTGCCTTAACTCACCTCTTCGTGAACTCCAACTTGGTAATATCTAAAACCAAAGTAAGGTAGGTTGGGCACTAGGCCGAGTCGCGATTATACCTTTGAGTTATAAAAAAGAAAATGAATTGACTCAATCCTTTTCCTTGTTGTCTTTGTGTATAATATATTATACCCCACATTGATTCACTTGAATGTTGTTGGTATAATTAAATATTCCTAATTATACTTTATTTAATCTTATTTAGGATAATGCATTGCATAATAGTTTGTCATTGAGACATCTAAGAGTTCGCACCTCAATTAAGCACATACTGTAGGAGAAATTCCACTTTAGGTGTGAGATCCACCTTTAGTGCACATATCACATTATCATCATCATCATGACACATGCTTCATTGAATAATGAAGGATGATCCACCTTTGGTGGACATGCGATTACACCTTGTATATGTGATAGCTTATCAACTTCTTATTATTGTCTCTTATCACCTTTCCTACATTAGGAGGCCTATTATGTATATTTTATTCAATTCAATTAGTCAATGAATGTCCATTATCAATAATATAATTCTTCCATCTTAATGCAATTGTCTTTCCATTATCTTGTGAAAGTTATTTGAGGGTGTTATAGAGTCACCTAAAACTCTAACATGGTATTAGATCTCTCAAGGTGTGAAAACCTTTTATCAATGAGTGCAATCTTGGTTTGATCTTGTTGTGGGTGCAAAATTTGGCAATTTAGACATCACCATTGCGTCTAGAAGGTTGTTTTGGTTAAAATCGATTATAAATTTGCTTATATTCGACAAAAGTCAAAATTGAGGCAAAACAATATTAGCAGATTGAGTCGTATGATCCGATCTGCCCCTCTGCGGTACTATTTGATTTTTTTAAAGAAGTTTTTTACTCTGCGAATTGATTTATTATTCATCAATTTTTTTCTATATTCCTAGCAAAATATTTGTTGGGGCTACCCCTGAAACCCTGTTTTTGTCAAAGTAGAAGACATTTATCTGTCAAATACGACAAAGCCAATAGATCCGCAGATAGATCTATACCAACAAACATCTACATCATTGACAACTCCGGTCAACTCATGCTTTGCTTAATAGGTGTAGTGCTTTGTATAAAAATATAGCTTATTTCCTTCGCCACGTGAATGTGGGATAGTCCCACTTAGGTCAGAGCCACTGAGCACCCCACGCACTGCCACCAATGGCAATCAGATTCGCCACCAGTGACAACTAGATCTGCCATAGGCAACGACTTCCAACTCCGCCACTTGCTGCCAGGTGATCCCTGCGGACTGACCTGCCCCATCAACCCTCCACACAGACAATCAAAGCAACCCTTGCCGACCAACTCCATGTGGGCGGCCCAATCTGCAAAGGTGCCATGTGGCTCGATCTCAGTGCGCCAGCTTTCCTTAGAGCCATGCAGACCACACAGTGAATATAGAGACCGTAGATTTGACGTTAGTGACACATCACTGCCAGGCCGGACACATCATCTAGTGACATCAACAAACACATTTAGCCAATAAGGAAGTGCCACCTTAGCACCGAGGTCAAAGTTTTGCCACCGCATCTAATCCTCAAGGCTAATTTTGACGCCCATCTGCACGTCAAATAGGGGTTGGAGGTTGTTTTCTCACAACAGTCATACGACCATCAAATTTAATCACACAATTTGCTGATGTCATCAATTGGTTTGAATTTCCTGCCTTGACCATTGAAGTTTTTGGTTTTGCTGCATAACTTCACAAGGCCATAACTTGCTCATTTTTACTCCTTTTTTTGAGTAATTTTTTTAAATTTGGGGTAGCATTTTCCAAAGTTTCCAGTGGTGGTGCTAGTTTTACATTTTGGTAGCCAGATTAATAAGAAACTGTAGATTTTCCTGCATGTTCCTCAATTCTACAACTTCCAGAGCTTCGTTTGGACACATACAATAACATTTTCAGGTGATTTTCTTTTTCAAAGTGCATGGTTTTTTGTCGACTTTCTAGATTTGCAATCAAATTTCAGTGATTTGGAGTGGAAATATCACTTTCATAAATAGGCCATTTTGGGGCTATATATGCACTTGGTTAATCTTTGGATTTCAATTTTTTGATTTGCATTAGTAATTTGAAGGAGTTATCAGATGTTATCAATCATTATTTGGTTGCATTATGAACTTTTTAAAAGTTAAAATCCTCACTCCATATAGTTGCCATGAATGAAAAAAATCTGTATTTGATCAATTGTTAAGTATTGTATTTCTTAGAATGACTCTTGGGCAGGATCCAAAACTAGCTACAGTTGTTTCAAAAAGGAGAAAATTGTCTGATTGAAGGGATAAAGCATTTGGCTCTCTTAGATCATCCATCGCTCGTGATTTTCTATTTCATATTGCATCTTGCACACATCCTCATAAAGCTTGGATAATCTTGGAAGGACTCTTTTAAAAACCTGATAGAATGAGAAAATTAAAATTAGAGAATGAACTCATTGGTCTAAATCCTAGTGATTTTGATAATATTCAAGACTTTTTCTCTAAGTTCAATTCTATTAGATTGGAGCTTTCTACTTGTGGCATTACTAAAGATGATGAACAATTGATATTTTTTATTCTTTCCAAGCTAGGTCTTGAATATTTAGTCTTTGTTTCTACATTCTCTGCTCCTATGGATGTTCTTGGTAGTGCATAAAAATTGCCTTCTCTTGATGAATTTGCAGCTCAACTCACAAGGGACCAAACAAAGTTGACACACATGGGTCAATTGAAGCCTTCAACACATCATGCATTGCATGCAAATGGTTCCACTCCAAAGGCTTCTAATGGAAAAGGAAAGAAGAAACATAAGGATCCTAAGCCTCATGAAAAAGGTAATGAATCTCCTTCACAAAATATTTCTGAATCCAAGTCCTCTTCAAGAGAGGAATCATCTAGAATAAAGAGGAAAAAATGTGCATATTATAAAAAAGCTAGGACATAATGAGCATCAATGTTTTCATAAAAAGATTGATGAGGTCACTCACATTCTTCAAAAGAACAATATTAAGTTGCCCTCATCAGTGTCTACTGCTTCTACACATTTGGCAACTTCTAATCTACATCATCTTCCAAGGATAAAGGTAAAGGTCAAGCACTTTTGGCTTCCACACATCTTGAGCCAGGTAAATGGCTTCTTGATTCAATTGCATCACATCATATGACATCTTCTATGGATAATTTTTCTTCTATTGAGCCTTGTAAATCTCCTAATATATTGATGGATAACAACACATACATGAGGGTTTGTGGGAAAGGTTCTATTCCTATGGGAGAGGGGACATTTAATGATGTTCTTTGTGTACCATCCTTGACCACTAATCTTCTTTCTATTTACCAATTTACTCATGGTGCACAAGATAAAATTGTTTAGTTCACTCCTGATTATGTCTACATTAGGGACATGGAGACTAGAGATGTCATAGCTATGGGAGTTGTTGATCATGCCTCATGCTTGTATTCTTTTTCACATTTTGTTATTGATGATGATGATATTCATGATGTACACACCCCTTTACCAAGGGTGAATTATGCATGTGAGGAGAACTTTGGACTCTTGAATCATTTTGTTCTTGAGACAAGTGTTGAGATTCCTACTCCTCCACCTTCTTCTTCATACATGGGTTCTACTATTATGCAGGATGATCATAGAGCTTCAAATCTTGCACTATGAGATGACTACTTGGATGTCATTTCAACATTTGTTGTTGATTCTCATAATGTAGATTTGGGAGACATAATTGAGGGGGTTTTTCTTCTCTTTGATGATAACATCACAGTTGAAGATACTTCTTCACCTTCTTTGGAGATTGACACTCTTGATTCTTCTCCTTTACTTGGTTTGTCACATGATGTGAAAGATTCTTTGAGCTTGGAGAGACCTATTCAGTCTTCAGAGATGCATACTTGGAGACCTTCCTCCTTCAATTTGCACATGGATTGGCTTCTTCATCATTTTATGTATCCATTTCTTCCTAAGGGAAGACTTGTTTTTTGCAGGCATTGGATTATCTTTTGTTTGCAGGTACTCTTCATCAACATGAGGTTCTTCATTATGGGTGGGTGGGGGGTGGTGTGGGGGGTGGTGTGGGGGGAGGAGAATCATTTCTCCTTCTATCCTTCTTGTGGGGGATAATTCTTTGTATATACATGATGTATGTCATCCTTGGGGGGTCTCGAGTCCTCCATCCATTCATGCATCTTGTGTGTTTTCATCTCTTTTTTTGGGGTAGAGTTTTTCCTATGAGTTTTTCCCTCTTTCTCCACTTTATGAGAGATTTCATTTCATGTATTGCATTGCATATTGTACATGTGTACCTAACATGACCTAGTAGCTGGGACCCATCTTGCATTGTGAGTTTAAGTGCATTCTCCTAAGTTTCACTTAAGGGGGGGTGTTGGTGCAATTAAATATTCCTAATAACACTTTACTTCATCTTGCTCATTTTTTTCTTGCATTAATCCTTAAAAGGCTAGTCTTGCTTTAGCTCACCCCTTTGTAAACCCAACCTTGGAAATATGTAAGACTAAGGTAAGAAAATTTGGGCACTGGACCGAGTCACAAGGATACCTTCTAATTAATAAAAAATAAAAATTGATTCACCACTTTTTATTGGTGCTTCTGTGAATAATATATTATACTCCACATTCATTACCGGAAGAAGGGCTAGAGAGAATATCTGTCTATTTTCCAGCATAGAGCCTAAAACTACAAGAGAAGCTTTGGAGGATGACAACTGGGTCAAAGCAATGGAAGAGGAGCTAGAAAAAATAGTAAAGAATGACACATGGACTCTTGTACCTAGACCTGAGGACAAGAATGTTATAGGCACCAAGTGGGTGTTTAGAAACAAACTGGATGAGGAAGGAAAGGTGGTGAGGAACAAGGAAAGGTTAGTCTGCATAGGATATGCACATGAAGCAGGACAAGACTACGCATAAACCTTTGCACTGGTAGCAAGACTAGAAGGGGTAAGAATTCTACTTGCCTATGCTTCCCACAAAAAGTTTAAAGTATATCAAATGGATGTAAAATCTGCATTTATGAATGGTATACTAGAAGAGGAAGTATACATAGAGCAATTGGAGGCCGACTTCTCATCCACAGATAAAACTAATATGGTCTGCAAATTGAAGAAGTCTCTCTATTGATTGATGCAAGTCCCAAGGGGTTGGTATGAGAGATTACACTCATACCTCCTAAGCATAGGATTCACAAGAACATGTGACAACAACAATATGAATCTTAAGACTAATAAAGAAGGAAATTTGATTGTTGAAATATTTGTCGATGATATCATCTTTGGAGGTGATGATAAAATGAGCAAAGACTTTGTTGAAGAGATGAAGAAAGAATTTGAAATGTCCTACAAGTCCATCAACTCAAAAAAATGTATATTCATATTGGAACAATAAAATTCTTCATAGGCCTACAAGTCCATCAACTCAACAAAGGTATATTCATATCTCAGGCCAAGTACATTAAAGAGATTCTTAAAACATCTGGGCTAGAAGAATCCAAATCCGTTGGCACACCAATGATAACTAATTGCAAGTTATCAAAAGAGGATGATGCCAAAGAGGTTAATGAGACACTTTACCGATCAATGATTGGTAAACTTTAGTATGCTATGCATAGTAGATCGAAAATTGCACATGCGGTAGGTATTGTGGCAAGATTTTTTGCAAACCCAAATGAGACACATTTGACAACAGTAAAGAGAATCTTTAGATATCTCAAGGGGGATGAAGAATATGGTCTCTGGTTTTCTCACAAAGGAAGTTTTGAGGTAAAAGTGTTCACCGATGCAGATTGGGTCGGTAGCATTGATGACAGAAAGACCACAAGTGGAGGTGCATTCTTTCTCAGAGAAAGGATTGTGTCATGGACAAGCAAGAATTAAAATTGCATATCACAATCCACAACATAGGTTGAGTATGTTCTTGCAACAATCAACTGCACATAGGTAATCTTGATAAAATAGATATTAGAAAGAATCCAAGAACATATACCTGAACTGATAGCAATATTCAATGACAACACAAGTGTAATCAACATACCCAAAAATTCTGTTATGCACTAAAATTATTTTAAGTATCACTATCTAAGAGAGAAAGTGCAGAACAAAGAAGTCAAGCTAGAATATGTTCCCACAATAGAACAAGTAGCTGACATATTCACAAAGCCTTTACCCAAGAGTACCTTTGAATATCTCAGAGGTAAATTAGGGGTAATTCCCCTTCATGATCTTTAGTAAAAGAACATAGGAGATCATCAATCCGACAAGTTCAAATAGAGGAAACAACCTCATCTAAACCATTGGTGACCAAGGACCACTGCTCGAAGGGGGAGCAATCATCAGAATGGATGGTCATTTGACATGCCTTTGGCATTATTGTCAAAGGGGGAGATAATTAGAGAAGTATTATTGGACCGATAACATAGTTGTTGCCATCAATGCCAAAGGGGGAGATTGTTGGCATTACTGGTAAGGATGCAACCGGTAAATGGTAAAGTGGTGTTGTCATTGATGTTACTAAATGTCTAAGCTAACAATATCCAAATACTAGGGAACAGGTAACAAGTGCAACTGTTAAGGAAACTGGTGAAGTCACTAACCGGAGCAGTGACCGATGAAGATAGTGACTAGTGAAGTCACTAACTGGAGCTGTCACTAATGAAGATAGTGACCGATGAAGTCACTAACCAAAGCAGTGACCGATGAAGACAAAGACCAAGGTGTAAACTGGTGACAGATAATAGTTAAAGATATCATTGAGACCGGTGAAAGGCATGGTTGAAGGATACTGAGGAGATTATTTGCCGAGATTTATTGCACAAATCATGAAGTAATTTATTCTAAGGGAAAGTATGTGACACATATATGATGTTTCTCTTACAAGACTTGAACACAACTGAATGGAGGATTCATGGCGGATCTTCTATTAAGGGAAAGCTTGTGACACGTATCTAATGTTTCCTCATATGACTAAAACATGACTTAATGGTGGATAAATCAAAGATCTTTGTGGGGATCGCAATGAAAAAAGAGAGGAAATATTTTTGAAGTTAAATTTGAGCGGGTTGTGCTTCTTTCTCTTAGCTGTACAACTGTCCTATGCTCTAAAGTGTATATAGTCTTCAGTTAGCGAAGAAAATAATTTGCCTTTATTGTGCCAAAGAGAAAGAGTGAAATAGTACGCTGAATAAAAGCTACTGCAAAGGAAAATGTGAAGAGAAGAAGAAAAAGAGAAGAGTGTTTAAGGAAGCACAATAACTTGAAGAGAGCATATCTGTGGTGCCCGATGATGACTCTTAGCAATGATCTTATCAAGCTCTTCAAAGCGATTTCAAAAGACCAACCCCTCTATTGCTCTCTAACAATTACAATAGTCAAATCCCAGTATCTGGGTGGACATTAATAGATCCCTTGTATCAAATTATTTAACCGGGTGACATCTTCTAGATGTTTTAAAGTCCTCTAGCAAGGCATGCTTTAACATGTCTTATTCTAAATCCTTTAACCGAATCGCATCTAACAATGCGTTTGTAATCCTTTAACATGGAAGACTCCTCACAAGGTGTACTTTAGAAGAGTAAAAAATTAGTTTAAAGTCAGTGTGTCCAGACTTGCAAATTATTAATCTATAACCAAGGTAAGATATTGAGTACTGACCTTATCTACCCCTTCTATTTTTGCAGTTGAAGGATAATGGTATAGATCACGCCCTCCATAATATAAAGAAGAACTAAGGAAAGCGTCACTCAAGTTATGACTCTTGCTGCTTTGATACTTTTGTGAATTTCTACCTATGTACATAGAAAATAATTTCAAATTTGAAAAACTGTAAAACTCATAGCTCCCTCAAAAGCAAACAAAGATGTCATTCCCAAACCTTCAAGTTGTTAACTTTATAACAGTAAATGAATGCACAACTTGAAAAAGTGCAGGGACTTGCAAAGCATACATGATATTTTCAACTAGAAAGGAAAGGAATCTGACTTGAACAAAAATAATGAAATTAAGTACTTTGAATTCAACAAAAACTCTCATATATTTTTCAAACATTATGTTGTAGCCTTGTAGGCCAATGTCAACACGAGGCCAAAGTTGTAGCAGTGGCATGTGCTCTAACAATTTATGTACTTAAGGTTAGACCCAATAAAAACAAGAAGGCAAGATCTCATTCAGAATATCTATAACAATAAGAGTTGTCATGTCTTCACTTATTTATTGTCTCCTCTTTTAGGGACAATATAAAATATCTACACTACTAAGCCAGTGTCCAATGTACAAATGACATTGAAGGATTCAACATAAAAGATGAGATTCTAAAAAATCATTCAAATTACTGTCTAAGTCAATTCAGCCACACTTTTAGTGCATTATAGTAAACAACAAACAATTCAAATAGAAATTTAAACCTTCCTCTTGGACCTTTGTAAAACTGAGCTAGACATCTTTACTATATGTTAAGGTTTATGTGGCAGAATTTTAAATGAAATTGAAATAAAAGGGGCGAGAGAAGGTCCATTTGTGCATGATATGTTGCTTGTTCTTTACATAAGAACAAAATCATTGTATAAAATGAGAAAAAGTTTTCCACAAAAATGTGCTATTCTAAATGGCTAAAACATGCTTGCAAGCATTAATACAAACAAAATCAAGGGGCCAAAGTAATGTTTGTGATCAATTTAGTCTAGCCAACCATGACCTAGAGATATGGTAGAGCCTATGTTGCCACACGTTATCAAAAACATGAAGGAAATGACAATGTGGCAAGAAATAAGGTTGGGAAGCTTTTGGAGAAGGAAACATGCGTGTATGTGAGTGTCAACATATCTTATATAAAACCTAAAAATTGTCATAAAAATTGATCACTCTTAAACACTGGATAGTTCAAACATTGTCTCAAGAAGCCAAAGGATGAATTGACTTGCAAATACTCATAAAAAGTTGGAAGACTGAAAGGCATGTAAACAATTAGAAAATTTACTAACAAAAAAAAATGACAGATTCAAAATACAAAATCTATTTTGTAATGCAAGAAACAAAAATGCAAGCCTCGGGTTTCATGTTTTACAACTAGGTATGGAGCAATATCAATGACGACCCATGCTATTTTTGGTAGAAAAGATACACCTGGGACACAGCCTCCAAGGCAAACGGTAATCTAGGTTTGATATAGCATTCTCTATGCATTATTGGGATGATGGGTGTGAGTATGTGTGCCTAGGAAATATAGCACTCTTCTCGCATTAACAAGACAATGTTTGTGTACATACATGTATGATTTGCAAAATAAAAAACATATCCAATGAGAGTTTGGCTCCAAAGATACATAGTTGAATCTTGACAACAATATCACAATATCCAACTAATTTACTAGAAAGAAACTGAGGATGAGTTTGACATAAATAGAAATCCTAATATATTTTGCATGAGAAATAGAAGCAAAAAGTTGCATACCATTCATTTCTGGTAGAATTTCCAATAGAATTCCCCTCAAAGTGGTCTCTCCGAGTTGTAGTCCCTTCAGTTTTGTTTGATTCTCTACCCATAACCTACAATTGAATGAGGGATCAGTGAATACCCACCGACAAATCTTCAAATTGGTTCATTTTACATGTAACACTTAAATCCCGAGGCAGACAAAGCCACCATGTTCAGACACAGACCACTATTTTGCAAAAACAACAAACATTAAACTTTCTTGCCATAATATTCAAATAACCTACTAACACATGATCAAATTGGCGAACTTCACATCCAAGCATGAAATATTAAGGCTAAAAGCCAACATATTTAATCAAATTCAGGCTAATAATTCTATTCTAGATTTTTTAGCCCTAATTCATAAAAAATAAAATGCCAACCCTTGGACTTGGTTCACGGCCTCCAAGTTACTCCACATGGAGAAAAATAAGAGAATTAAAGAACATTCTTACTCCTCTTTTTTAGAAAATCTTGACTTTGCAGGGGAGACTAATGTTAATGCATAAGTGTAGGGTATTTGATCTAATCAAGTGATCTAGAGTGGGATAGGTAAGACATGTTGAAGGGTATTTGAGTACAAGAAACAAAAATAGGAGATGTTAAATAGTGAACATGACCCAATAGAGATCAGAGTTTGAGAGGATATTGACATGTGGAGAATAGTGGATCCTAGGAGGATTTTTGACCACTGATAGGTCTTAAGGCAAGGCGTTGGAGTATAGGGTCTAGGAGTGATCCTTTTGGTGAGATTGTAGAGGTGTTGTCACAAAACAAACTAGGAATAGATAAGTTTCCTATGAGATTGGTGTGGGTCCACTATCCCTCTTCACCAAGGTGCCATCATAAGGAGACATTAGGTTGATCCATTGATCCCTACTGATAATACGTGATCAAGGATTGGAGTGACTGATTTCATTATTGAGAAAAGTGTGTTATCTTATTGAGCTTCGCTTTATTTTGAGAATAGTTTAATATTATCTACTTAACAGGGCCAACCACGTGAAGATGGAAGCTCATATGGCCCCTCCCCCCCCTAAAATCACTCTAAATTCTCCATTAACATCTAACATTCATTCACGCTTTCATCCATTAATAAAATATAACATTCATTCATTATCACATAACATTAATGTGAGGCCTCACCCCGAGCCCATCATAGCTTTTCAGTTTTTGCATTTGAGTTAGACTTATTTGATACTATATTTTGATGCATTGTGGTTTTTAGACACCTTATGCTATGGATTCTATTATCTTAGATGCTAGATGCACATTATTTTATGATTATTATGATGATTACTTTGTGACATTATTATGGTTCTACAATTGTGGTTAATATAGTTTTATGAATGCTAGGATGACATGATGAGATTTAATTATGCGATTAATTAGGAAATGAATAATTGATGCAATTATGATGCTATGAGTTTTATTAAGTGCTAAAATTGTTTTATTACATGATGAGTTATACATGTTTTCACGAATAAGAAAGGTTAGATTTTTATGCTATGTGAATTTTAATTTGATTATGAGATGTTGCAAATGAATTGTTAAGTTGAATGTAATTGAATCATATATGTTGTGGATTTATATTCCTTGGACTACTGATGTTGGATTTATTGTGCAGGGAATTAGACCGTGGTTTTATAACGGGAAACCAAACATAGACTTATGTGAATTTTAGTGCGAGCCAAGGTTGCGTCTAATGAGAGACAAAACCTTGTTGTATTGTATTTTATTTTGTAAACATAATGAGCTTGTATGTCTCAAATTAATTTGTAAATTTGTAATTGCATTATTGTTTATGTGAATGCTCAAGTGGATATACCATGTGGCTTGTGATGTGTTATTTGTGTTGTGTCACTTGACACTTGTAATCTGTACATGTGGCCATGACATGTCCACTTGAAGATTGGTTGCCCACCAACCTAGGAGACTTAGGAAAAGAGGAGGCTCTTCATCAAATATCTTCCATAAACTTGGATCTAGGTTGGTGGCTCTCTTTATTCTCTTGTTGATGAATCTTTGATTAAAATAATCTTATGAAAATTGTAGTATTCTTGTGCTTGCAAGAAAAATTGTTTTTGTTATGTTTTTATCTCCATTGTATTTTTTTTCCTTTGTGTTGTGTTGCAAGTTTTCCTCTTTGTTGTGTAAGGGAGTCTTAAGGCCCACTCACCCTTGAGAGTGAAGAGTGACCTTGGGGGTGAAGGTTTTAGGACAATCCATGGGTGTAGAGTCTCTCTTCAAGGAGGAGAGGGATAAAACATGGAAGTATGGTCTCCATGTAGCCATTTCATTTTGTTTTCGGGTCCATACGGGAGTTTCTTTGGCTTGAAGCCTTAGGGGACATAAAGGACTTGTTTGAGAAATGATTGACAAGGTATTGTGTTTTTAAAGCCATGTGAAGACTTGTTTATTTTTTGTTTTTGAAATTGGCTTTCTCCCCATAGGGTATTTGGTCCACTTCACCCCAATATATGGGTCAAAATGAAACCCATTGTGTAAGCCGTGGGTTGGGAGTTTTTATGTAGTTTGAATGTCTCCATTGTTGATGTCCTGGTTGTTTTGGATGTTATCTTGTCTATGTTTTGGTTCCCCTAGCTCAGGGGTGGCCTCTTAGAGGCCTTGGTTGGGAGGTGAGCATCTCATGGTCCTATTCAAGTTTCCTTATAGGTTTTGAAGCTCTTGTTTGTTGAAGATAAAAGCTTAGCTTTTGAAGAAAGTGAAGAAAAGAAAGTTTTGTGTATGTAATGAGATATGTTTCTTGTACTTCTATGATGTTGTAAAAATTTATCTTTTGTAGAAGGGATTCTAAAGGAACCTTTGTTTTTTTGTATATGTAAGAGAGCAACATTAGAGATTATTTATTTAGCATCTTGTTTGCAGATTTGTATATGTAAGTTTTTAACAAAAGAAAAGTCATGTAGTTGATAAAACTACATTATGTTGATATGTCTTTCTAAAATAAAAATCAGTTCCAATTTATTATGTATTTGGAAGGATGTGTATTGGTCTTAATAGTATATTTAGTTTTGTAATGTATAAGAAAGAAAAGAAAATTGTTTATTTTATGAGTGGATTTTAGGAGAAAAAATAAACTTCAAAACAACCCTCCATTTTTCTTCTAGTTTAGAGTAGATTTAAAAAATAAAATAAAAATTAATGTGAATACAACCCCATGATTTATTAGTCTTTGAAATGCATGTAAATATGTACATTATTTATGAAAATGTAATTGCTTGCATATCAAATCCATTCCCTTTTAGCTTGCTCGCAAGTAGTTCATCTAACTAGGATGGACTGTTTAATTATCAACAACAAGCATCATAAAAAAAGACAATTTAATTTTCTAATTTTAGCTATTCCAAGCCTCAATTTTTTTTTTTTAAAAAGAGAAACTATTTAATTGTTAAAATTCTACAATATCCCTTGTGTGTTTATAGTTATGTATTATATATATACATGATCTAAACACACACACACACACACACACACACACACAAACAAATTAATTCTCGTTCCATTAAAATAATGTTTAAATGTTTCATTTATTTCTCTTTATGTTTTGATTGCATTTTAAATAGTAAACTTAGAGATTTTTAAAATATTCATTAAAAAAAAATATATCAAAAAAATATATAAAATAAACTAATAATTTATTTTTTTAATTAAAAAAGTAGATGTTGGCGGTGGGGGTTGTGGTAACCCCACAACCCATGATACGTCGTGGACTGTGGGGATACCACAGTCACGGCTTCGGCCGTGGCTGTGTTATCCTCACAACCCACGAGTCGTGGACTATGGGGATGCCACAGTCACAGCTTCGACCGTGGCTGTGACATCTCCACAACACGACATGGGTAGGGTTGGGGTTGAGCCTCGACTCCCCTTGCCCCCCCAAAATATTAACACTTATTTTTATTATATTTTTTTAAGAAAAAAAAGAAGTATAACAGAGATACAAAATTTGTATGAGCACAAGAAATGGGTTTAAAAAGATATATTTTTACCTTGCCATGCATGGCTGCTCCCTTTGCTGGCTGGGCACAAAATATAGATATATGAAAATATATTTATAGACTTATATACAATAAGTATATAAAGATATAAATATATTCCACATTAAGATCATGCACCATTGTTGGCACCATCAAAACCTCTGCAACTCAAAAACATGAGAAAATGGAAAAAAACTCATTTAGGGTTTGAATGAGAAGAGAAAAGAGGGGAGAAAGAGAAAATGAGAGTGATTTTTGGGAGTTGTCATTTTTACCCTAGCCCTAATTTTGAAATTAGGGTTAGGGAAAAAATGAGTCAACTCAAATTTGACTAGATGCAACTTTTTCCCTCTTTTTTTATTAATGTTAAAGCTTATTTGTGTAGTAGTATTACCCTTTTAAAAAAAAGTTGGTGTGTTTTTGCTTGTCGAAATATGGGCATGACAATTAATTAACACATAACATTCATCAACATGCAACATTCATCGATATTCATTAACACATATCATTCATGAACATTCATTAGCACATAAATACATTCATTAACACATAAAATTAAGTCATTATCAAATAAGGTAGATTACAATCATTTCTTTTTTGGTTTTTTTTGAAGCTATGTAAAGACTAAGTGGAGCATTATTTTATTCATCATTTCCCCCCTCTTCAGTTGTTCTGCACTTTGGTTGTGATCTCAATGTATGCCTAGTCGTATACCAAGGAAGAGGACACTGATGCAAAGGGGGGTTCTTTGCAAAAAAAAAAGAAATTGGTTAAATTCAAAACATATTTTTATTATTGTTACTAGTATTTCATTAATTTAAAGAACATAACTATGGTGCTCCTTACCTGATGGGGCCACATCATCTTCTGTATCATTTTGTCTCGCCTCAACCTAAGGCTATAAACACCCTCTGGAGTTGAAATACGAAAGGTTACATTAATCAATAAACCAATTGCAATTAAATTCATTTAAAGGAATAACAATGGTCCTCTTTACCTAATGGGGGAACATCATGTTCCTGATCTTGTGTACCCATATCATGCTCCATTTGGTCACCAACGACTACATGCTCTAAAGTATTAACCAAAAAAAGTTACATTAATTACTACACCAATTTCAATTTAAGATGTTTAATTTTATTAATAATTATATAAAAAAAAAAAAAATAGCAAATGAATACCTATGCTACTAGGATGCACATTCAAACTTTCATCATGTGCAAGTTGTGTTCTAGGATTAACAAGATGCATTCCAATGTCATGCACATTGTTATCATTGCTTGCTTATTTAAAACAAATATAGTCACTTTATGTTGGAACTTAACATCAAATAGATTATTGGTAAAGTATTGAATTTAAAATAATTTTGATTTAGCTTATTTACATGTGTGATAGATGCCCCATAATTTCCTATTTTCCCTCTCAATTTTTGTAGTCGTTTAGCCACAGTTGTATAGCCTTTCTTGTAGGAAATTCTTTTGTCCACTTCTTTGGACGCTTTATTGAACTCAGAACCCTACATGTTTTCTTAGTATCATGAATTTTGCTTGTATTGTTTCATCAAAACAATTTGATTGCAATTTATAAATATTTTGATGTGCTATTTCATTTACTGATACTTACAATTCATGTGACAAGTTTCATATAACCACCAATGTTGAGCTTGTGTTGCCCATGCTTTTCTTGTCTTGCCTTGGTTGCCTTTGATGTGTCACTTAGTCTATGAAAAGTAAAAGTTTGAAATATGTTAGATTATATAAATATAAAGAGTAATTAGTACATAATTACATTCTTAATAGTATCACATACCTTCTAGCATCTAGTGGTGTATTTCTTTTTTCCCTTTCAATTCTCTCATTCGCATCCAAAACAAGGTCCTTCCACTCCTCTCAAATCATGTGGGGACACTCGTACTTTATGTTCTTCTCTAAATGTGTCTTGTATTGGTCCCTCACATACTTTAGATATGTTCCAGCTTTCTCAAGGAGCTCGGTTTTGTCGAACGTGTCAACTCCAAAAAACCCAACCATACGGTTTGCGAGTTCATCTTTTGACCTTTTTTCTTGGTCATTCCACCTTTTAAGCAAATAAAAACATGTTAGATTTAGAAATGAACTGAAGCAACCTTTAATATAACTCAAGAAATGGATCAAAGGAAAACTACTCTAGCAATGATATGAAATCAAAATAGTGGATTACTGTTAGTTCACATATGATGTTCCACCTTTTACATATGGTGGGCCTAAATATCTCCAATGAAAAGTCGTTAAGATGTTTATAAAAAATATCATTTCCTGCACAAAATCATGGGATCATTAGTCAAAAATGAGTGATCAATAAGTAAATTACAATTAAACTATATATAATAATAATCTTGAAGTACCTGGAACCTTTTGTATCTTTAAGGGAATCATTTTTTTGTTGCTCGCCACCAATGTGGAAGACAATGTTCCTGTACTAGCAACACATGAAGATCTAGGAAATGGTGTGTTTTCACTAGTAACTTTCTTTGGTGCATCCCCATGTGTATCTCCTGCTGCAGAAAATGAATCCACTATGAAATACCCCCAAGAAAGAACACTTATAGGGAAATAAACACAAAAAAAGAGAGAAAAAAGGGATCTACCAATTTGATGTGCAATATACGATGTTTGCATGCTACATGTTGTTGACATTGCAGTCAACAATACAAATGGTATTTGCACAGGTTCATTGACATGACCTGAAAGATAATACATTAAATATATTAACAATAATGGTGCAAGAGCAATAATCATCATAAGAACATGACCCCCCTTGAGCAAGGAAAAATTTCATATGTTTATTGAATTTCCTTCTAATCTTTTGATCTCTAGTTTATCTCCCTATTTTAGACCTACTACATGTCTCACTTTCTTCTTCTATTCTTGTATTTTGCTCACTCGAGGATGACACATCTGACAAATATGTATTTGGTGGTACCTATACTCCATCAAATGAGAGAGATTGTTGGTAATGAGAGAGATATTTTGCAAATTAGGGTAATGTTGATGAAGAAGTCGGCCCTAAAGTTGATATTGAGATTAAAATTTGAATAAGTTCAACTAGGGTATCAAGTGTTGATAATTGTATTAAATAAATTGTTTATATAGGGTGTATTGACTTATACCTGTCGATTCATGAGGCTATGCAGGATCCTCGTGAAGGGGGTCTAGGTTCCTGCATATGTAATTCAATTATCTTATGTTACCTAAAACTTACATGATATGTATACTAAAAATTACATAGTAGACAACATGGACAATATGAAGTCATCATAATCATTGTATATTTTTTATTCCTTACCTTTACTTTATGTAGACTGTGAAGGATAGTCAACAAAAGGTTTGACGATGTCTGTAGTCAATTACCTATTTCCACCAAGGGTGACAACATCACACAAAATATATAAATGAAATCAACACCAACAATTGAGCATCATTAGCATTACATTTGTAATTTGATAAACAATAAATACATATGTATCATAAGCATCATAAGCATCACACATGTATCATCATATATGTAATTGAACATCATAAGCATCACATATGTGTCACCATGAATTAATAGAGGTGGAACATGAATTAAAAACATTAAAAGACACTTAATGAATTAATTATGTAATGGCATTAGAATTTAAAACATACCTCATACATTTCATTCATGTCATTGATCTTCTTCTTCATCCAACTCATCATCATCATCATCATCATCATCGTCACCACCATCACCATCAGCAACAGAAAAATCATCATCATCATCATCATCATCTTCTTCTTCTTCTTCTTGAAAATTTTCTCTAGGAACATCGTCGAGTTGTGTGGAGGTCTTTTTAGTGGGGACCCTCCATAGTGGAGAGTTTGAACACCCACTCTCTATCTTAGAGACATTGCTAGTTTTGGAGAAGGAAACTTAGGAAAAGAGGAGTCTCTTCATCAAATATCTTCCATAAGCTTGGATCTAGGTTGGTGGCTCTCTTTATTCTCTTGTTGATGAATCTTTGATGAAAACAATCTTATGAAAATTGTAGTATTCTTGTGCTTGTAAGAAAAATTATTGTTGTTATGTTTTCATCTCCATTGTTGTATTTTTTTTTCTTTGTGTTGTGTTACAAGTTTTCCTCTTTGTTGTGTAAGGGAGTCTCAAGGCCCACTCACCCTTGGGAGGGAAGAGTAGCCTTGGGGGTGAATGTTTTAGGACAGCCCATGGGTGTAGAGTCTCTCCTCAAGGAGGAGAGGGATAAAACATGGAAGTATGGTCTTCATGTAGCCATTTCATTTTTTTTGGGGGGCCATAAGGGAGTTTCTTTGGCTTGAAGCCTTGGGGGACATAAGGGCTTGTTTGAGAAATGATTGAGAAGGTATTGTGTTTTACAAAGCCATGTGAGGGCTTGTTTATTTCTTTTTTTTGAAATTGGCTTTCTTCCCATAGGGTATTTGGTCCACTTCACCCCAATGTATGGGTCAAATGAAACCCATTGTGTAAGTCTTGGGTTGGGAGTTTTTATGTAGTTTGAATGTCTCCATTGTTGATGTTCTGGTTGTTTTGGATGTTATCTTGTCTATGTTTTGGTTCCCCTAGCTCGGGGGTGGCCTCTTAGAGGCCTTGGTTGGGAGGTGAGCATCCCATGGTCCTATTCAAGTTTCCTTACAGGTTTTGAAGCTCTTGTTTGTTTAAGATAAAAGCTTAGCTTTTGAAGAAAGTGAAGAAAAGAAAGTTTTGTGTATGTAATGAGATATGTTTCTTGCTCTTCTATGATGTTGTAAAAATTTATCTTTTGTAGAAGAGATTCTAAAGAAACCCTTGTTTTTTTTGTATATGAGAGATGATTTATTTTAGCATCCTGTTTGCAGATTTGTATATGTAAGTTTTTAACAAAAGAAAAATCACGTAGTTGATAAAACTACATTATGTTGATATGTCTTTCTAAAATAAAAATCAGTTTCAATTTATTATGTGTTTGGAAGGATGTGTATTGGACTTAATAGTATGTTTATTTAGTTTTGTAATGTATAACAAAGAAAAGAAAACTATTTCTTTTTTGAGTGGATTTTAGGAGCAAATATAAACTTTAAAATGACCCTCTATTTTTCTTCTAGTTTAGAGTTGATTTAAAAAAAATAAAATAAAAAATATTAATATGAATACAACCCCATGATTTATTAGTCTTTGAAATGCATGTAAATCTATACATTATTTATGAAAATGTAATTGCTTGCATATCAAATCCATTCCCTTTTAGCTTGCTTGCAAGTAGTTCATTTAACTAGGATGAACTATTTAATTATCAATAGCAAGCATCATTTAAAAAAAAAAAAAAGTTTAATTTTCTAATTTTAGCTATTCCAATCCTCAGATTTTTATTTTATTTTAAAGAAACTATTTAACTGTTAAAATTCTATAATATCCCTTGTGTGTTTATAGTTATACATACATACATACATACATACATACATACATACATACATACATACATACATATATATATATATATATTTATATAAAGAAATTCTTGTTCCATTAAAATAATGTTTAAATGCTGCATTTATTTCTCTTTATCTTTTGACTGTATTTTAAATAGTAAATTTAAAGATTTTTAAAATATTCATTTAAAAAAAAATATCAAAAAAATATATAAAACAAAATAATAATAAAAAAAATAAAAATAAAAAAGTAGATGTTGGCGGTGGGGGTTGTGGTAACCCCACAACCCACGATACACCATGGACTGTGGGGATACCACAGTTACGACTTCGGTCATGGCTGTGTCATTCCCACAACCCACAAACCGTGGACTGTTGGGATACCATAGTCACGACTTCGACCGTGGTTGTGGTATCTTCATAGCCCACGAGCCGTGGACTGTGGGGATGCCAGAGTCACAACTTCGGCTGTGGCTATGGCATCTCCACAACACGACACAGTTAGGGTTGGGGTTGAGCCTCGGCTCCCCCAGGCCCCCCAAAATATTAACATTTATTTTTATTATATTTTTTTTAAGAAAAAAAAAAGAGAAGTATAATAGAGATGCAAAATTTGTATGAGCACAAGAAATGGGTTTAAAGAGATATATTTTTACCTTGCCATGCATGGCTGCTCCCTTTGTTGGTTGGGCACAAAATATAGATATATGAAAATATATTTATAGACTTATATACAATAAGTATATAAAGATATAAATATATTCCACATTAAGATCATGCACCTCCATTGTTGGCACCATCAAAACCTCCCGCAACTCAAAAACATGAGAAAATGGCAAAAAACTCATTTAGGGTTTGAATGAGAAGAGAAAAGAGGGAAGAAAGAGAAAATGACAGTGATTTTTGGGAGTTGTCATTTTTACCCTGGCTCTAATTTCAAAATTAGGGTTAGGGCAAAAATGAGTCAACTCAAATTTGACTCTCCCACTTTTTCCCTCTCTTTTATTTATGTTAAAGCTTATTTGTTTTCTTTTTGTGAATTGTTATATTTTTTAAAATCTTGTTTGAATTCTTTAGAGTGAGGAGGGGTTTATTTTTTTAAAAAAATAGAAGGGGTAATTCCCACTAGAATTAATTTGGATGAGATTAATTTTAATATTTATCAAGCATTTATTTTAAAATATAACATTAAGGGAATTGATCATTTGATTATTGTAGAGGGATAATTAAATCTTGATGAATTTTTGGTTTAGACATACACAGGGTAAGATGACATTTATCAGATAAATATTAGAATCTATCACACAATAATAAGGTTGGATTATAATTAAATGGAAGTCAATCTTAAATTAATTAAGTGTTTTTAGGGTATAGTAACATTTTAAATAAGTCTTAATTGAGTTTTTCCTTGGGGTTTGTTGTAGAACATTTTCTTGAGGAAGGGTTTAATGTTAGCATTATAATTCAAAACATACCTCATACATTTCATTAATGTCATTGATCTTCTTCATCCAACTCGTCATCATCATCATCATCATCATCATCGTCACCACCATCACCATCATTGTCATCACTATCACCATCAACAACAACAAAATCATCATCATCATCATCATCATCATCTTCATCTTCAACTTCTTCTTCATGAACATTTCCTCCAGGATCATCATCATCATCATCATCATCATCATCATCATCTACTTCTTTGGTATCTTCTTCTTCCATCGCATTATACTTTATTGGTCTTCCTCTTGGATCATGTCTAACAAAAAATGACCAACCCAATTTATGTGGAACCTGAGTCAAATACCTGCTCACATTGGCTTGGAAGAACATAGGGCTCATCCCCAACTGACTCAAACAACCTTGGAGGTTCACTTTGGTCATATCAACAAAGGCTAAAGTTTCATTGCCAGATCCAGTCTAGTTTTGAAGATATTGAATTTTTTTGGTATTGGCAGTAGGGTACAAAAAATTTGAGTTTAGTTTTGAAGGCTTTAGAAGCTCTGAATGAGGTTGAAACTTTGACTAACTAGAGCTTGCATGAATTGCGCTTTGTAAAGCACTTCGGGCCCTTTCCGAAATGGGGTCATATTAGCCAATCGGGTCAACGGGTGATGACTTATGGTCTTCGGAAGTTTGGCTACTTGAAATGGATGAAAATGAATTTCCTTCAAATTTTATTTTTGAGTTTTGAAAGTTGTTTGAGCCAACTCTAATGTAATAAAAATGAAAAATAAAATAATTCTAGGGTTGGTCAGCCTTAATGGGTAAAATTTTGGAACCTTTTCGCGCGGTGGAAAATTGCCTATATAAGGAAGGCCTGTAGTGTTGTCTAGGTAGTTCAGGGTAGTTATTCGAGGCTTGTCCTATAGAATATTGTAAGGAAAATTGCCATGTGGCTTTGCATATGTGCATATGACCATGAAAAAATTATCTTTCTTTCTTTAAGAAATCCTATGAATTGTTGTCTTTCCTCTTTTGATAAAGATGTTGCTAGATTAATAATCTTAGGTTCTTCTTAGGTTCCAATATTTACTTTCTTTGTTGGCTCAATCAATATAGATGATATTTATTCATAGTGCTCAATTAAAGTGTCAAGCTTCTGATCCTTAGGTTCCTCAATTGGGTTTTCACCTTGGGATACATCCTTTATTTTTTCTTTTTCATGACCTAGTACTGCCACATAGTGGTTTTCACTACTAGATCTTTGGTTTTTCTCTTTATTTCTTTTATTTTTGTGATTAAATAGCTTGAAACCCCCTCCCCCTTTTATGCCTCTTTATATTAATCTTGGATGGAAGATGGTTCAATCACATTTAGGTATATGGCAAGGGAATGTTCATTTGGAAAAGTTTCTATTTCATTTGGCTAATTTTGATCCCAATCAATAAGCTCAGGATGGATAAGAGGTAAAGGATCATTTAGAGGGTTCAAGTCCATGGGTGTTAGTGTCGTGACTTCATTGTAACTTGGTTCATATATTGTATCAAGAAGATCAATGAAATGTACTTTCTCAATATTGTCCAAAGAGTTTGGGTCTATTTAATCTTCACTAGAGTTATGTTGAGTATATTTTTAACCTAACTCTATAGTGTAGACCTAGAGCTTTATCCCTCTATCCTAGATGGTACATATGGTTCTCCTACCCACTCTTACTTTGAAATTTTTTCTTCTTTGGATGTAGGTGCGTAAGAATGTATCACATCTATTTATTTGTCTTGGAATGACTCTTCGGATAGGGTATCCCACTCCCATTTTGTTGAATCATCATCACTATAAGATTATACCTTGGTTATGTTAGGATTAGGGAGCATCGAGGAGGGGGGGGGGGGGAATTGGTGCATCTTATTATTAAATTTATTAGTCTAATACTAAATCTTGAAACCAAAAATAACTGAAAGTAAACAAAATAGGATGAGCACACATAACATCATAGAAACATGATTTGTTTTTGAGGAAAACCCTGTTAAGGGAAAAACCCTGGTTGGGATGGTACCCACTAAATATCTTAGTATTGCAGTAATAAGTACCATGTTAAAGGTAATAACACATATGAAGGAGAATTCACATGCATTTAAGCTTACATCCTAGAGCTTACAACTTATTACAAAACCAAAATACATCAAGGCATTAAGCCACTTACAAAATCAGATAGGACTTATAGTCCAAAACCAAACTGACAGTTAGAATCAATTATTCCAAAATACAATTCTGATGAAGCTATGCCAATCTCACATTAATATAGCATAAAAAAACATCATTCTTCATACATATCATATTCATTTTTTTCATTTATTATCGCATCCAAAACTTGATCTTATATACATGCCAAAAACATATCTTAGTTAGCCCAAAAGCTGTATAATGAAACATGTAGAAGATTCCATTATACCTTGATGAAATCTCCACATAATAATTTTCTATGATTGAAGGAATACTCTCCATAGTTGGCTCTTCCAAGATTAATCACCAAAACAAACATAATCATTGATCAACAAAGTTTATTGATGGATCAAATCAATACTATCACTTTTCCAGATAGTTTACTAATAACCTAATACTCAGATAAGAATATCTCACGCATCCGGTAACTTCAAAATCTACAATGATCAGATTAGACATATCATGATGTCTACTTTCAATCTCTAGCTTCACAACTTCTAACACTTTGACCTCTATCTCTACTGACTTGATCTCTGAACCTGTATCTTGCATTGTTCTTTATACTTAGCTTCTTTTAATCACCAAAACAATCGGTAAGAAAAATATCTGAAGGGTGGCCAAGCGTAAAGGGTATATTTTCCATTAATGAAAACAAATCATGTGCTATCAGATGTCTCTTTCCAACAGGTTATTTGTTCACACTTAGGAGAAAAATTATTTTCATTGTGTTCTTTTCCTTGGCACCCTAATCTTATTCTCTCTTTACTAGAGCTTCAGGTGGTTTGAAGGGTTTATAATAATCCTTCTTTTCTCTTACCAATAGGACCTTTTCCTTAATAACCCATCTTTTTAATTATTTGAAAGCATTTCCTATATTGATGTATGGGAATACTAATGTGTTGAACCCTTTGATTTGACTCATTCTCATCTTTGTATAACCAACTTATAATCTCATTATCTTCTTCTCCTTCCATTGATGTACTAGCCCTTACAAAATTATCATTTTATCTTTGGGGACTTGAGGTATATGGTTTTCCATGTGATTTGGGAGAAATAGGTAAGTCTACCATAGATAAGGAATATTGTACTACCCCTTTGTGGTTAAGATTACATTTTTTTAAAAGTCCTTCAGTAGGGTATCCATTTTTTGATAATGTGTTCCTTTTTCTTTTCCCTTTTCTAACTTTAATCGTTTGGATTATTTTTCTCCTTAATTTGAAATCCTTGTGGTAGATGAATTTGAATTTCCCTCATTTGAAGTTAAGTAACCCAATTTCTCTTTGTCTTTATTTAATGTGGATGAACTAGCCTCTTTACTATTTGAACTAGTAGGATTGTATTTTTCTTTATCTTGAGATGTCTAGCTTGATTTTGGAGTACTCTTTTCTTTGAATTTTTTTTGAGATCCATTTGATGTAGAAGACTCACTATTATGGGCCATAAAGGAATCCATAACCAGATTAACATTATTACAATATTGAAAAGGTTTAAGGACTCTGGTGATTGTTATTTCTTGACCATGGTATAGAAAGTTTAAACATTGATGGTAATTAGAAGGTAGAGATTTCATTTCATGTATCCATGGTCTACCCAACAAGATGTGGTAGGTCAATTTGAGGTCTAGTACTTGGAAAACTATTTCCTTTTGAATAGGTCCCACACAAACTGGTAAGACAACCATGCCTTTGGAAGATCTATCTTCATCATCATAAGCCTTAATTTTTATTGTCCTCTTTGGATCCAGAACATATTCAGAATATCCCAATGATTTGACAAGGTTCAAAGTGCATATATTTAGGCCAACACCTCCATCTATCAAGACTCTTTTGACTCTATATTTGTGGACTAGGACTTCGATATGCAAAGGAAAATTTTGAGGGTGATTTAAAGACATGTCGTCTTGTTTGGAAAATTATAGGCAATGTGGGGATATGAGATGGCCAACCATGGCTTGAAATTAATCTACATCCAAATTTTTAGGAACTGTGGTATCAACTAAAGCTTTCACCAAAATTTCTTTGTGGGAAGGTGAAAGATTCAATAGCTCCAAAATTGAAATATGAGTGGAAGTCTTTTGAAGTTGATCAACTAGATTGTATTGTTTTAATGAAAAAGATGAAGGATTAGGCATGAATGCCTTGTTAGAAGTTCCTGGTAAAGTGACCTTTTATGCTTTCCCACTAGTGACAACATTGACGGGTTATTTTCTTTGTTTGTCTTTCACCACTATGACATTAATGGTATTCTCAAAACCAGATAAATAATTTATAGTATTGTCATAAGTGTGAGAAAAAATCACTTTGTCATTACCCCTCTTGTTGTTTTGATTGGAATTTGAAGATTCACCTTTCTCATAATTCAAGAAAGGGGTTTTGAAAGCCATATGATCTTCATTGTTCTTAGGTCTATCAAATTCAATGGTCTCATCATCAATAAGGTCTTGAATGACATGTTTTAATATCATACAATTATTATTTGTATGTCCCTTATTTTGATAATAAGCCCAATGATGAGATTCATTCCGCCATGAGGGTTTAACTTGTGGTTCATATGGTCTAGGCTTAGGTAAAGTGACAATTTTGTTCAAAAGAAGTGTCTTCAAAGAATCCTTAAGGAGTTCTCCCAATGGGGTAAATTTTCTTTTTGGTGAATTTAATTGAAGTATATTGAAATGTGGCTTTGATTGGTTGTTCCTTTAATTACCATTGTTATTGTTAAAAGAAGCATTGTTGGAATAATTGACATTGTTGGCTTGATTATTAGATCCACTAGTAAGATTTGATGGTTTAGGTTTCATATTGCGAGATTATACCACTCCATCATTGACTAGGTTGTTGTTAGTATTCTTTAACCAATACTTGGGTTTATCATTGTTGATGTGGTTTGATGAATTTTTATTGCTTGAAAACCCCTTATTGTCTTTGTATAACTTTAGCTCTCCTTTTCTTACTAGAACATCTTCAATTTTTATTCCATTCTCAATCATTTTATCAAAGGTTAGGGGACATTGGAGTTGTACCTGGAAATTCATCTCATTATTCAAGTTATGAATGAAAATATCCATCTTTTCTTTCTTCAGTACATGTCTTGGATATTTAGCAAAAATCTTTCTCCAACATTGTAAGAAATTAAAAAAGGATTTCCCATTCCTTTTCTTTGTATTGGATAAATCCAACATAGTTACCACATGCTCAATGTTGTAGGAGTATTGGGTCACAAACTTGGAAATCAATTCTTCAAAGGTTTTAATGCCAAGTGGTAACTTACAAAACCATTACATTGCTTGTCTCCCTAGACTCCTAGGAAATAACCTCATTAGGTAAGTTGGTTCATAGATGAACTCCATACTCAATGTAAAAAATTATCTCACACGGTCTTGAGGGTTGGATGTACCCAAGTATTTGTCATATTTTAGAATTTGAACATTTGGTGGAAAGGGTATCCTTACCAATTTTTTATGGAAAGGGAATGTGCATATTCCTTCTAGGGTAAATCCTTTTGGTAAAGGTCCCTTTTGCATTCTATCAATTTTTCTTTGAATGGATTTAAGATTTTGTTGAAAAGATCCAAAAGGATCAGGTGCTTCTTGATCTTATTTTATGTTTTACACATCATAGTCATGTGGTAATTTAGCACCTTGTTATGATAGGGATTTGAAATATCTCTCTTTATCCCTTTCTAACATTTTTTCCATCATTTTTGTGAAATGTGGATTTTATAATGCTTCTTCCATCTTGTCTTTCATTATCTCTTGATGATTTGGATTATTAGTTCTACTCCCATCATTGCCCAAAGACCACTCATTTTACCATATAGGCATGGTTGAAGATTGTTTTTGTTGATCTTGGTGATTATCCTCAGCTTGAAATGTTTGGGTTTCTTCTTCGTTATCCTCAACTTGAAATGGTTGATAATGAGATTAAGTTTCTTCTTGAGGAATAGATTCACCAATCAATGTTTTGTCTCTATTATACATGTATTTTAACCTAAGAGAGCTTGTTTGTAGTGCCATGAAAATATTATCCCTACCTTTCTTGAAGAAATATCCTTTGAAATGAATGAGTTGAGTTTAAAATTCAGATTGAAATGTCCAAGCAACTGATAAATTAGATGTATTTCAATGTTTTGGATCAAAGTGAATGAAACTTGGGATAAAAGATCTAATAAGGAAGGATTTATCCTTATGATGAAGATCTTGATGATTGATCTTAATAACTTCAGTTTTAGGAAAAGTATAATTCTTTGATGAAAAACCTCAGAAATACATAAACCGGTGATGTTTCAACAATTCAAAAATGACTTGATAGTTTTGAAACTTAGTGGAAATGATTCAACTTGCTTGAAATTTGAAAAATATGATGAATTTAAACTCTATTCTGATTTAAAAGAACCAATCTTGAAAAAGGGTATCAGAATATATCACTGGTTTTGTTTAGAAAATTCGGCATGTCCTCATTGTTTGACCATTGCAATATGTATGCACTATTTTAAGGTTGCTAAGTATTGTTTCAATATTTTCATGGGCTATCCTGGTGAAATATATGCGATGTCTATTTCTTTAGAAGCGTTATTTTTATGTTTGTAGTTTCTTGAGTTTGTTTAAGCGTTGAACCTTTATTTTTAGGCATTGTATAATTATTCAAAAGCACTATGTTGACCGAGATTTTTATAACGTTTTGAATTTTGAGGATTTTTAGCTGAATTTTGATCTTTAATGGATGTTTTTCTTTGATATAATGTATGTAATAATGGTTACATTTCTAGACAAATGAAAAATGATTCACAAGACAAGAATCTTATTATAATGAAATCAAGTAGAGAGTTGATGCAGTCAAGGATGGAGGATTCAAATAAGGACAGTCCAAACCTTGTATCCAACATCAACATAGTGGAATAAAATAACCCAACACATATATTATCATAATTAATCTCTTTATTCATCAGTAACCGAGAATTACAAGCAACATGCTGAGCTGTAAGCCATTCTCGGTAATGATCAAATACATCAGAAATATAATCAAGTCATCTATCACCTAGCTAGTCTAGATCTGCAACACATCATAAATTGGTAGAAACATAAAGGAAGATCTAAACTTGTGCCCGCAAGCCACCAAACAATCTCCTTGTTTCAAAGCACACAAAAGCTACTAGCCCTTCTATTACAACTATCAAATCTTTTATCTGATCTTCTATCATCTCCCCTTCCAAATCCTCCTAAACAAATACCCAACCCCCCTTATATACTACTCAGCCATAAGTCATCTTTTCAACAATAATTAAATACAAAATAGCCAATCGGCTTCATCAAACAATTACAAAATATATCTTTCACCAAGTCATCCTGCAACCACCATTAAATACACATAGAACAAAACACCAAGTGAGATTTAGGTCCCCACACATCCAATGGTAAATCTACCACTCAAGGAACATGACCCAAATTAAATGCACATGTCGGACAAGCCAAATCATCCAAACAATCTAGTAAATAATCCAAAACACTAAGCCAAACAGGATATCAACTGAGCGACTGAAACTAGTCAGTAACAAAACACCAAACTCATCCACTGAGTACACCCACACCAAGTCAACGAGCTCCATCGGTGAATCCAAATAGACTCCCAACCAAGAAACAACTCCAAAGTGCCTGAGAACCACAAGCTACCACCAAGCTCCATTGATACTTCCAACTGAGAACTACAACAAAGAGACCGAGAAACTCTAGTCTCCAACTAAGACCACTACAAAAACTAGAAACCAAACACTAACATATTTTTGGTGATATAGGATTGCCAACTACCCTAAAATGCTCCTACATTAGACACCCCAGGTGCGAAAAAGATGTTCTTAGTAGCTCACCAAACATCTTCCAGGATTCAACACATAAATCCTGAATTGATTCTTCACATACATATCTTTTGAGTTCTCAACACTCTTACCCTAGATCCACTTCTGTTTTATTTGCCTTTTCAAATATTTCCTTGACAATCTACAAGTCTGTTCTCCATACTAATCTCTAACCCTTTTGGAATCCTTCAACTTAGTCCTCCTATCCAAACTCAAGTTCAGTCCAGGGAGCTCTATATCTTGCAAAGGAATCAAGGAAAACTTCCTGCTACACTTCTCAACAGTAAACACATTCTTGAAACAATCATGTACAACCTTGCAATCATACTGCCAAGGTCCACCAAGCAATATGTTCCAAGAGCTCATCTCAAGAACATCACATAATACTTAATCTACATATTTTCCAATCTGAAAATGAACAAAACACTACTCCCTCACCTCCAAGACATGTTCAACTTGTACCCAACTAATCTTATAAGGACAAGGATGTCTCATCCTCTTCAAACCAAGTTTCTAAACCATCTCCTCAGTAACTAGGTTATCAATACTACCACTATCCACAATCACATTACAAATCTTCCCTCTAGACATGCATCGAGTCCTGAACAAATTATTCCTCAGAGAAGTTTCCTTCGTCACGTTCTTACTGAGAAATGTTCTTTGAACCAACAAGTTTTCACTCTCCACCTCGGGATCATTCTCATTCACCACAGCATTCTTGCTACTACCGACCTTCTTATCTGTATGTGTACACTCAAAAGACCTATGTCCTTCACCATAGTTATAACAAGTACCTTTGAATCAAAATCTTCTTGTTCTTCTCCTTGGTTCAGCATGCTTATGTCCATCTTCCACCTTTGGTTTATCTTTCATCGAGTGTTCTTTCTTCTCCTTCCCTCGGGAATTACCATGTTGTCTCATGTTCAACTTATCTTCTGCCTTTAGGGAATACTAATAAGAATCCTTAACTAAATCAACCTTCAACATACCAAGTTCATCTTTAATATTGAATCTCAAACCATTAACATTCCAGGCTACCTTCTCTTTTCCAAGTTCTCTATGTCTAGACAAATAGTTAGCTTGTTAAACTCCTCGGTATAATCCTCCATAGTCATCTCTTTCTTCTTCAAGTTCTACAACTTCTTAAACAACTCAAGTTCATAGTCAGCGAGTATGAACTTATCCTTCAAATTTTCCACCATCAACCTCCAGTGAATTATCTTCATCTCACCTTCATCTTCTCTTACTCTCTGCAATTCTTTCCACCACAAAGTAGCATGTCCTTTCAATTTTGTCTAAGAAAACCTCACTCTAAGAGGATCTTCAATATCTTCAAGCTCAAATAAGTCTTCTAACTCACCAACCCAATAAATCAAGTCCTCAGGTATCAAAGTACCAGACAAATTAGAAACTTTCATTTGGTAACTAGTAGTCAACTGAGCTCTAGATCTCTGCAACTAATCAGTTATATTTTCACCAGATCTCTCTCTCTCATTGGCTCTTTCATCTCCACTAGATCGAGAAACTTCAAATTCTTCAGCAACTTCCTCATAACCATCATCTGTCCCAAGGTTTCTCAGTAAACCAGCCATAGCTCTCACAATCTCTGAAACTATCTCATTCTTCATTGTTGCCATCTCAGATCTGACATCCGATCTGACCTTCTTAGTAATCCTCACTTCCATAGCATCAGAGAGATCTTCAATTTCTCTAGGGTCCAATATTATTGAAGGTATCTCCCAAGATTCTTGGAAACCCTCTGCAAAAAACCCTAAACCAACCTCCTTGTGGCAACCTCCAAACTGTTTGAAATTTAGATCACAACCTGCTACCTTACACAAATAGTCAAACAAGATTCGACAAGTTCAAAAACATGGATCTGCAAACTCGGATCTCTTCACCTTCACTTGGAAGGGATCAACTCACTCTTTAACCTTTCACCCAACAAGACCAAACTTGATTTGATACCACCTGATGTAGTCAAGGATGCAGGATCCAAATACGGATAGTCCAAACCTTGCAGCCAACATCAACACAATGGAATAAAATAACCCAACACAGATATAATCATAATTAATCACTTTATTCATTAGTAACCAAGCATTATAAGAAACATGCCAAGCTATAAGGCCTTCTCGGTTACAACCAAATACATTAAAAATACAATCAAGATCCAACTGTCACCTAACTAGTCCAGATCTGTAACACATCGTAAACTTTTAGAAACACAAAGGCAGATCTAAACTTGTGCCTACAAGCCACCAAGAAATCTCCTTGTTTCAAAGAACACAAAAGCTACTAGCCCTGCTATTAAAACTATCAGATCTTCTATTTGATCTTCTCTCATCTCCCCTTCTAACTCCTCCTAAATAACAACCCAACCCCCCTTATATACTAGTCATCCACAAGTCGGCTTTACAACAATAATTAAATACAAAACAACCAATCGACTTCATGAAACAATTACAAAATATCTTTCAACAAGTCATCCTGCAACCATCATTAAATCCACATAGAACAAAGCACCAAGTGAGATTTACGTCTCCACATGTCCAACAATCAATCCACCACTCTAGAAATGTGACCCAAATTAAATGCACATGTCGGCCAAGCCAGATCATCCAAACAATCCAGTCGATAAGCCAGAACACTTATCTAGATAGGATATCAACTGAGCGACTGAAATCAGTCAGTAACAAAACATCAAACTCCTCCACTGAGTACACCCACACCGAGTCACCAAGCTCCATCGGTGTAGCCAAACAGACTCCCAACCTAGAACCAACTCCAAAGTGACCAAGAACCACAAACTGCCTATGAGCTCCATCAGTACCTCCAATCGAGAACTACAACAAAGAGATTGAGAAACTCAAGTCTCCAACCAAGATCACTACAGAAACTAGAACCAAACACTAACACATTTTTGGTGATATGGGATTGCCAACTTCCCCAAGATGCTCCTACATCAAGAGTAATGATCTCTTATAGAATTTTCCTTAATGCATCTCCAATTAGTCACTCGTTGGGCTGTGTAATTCTCCTCACTACTACCCCATTAAAAAATCATCATCCACACACAAAATACAAAGAAAAAAGACAACCAAAAAATTCAAAACCTAAACTCAAACAAGGGAAAAAAGAGGCATGACCATGCCAAAGGAAACAAATAAAAACCAAAACAATGAACAATTTGCCTTGCTTCTCAATCAAACTACCCATAAATAGAAGAGGTGGAATTTTCTTGGAATTTTCTTTTTCAAATGGTGTACCGTTGAGGCACGCTCAAACAGTTTAAAATTTGCTTTCTTGAATGATTGTTTTACAAGATATTTTTATGTAGATTTATTGTTGTTAAATCAATTAAAAACTTTGTGTGGCTTAGTAAAAATTTAGTGAACCTTCTAAATTACAAAAGGTTTTAATTAAGCTAGATGTTATTTTAGATGTCTTTCTACACACTTCACATAAAAGTGAATGCCAAAGTATTTTGGTAAATATGTTTCACATAAAATGAAATTTGAAGTACATTCATACACTCTACTAGGTGTCTTTCCCTAAGTCCATAAAAAAGTTAACTTTCAAACCTCATTCTCCTTGGTGTCTCACTTTAAGTTCATTGAAACATGAATACACATTGAACACCATCAAAGTTTGAAGTACATTTTACATACACTACACATAAAGTGAATATGTATTTTTGTATACACATATGACATGAAATTTAGTCGAAGTACATCTATCAACAAAATGAATACCAAAGTTAAAAAATAGAGTTAAAATGTGAGGCCTACCCCAGCCCGTCATAACTTACCACCATTTCCCCCTTATTATGCTCTTCAATTATCATTGTTTTGAGACACTTGGACTCTTTGAGCACATGTTATTTTTGAGGATCTCTAAGATGCCATGCTATGTTATTTAGCATTATGATTTTTATGTGTACCTACTTAGGTGATACCTTACGTTAGTTAATGCATATTATTTAAATGATTAAGTTTTAATAACGCATTATGATGGATATGCATGTTAGATAATATCAAGATGTACATTGGTTGAAAATTAAGTTTATGCATATGGATTAGATGTACATATTGTTTAAATTCCAATGAATCATTGATGAAAATGTGAGTATGTGTTTAAATTACATTATGTGTCTTGCTATGTTATGTGTTGATTTATTGGACCTACTGAAGTGTGCAAGAAAATTGACCATGGTACTAAATGGGGATTCATGAATGGACCTATGTATCTACCGTAATGCTAAGGTCATGTCCATAAAGAGACATGGACCTCATTGTATTATGTTTTATTTGTAAAAGTATTATGCATGATTGTATTTAATTTAATTTTGTAAATGTGTAAATAAGTCATGCCTTATGTAATTATATTGTGTCACTTGACACATGTGTACTTAATGGGTTGGCATGGCTAGTAAATGTAACTATTATAAGCTTAACTCTAACCCAGGGTTACCTAGTATAGTTCCCATGCTTACCCTAAGGTTTAGGGAGATTAGATTGGGTCAAGAGAGTTGAATTTCGTGAGTTAACTTCAAGTGAGGTTTAGGAGGGTCAAATAGGCTTCCAAAAGGTAGTTAGGGTTAGATTTGACCACCCCACTTGGTACCCTAAGGGTTAGGGGTCATTTTCAACTCATTAAGAGCCCCATAACTCATTAAAGACACCCCTAAAATATCTCTTTTAGAATGTTACAAAAATCAGATTTTGGGAAATTTGGACAAAGTATTGTATCCTTCCCATGTGAGCCTTAAATTCTATTTATGAGGGATTAGAAAATTAGGGAGAAGAGGAGACTTTAGTCACTTCCCCATTAATGTGGAAATTAGATATTCTTTGAATGGAGCCTTTTTAGGGGGATTTGGGAGGAAAGTGAAGGTTGTTCACCCGCTCTCCATTCTTAGAGACTCCTAGTTTTGGAAGAGTATTTGGGAAAGGAAAAGAATAAAGGGGAAAACTCATCTCAAACTTCATCATTTTCCTTAAGCTTGGACTTGAGGTTTGTTTAATTTTTAGAATAGCTTAGAGTAGTTTTCTTATGCTTGTAGATAGCTTGAGGAACCCATTAATGGAGTCTATGTATATTTGTTTTCAACTCCATGGGTTTCCATGGAGGACCTTTGTAGAGTCTTGTATTTCTTTTATGCTTGTTTTTCATATGGGGTTCTTCAAGGCACACTCACCCTTGGGAGGGTAGAGTAACCTTTAAGGGGTGAAGGTTTAGTGACTACCCATGCAATGTAGAGTTTCCCATGTGTGGAGGGATGTACATGGGTGTTTAAGTCCCCATGGTGCAAATCATGTCCAAGGGCATTGGGGGGTCATAAGGGAAATTTGATGCCATGAAGCCATGATTCTGAGTATGAGGAGATGGTTGTTTTAAAGGAATGTTGGGTCCATGTGTGGCCTATTCCCATTTGTTCTATGTCTTGATTTGGCATTCTCCTCTTGTGGCAAGTCCTTCTTCACCCCTATGTCCTTCAAGTCTCTTGGAGTCCTATGTAAGCCTTGGGTTTTGGGTAATTTTTCCCTATGTACATGTTTTACCCTGTTTATTAGTTCCTTGTGGTTATGTCTCTTCTTGTACCTATTCTATTCCGGTATCCCCTACCTTGGGGGTGGCCTTGCAAAGGCCTAGGTTGGGAGGTGAGCCTCCATGGTCAACCCACATCCTTTTTACAGGTGCAACTAGAGCTCTTGGAAAGTTAGTAGGAGTGCTTGGAAAGAACTATCCCCTGGAGTATCTATAAACTACCCATGTGACCGATCTTGTTTAAAGCCATATTTTGTAATATTGAGCTTGATGTATTTAGTAAAAATCAAGTGGGATTTCTTGTAATTCTTGAAGGGACTATAAAGTGTAACTTGTAGCTGGAAACTTTATATATTGAAAAATCTTATTTAGTGAATAAAATGGAAAATAGATTTTTACCTAGGCTTGTATTTTGTTATTGTTAAAATAATTATCTTAAATCAACTATTTGTTGTTTATAAAGCTAATTGGGAAAAAGGTCACCCTTTATTTTATGGCTAAACTAGTTATAGTAAGAAAATTAGATTAGATCCTTTTGTTAAAGGACA